>JAJJMC010029502.1:9774319-9838263 GCA_023531435.1 Papaver californicum
CCCCCCCCCCCCCCCCCCCCCCCCCCCCCCCCCCCCCCTGGGAAAAGGCTCCATGTATGGATTACCCATAATATCATTTTTTTAATTAAAAGAAAATTAATCTCAGGTCTCGATTTAAGTTTTAATAAAATCTAGAATGGTAATTTTTGCTGTTTAGACGTACAAATCTATCTATTTTTTAAAACCGACCACAATTTTCTTTTGTTCAGAGAGAGAAAGCATATTTGAGAGACAAGAAAAATAAATCTAAGAGAGAGAAATTGAGATCAATAGAGAAATCACAAAAAAGAAGAAACCAGTAATTTATTTTAATTCTTTTTGTTGAAGTTTCAATCTAATTATTAGGGTTTCACAAAGAAAATCAATGATTAATCAAGCTTATATATAACTGTTAGGGTTTCACAAAGAAGCTTATTTTCTTCAATTTGAAAATTAAAAAGAGGAATTATATGAAATAGAAAGATTAACATTAGTTATAGAAAGTGAAGAATGAAGACCTAAAATAAAATAAAAGGGAGAAAAAAGTATGGAAAGTCTAGAAGACCCAATAGAAAAATGGTAAACAACTTATAAATTCGATACTAAAGTTTTTTCAGTTATTCTACTTAAAGTTTTCAAATGTATTGATATTGTTGTTATTGAATATTGTTCTTGAAATCGTTTTTTAAGGTTCTAATAATGTTGTTATTGACTTACTGATTAGCATTTTGACTTACTGAGTAACATTTTGATTTTTTCCTCTAGCTCTTTGAGTCTTCTTTCTAATCTTTTTTCCACTGATTCTCTAGCTGAGCTGACGAAAGTTATAATTGGTTTTACTTCTGGGATGATATGTCGGGTGGACTCTGTGTTGGCTAGAAAAGTGTTTGTATAGAGGACGTGAATGATCTTGCATTGAGTTTTGAGTTTCAGGTAGTGGTGGAATATTCAGATAAAGATTTTGTGAAACAGGTGGATGGACTATTAGATGAGGTAACACTTATTTAGATAATTTGCTTGAGATAATGCTGGTGGATATATAGATGATTGAAAATATGTTGGTTGAGGCGTTACTGGAATTTCTAACCGATTAACTTTTTTAGCAAGTATTATTATTGATCAAGTCCAACTATCATTTCTTGAGGAATACTGACTGTTATTTGTGGAACATTGAATGTTGGTAGTTGTAGCATTGATGTCTCTCTGGATGCTCTTTGTTCCTTGCAGAGGATGTTATCCAACCAAAATGCCTTATGGATGTCCATCTGGGCCTAGGACTGTCATAAATGAGGTTGCAACTGTTACTGTTGCCGGGATGTGGCTTGATGCTGGAGCTGTGATTCCAGTTGGTGTTATCTTAGCAGCTGAAATAGTGGTACTTGTTGCAGTTAAGTTTACCACATGTATTGTTGTATTGTAGATGGTCCCTCGTGCTGGTTGATATGATCCTAGTTCTATCATTTCTGTGTCCACAAATGAAACAGTTGTCTCAATGACTAGTCTATGTGGTGAGGTTACACCAGGTATGGATGGTTATTTCCTTTGCATCCTCTTCAAAAAAACAAATATTTGTTAAATATGTAGATCTGGAATATATATATATATATATGCATAATTTCTTTATCGATTTATTTTCAGTCTTTTACAGACTTCAATATATTTGGAAAAGTTTAAATTAGTTATGATTCAGATATATAGCTTGTGAAAATCACTTCAATATTCAATAACTATATGATTGGATACTGATTAAACATGTTTTTTTTTTTCATATTATGACATGATTTAGATAATTTTTAAGATATAATAATAACAACAATACATATAAAGCTTATTTTTGTTGAGATATGTATAATGATCTGCATGGATGAAAGTATGCAATATATATAAATTGTTGGTTTGTCAACATCATCAACAAAATACTCTGAAAATTATTTTGATTGATGAAATAAACATCTAAGTTTACTAGATAAACACAGATCTTACTATTGATGTAAGATAAATATCAAAATAGTTGATGGAATTCAGATATGTGTCGGCGAAATCAAGATTTTACAAAATCACATATAAACATGAAATTTTCTTGAGATTGAAATCTTTAAATCAATTATGTACAATTCATTGTAGTCATGCATATAATATCATCAAGATTATCTTATTAAAAATCAAGAGATACTTCAAATTTATGCAAAACTTCCCTCAAGTCGGTGACAAAATTATTTTCCGTCATAATCACTGAAATTGTTGATCAATTTGAGCAATCACATTGTTGATCTATCATCATCCATGTAAATCATCATTGAATCATTGTATTATAACATAAAAAAACAATATATTAAAACTGAATTCTACATAGCTGAAAAGTTCAGAATCATTAAAATCCTCATATTAATTATGATATTTCGATGATAAGCTGCTTTTGAATTGAATCTACTCTTTGAAATCATGCATTATAGATAAATAAACTCAGAAATTGATATCCTAACATTCAAACTTTTAAAAATCAAGAAGATACTTCATCAGAAGTGATTTTCAGCAATCTAATGCTTAATTGATGTTAGAAAATGTGATTTAAACATGAAACCTGTTGAAATCATAGTTTCAATGTTGTTTCTAGCGCCAATGGAGGTGCGGTAATTTGCTGGTCAGGAATCATGCCTTCACAATGGATAGATTTCAGCTAAGTTGTACGTTTCTTAGATAATTCACAGTTATTCTGTTAATGTTTAGAATCTAGAACCTTAAAAGAGGGTCTATGTACTCGTTAATGAAGTCTAGTGGAAGCAGTAGACAAGAAGAAAATAATCAAAAGAGATAAGTATAATATTAAGTTTATTGATGAAATGATATCTGATTTACAAAATGAGCCGTACTGGCTGTATATATAAGAGACGATCTACATGATTACAGTGTAATGAGTGGGGACCGATTACTTTTTACATATACACTGGGACCCATCATATCACTTTACATTTCCCGCATCATAGATGGAGACACTAGATCTTCACTCTTGTATTTCAGCTCTTCAGGTGCTCATCTTGTCAGCTCACAGATAACTTAGCTGCTTCCATCTCTGAAATCCGGGTCCTCGATGTCCAACCATATCTTCGTTCCAGGTGCTTTACTCTTCATCTTCCATCTTTATTCTCTAGATAGCTGCAATCCTGTCCGTATAACTTGAGTTATTACCTCGTGACTTTAGCTACCATCACGTGATTATGGTGGTTAGAGACAAGGCCGTCTCACATTTTCGGAGGGCTCTAGGCAAACTTAACATTTGGGGATTGTTATTGTCGGCAACACAATAGAAAAAAAATATAACTGATAATAGGTGGATATCCAATCCAGAAACAGAGCAAATAAGTTGGCTTGGGTAAGATTAATAACCAAGTCTGTGAAAGGCGGCCGAAGGCCGCCGATTTTTTAGCGAAAGCGTTGGGAAAAGTTAACATTTAACTTAATAAGATGAAATCAAACTTAAGATGATTAAATTTAAATTAAATGGCTGAAATTAAAATTTTGTTACATTAGACTAATGACAAGTAAGATTGGGTGAAGCCTCTTACATGTAAAAAAGTTAAGTTTTTAGAAACTCAATTTTGAGGCCCAGTCTTAATATATGTATGAACAAATGGAGTTTTTGGGCTCCGACAATTTGAGGCCTAGGAAACTGCCTAGATGGCCTATGCCTTAAGACAAACCTAAAGAACAAATCCAATTTTAACGATATATTAGAGGTTTTTAAGCAAGTCACTATCAACCTTTCTTTATTAGATGCAGTTAGGCAGATTCCTACTTATGCCAAGTTCCTTAAGGATATATGTATGCGAAAGCGAAAGCTTAGTGTACAAAATAAAACCTTTTTATCTAGTCATATGAGTTCAATTATCCAGAACAATACAACTCCTAAGTACAAAGACCCAGGGTCCCCAACCATTTCCTGCACAATAGGTAACTATCGTGTTGAGAAAGCGTTTTATTATTCCATTTTATTTATTTTTTATTTCAATTGAGGTTCCCACTCAAAAACACACTTATTAGAATTAGGTCCAGATCTCATGTCAGTCGTGAAATACCTCATCTTTTGCAACGCTTTCTAAAAAAAGGGTTTTGTTGGACTAAGAACGGGAAAAAAGAAAGTGAGTGTCAACTTACTTCCGTACTATGTGTACCTCCATCTAGGACTTGGTGATTTGAAACCTACTCAGATTACACTACAGTTAGCTGATAGGTCTGTGAAAATTCCTCGTGGTGTCATAGAGGATGTCCTTATTGAGGTCGATAAGTTTATTTATCCATTGGATTTTGTTGTCCTTGATTCCCAACCTGTCCCTGACCCAGAGAATCAGATACCTGTGATATTAGGTCGCCCGTTTTTAGTTACAACTGATACGATCATTAACTGTCGAAATGGTTATGAACTTATCTTTTGGTAATATGACTATTAGCTGAATATTTTCGATATTAGTAAGCAACCACCTGAGCTAGATGAAACATGCCTTGAAGAGGTGAACATGATAGGAACATTAGTTCAAGAGTCATTACCAAACACTTTGTTAGAAGATCCATTAGATAAATACCTAGGCCACATTGGGTTTGATTTTGATGATGATAATATGATTAATGAGGTGAATGCTTTGTTAGACTCAACCCATTTGATAGATACTAGTAATGGATGGAAATCTAAGTTCGAACCACTACCATTTTCTAAGTCTACCCTAATTCCTTCTTTAGAAGAGCCTCCTAAGTTGGACCTTAAACAACTACTAGATACCCTGAAGTATGTGTTTTTAGGCCCATCTGAGACTTTGCATGTGATTGTAGCATCCGACTTGGATAGTAACCAGGAAAGTAGGCTAGTGACCGTGCTGCAAGACAATAAGAAAGCTTTAGGGTGGACCATAACAAACATTAAGGGTATAAGTCCTACTGTTTATATGCATCAGATTCATTTAGAGGATGATACCAAACAGTCTAGGGAGATGCAACGTCGACTTAACCCTAACATGAAAGAAGTAGTTCGAAATGAGGTGCTTAAGTTGTTAGATGCGGGTATTATCCACCTTATTTCAGGAAATAAGTGGGTCATCCTTGTTCAGGTTGTTCCCAAGAAATCAGGTATCATTATAGTCCAGAATGATATCAATGAGTTAATCCCAACCCTGATAACCACGGGGTGGCGTGTTTGTATTGAGTATAGAAAACTTAACAAGGTCACAAGGAATGACCACTTTCCCCTTCCTTTCATCGACCAAATGCTTGAGAGATTAGCTGGACATAACCATTATTTGCTTGCTAGATGGTTTTTATGGTTATAATCATATTGTTATTGCCCCAGAAGACCAAGAGAAAAACACTTTTACCTGTCCCGTTGGTACTTTTGCATATAAACGCATGCCTTTCGGGTTGTGTAATTCTTTTACAACGTTGTATGATTACCATATTTTATGACATGGTAGAACGGTTTTTAGAGGTCTTAATGCATAATTTTTCAGTATTTGGGTCATGTTTTGATGAGTGGTTGCATCATTTGACATTAGTGTTGACTAGGTGTAAGGAAAAGAATTTAATGCTTAATTGGGAAAATGTCATTTCATGGTTCGATCAATAATTTATTAGGGCATATCGTATCTTCTAAGGGTATAGAGGTAGACAAAGCCAAAGTTGACCTTATTAAGACTTTACAGGTTCCCAAAACTGTATGAGATGTTAGGTCATTCTTAGGGCATGTAGGTTTTTATCGTCGATTCATTAAGGATTTTAGCTTGATTTCTAGATCTCTTTGCAATATGCTTGCAAAAGATGTTAAGTTTGTCTTTGATGATGCTTGTTTAGAGGCTTTTGAGAATCTTAAGACCTTACTCACTACCACCTCCATAGTCCAAGCACCTAACTGGAACCTAACTATTGAAATCATGTGTGATGCTTCAGATTATGCTATTAGTGTTGTGTTAGGACATCGAGAAAAAAAATTACTTCATGTGATTTACTATGTCAGCAAAACTCTAAATGATGCCCAACTGAACTACACCACCACAGAGAAGGAACCTTTATCCATTGTTTTTGCCTTAGACAAGTTTAGATCCTATCTCTTAGGTTCTATGGTTATAGTCTTTACTGATCATGCTGCTTTGAAATACCTTCTGTCTAAGAAGGATACTAAACCAAGATTGATTATACGGATCCTTTTGTTATAATAATTCTCTCTAGAAATTAGAGACAAAAAAGGTGCAGAAAATGTAGTAGCAGACCACTTGTCTAGACTTGTTGTGGATTCTCCTGATGAGTCTCCTCATGTGAGAGATAGTTTTCATGATGAACAACTATTCTTCATTTCCCAATTATCTTGGTTTGTGAATATAGTGAATTATCTTGTTACTGGTCAATGTCTCTAAACTGGGGTAAACAAGATCGTTCTAGGTTTTTAGCCGAGGTAAAACATTTTTTTTTGGGATGATCTATATTTGTCTAAGTATTGTCCAGATCAGATTATTATGAGATGTATACCTGAGAGTGACCAGACCAGTATTATTTCCTTTTGTCATGATCATGCTTGTGGAGGTCATTTTAGTACTAAGAAGACTGCTGCTAAGATATTGCAGTGTGGATTCTACTGGCATTCGTTGTTTAAAGACACCCACAATTACTGTATTGCTTGTGAGTGTTGTCATAAGTTAGGAACCATTTCCCATAGAAATATGATGCCTTTGAACCCTATTTTAGTTATTGAGTTCTTTGATATGTAAGGCATTGATTTTATCGGTCCTTTTCCTAATTCCATTGGTTGTTTTTACATATTTGCCGTTGTAGACTATGTATCTAAGCGGGTAGAGGCTGTTTCGTATAAAACAAATGACCACAAGGTTGTGGTCTAGTTTTTAAATGATAACATATTTGCACGTTTTGGTACACCGCGAGCTATAATTAGTGATGAAGGGTCACACTTTTGTAATCGACCGTTTAAGCTTTTGATGAAGAAATATGGTTTTACCCACAAAGTAGCTACCTCATATCATCCACAAACTAGTGGTCAAGTAGAGATTTCCAATAGGGACATTAAACATATTTTAGAGAAAAAAGTTAATCATAATAGGAAAGACTGGTCATTGAGTCTTACTGATACCTTATGGGCTTACCGTACTGCGTTTAAGAACCCCATTGGAATGCCATCTTATCGTATAGTTTTTGGCAAGGCATGTCACCTGCCCGTCGAGTTAGAACACAAAGCATTTTGAGCTGTAAAGCAGTTTAATTTTTCACTTGACAAGGCAGGAGCTCATAGGAAGTTCCAGCTCAATGAGTTGGAAAAGATTCGTAAATATGCATATAATAGTGCTAGGGAGTATAAGAACAAAATGAACTTGTACATGATAGAAATCTTTTAAGAAAGTCATTTTCTCCAGGTCAAAAAGTTCTTATGTATGATACTCGTTTGCATCTATTCCGGGAAGTTACGCTCTCGGTGGACCGGTCCTTTTGTTGTTCGCATTGTTTTTCCTCATGGTTCTATTGAGATTGAGACTCAAGATGGTAGAAATCCTTTCAAGGTTAACGGTCAGAGATTGAAACCATTTTTAGAGACTTTTTCTACAGGTGATGTTGAGGAGATCCCTGTTTACTTTGATTGACCATCAAGGTTGTTTTTGTACATAACTAGAATTTTGTAGGTTTATATTATTCGTTTTTAGATTTTTATTTTTTGTCTTATTCTCCTTAGAAGAATTTTTACGCTTCACCCAGATACTATCTTTCTGACTTACCTCTTTTTACTTATCTAATTGTACTGCTCTTTATTTTGAAACATTGAGGACACTGTTTGACTTAAGTTTGGGGGTAAGGGAGAAACTTTTTAGTGCAATAACAAAACTCCAAAATTTAGAAACTTGTGAACAATTCAGGATGACATTAACCATTTCTAGGTAGATGAAAACTTAGCTCTTTTTCTATAGGAATTGGTATGCCCAGTTAAATGGTCTATTCCTAAAAAGACAGAGTTCAGGTGTTAGAAATAACATGATAGTCGTCACCATATCTCGGAGTCTATCTCGACCATATCACCTTCTGTTTTTATTTTTACAATTTTTGTGTGTTTCTTTAAGTGATTTGGTGGGGCACCAATATCGAATTGTTATCGCCGCCAGGATGGAATGAAGTGTTTGAGATCAAGCCCTAATATTGTATTTTATTTAGATCATTATTTAAAAATAATAAAAAAAATCGAGTATTGACACTTTGATAGCAATATGTGTATGTTCTCCCTGTCTCTGTCACCTAAGCAAGTGTGGAACGCAGGATCCATATCATGTAAGATGATGATAAAGAGCATGCACATGGATTCATTTGATCCAATCATGTTATCAGTACATTTAAAAAAATAATAAATAATTATTTTATTTTTAATAAATCAACCGCTGGGGCCCTTGTATATACCAGCTGAGTCGATATTAGTATAAGGAGTAAGATCAGTGGGAGGGTATCTCAATCCATTAGGATTCATCCTGGCACTGACCTTCAGACAGATATGGGAAACACCGATCACCTTAGTCAACACGTGCAAACTTCATTTTGTCTATATCCATCTTCTAGATCTTTTCATGTAATTGTACTTTGATAGATTCTGAGTATCGTGGTTGAACGACTATCTAAGTAGAGCTTTGTTTTCTTATATATGAATTTTAGTACGATGAGTGCAAACTTGTGTACAACAATTGGACTCGTATAGGGTAATGATTCCCATAGCCAAAGAATTTAGTATGCCAACTAAATAGCTTGTTTAGTGTTTACCCTCAATCGATCACAAGTAGCTAGGGTTTGGAGTAAAGGTTTTGTGGGTATACCTCTTGTAAACCCTCACGAGACAGAACTCGTCCGCTAAGGCCACTTAGGTGTTTAAAGGCTTATTGCACACGCTATGTGCAATCGCGATTCCGGCGTATGTGAGTTAGGATTTTATTTTATTTTTAGATTAGTTTTGCTCAAGGACTAGCAAAATAAATATTTGGGGGTATTTGATAAGGGCATAATTTATATATATATAAACCGTCTAATTTATATTTGCTAAAACTTATAATTATGTTAATTTTATCATTTTATTGCTTTGTCTGGTGGTTTTGTATAAACCCCGAAGTTATGAGAAAACAGTGATAACGGTGCTAAATAGGACTAAGCATGTCATGTGGATGCTGCCATCAACATAGACGTTGAATTGTATGCATTGGCTAAAAGAAGAGAAGGGAAGTCTGACGGAACTAAAAAAATATCACTTTATTTGTGCTGGCCGTAAAAGAATGGTGGAGTTGGCTTCACTTCAGTGGAATTTTCTTGGGTTAATGAGAAGAAAAAGGAGGTGAAGTCTTCTAGACGGCTATGAAAAACGATTTTCAGGTGTTCTTAATTGTTGGTGTCAGACGCGAATAAGAGAAAAATGGGAAGTTTAGGTTATGTGGCTGGTTTGGTTAAAGAAACAAAAGGTTGAAGAAAGAAGAAGTGGGGCGTCATCTGTTAGTTGGTAAAGAAGTGGGACAGTGGCTGGAGGTGCACGTGATTTGAGAATATAAATAGAAAAATAGAAAATAAAGAAAGGGGGTTGTTCGGTGTTGGTTTTTGGGGAGGCGGACATTGTATATAGGAGGGGGAGATAACTGTATACGGACGTAGAGAGGCAGAAGAGAGTTTCTGTGCTCAGGTTGGAGGCTGAGTTCGGTGGTGGAGAGGAGCGCCGGAAAGAAGAAGACGCCGATTTTGGTTTAATCTTCTTCACTCTACTTTTGTTATTTATTTTTATGAGTTTTAAGAAATCCATTGTCATGTCTTGCTAATTTTTATAGTTAGGGTTTTTTTGTTGAAAACACTTGGAGTTTAAGGCTAATTGAATTGATCTTATTAAGCAAAAGACTATTATGATTTGAATAGATTAATTCTATGATTTTGTTTATTGAATTATCGAAAAATTAGTTGTTGCTTCACCGGTCCTCTACGATATAATAACCTTTGTGCATTATAAAGAGGTTCATAAATATATTTGTCTACTTATTTGATATTTCATGCTTGAGTTAAATCCTTTGATGGGGTATGCTTAGAATAGCCAGATATTATTTGTGAAACTATATTTAGTTTTGTATAATTTTCTCGCTAACACAATTTGATAGTGTATGCTGAGACTTAGAGCTTTTGATTCACCATGCTTAGGGTGTCCCAGTGATATTTGCGACTCTATTACATATAGTAGGTGATGTCGATAGAACGTACAATAGATAAATATTCAGAAGTTACGTTTCATTTCAGTAATTGAATATAAATAGTGGTGGATACTAAAAAACCGTGGTTACGGATTCTCCCATTTTATTTACTTCATTAGTTTAGTCGATTTTCTTTGTTATTATTCATTTAACAAAATCCAAAAATATCATTGTTGGTTAGTCAATTAGGAATATTGGTTACATAGTGTCCCCGTTCCCTGTGGGTTCGACCCGTACTTGTAGTTGTCTACATTGTAGACGCTGTGTGATTGTGGTTTATTTATATAGGGTTTCCAAATCCTATCAATGAACAAAACTGAATTAAGCTGCCAAGTATAACTAAACAAAGAGATAATACTAGGAACATGAACAAACCTGAAGTTGCTCAAGTATCAACGCTTTGGAATGACCAATTTAAATAATAGGAGACCGCGTAAGTATATAGGACCATCACACGTTACAGAACAACAAAGAAAGGATTTTATTCGTATACTTCTTCTTCTTCAATGGAATAGTCGACCAACTCCAATTACAAGGTTCTCTTTTGTTTGAGGAAAACGAACAATGTGATATCGGAACTTGAGAGATTTACACTAGAAACTCTTATTCACCAACATGAAAGGCAGATAATAACTACCAAGCAGTTATCCTAGATAAACACCAACAACTGCAAATACCATTACAAAATCTAAACCCTAACAGGTAATTAAAATTTTAAAAACCCTGAACAATTTAACTATTTATCCAAAAGAAAAACGAATTAAAAAAAAAAAAAAAAAGAAGATAGAAACCCTAACTTTTACTTGAATAAAACAATGGAAAAAATAAGAAAAATTAAGCATAATGCTTCAAACCGTATATTTCAACTCAGAAACATCATCATAGTTGAATATAATGAAAAATAATAAGATTAAAATTGTGATAACCCATTATTCCAGTACTAATAAAACAAAAAATTTGAAACAAAAACCAATTTCAACCCTATTAGAGTTGAAATCTCTGTTGACAGTTAACGAAACCACAACTGAGAAAAATACCTTAAAAATTAATTGAATAACAACAAAAAAATTTCGAATAATCCGTAGAGATGATATCAGTTAGATGTTCATAACTTTATCCTCTCTTTAATGTCATGTTCAATCATCCAAAACCAGTAATCAGACTTCTTATATTAAAACATCAAATATCCAACTAAACGCAAAAGAGATCTAAATATAAATGGGAAAGAAACTCATCTCGGATGGGAGAATGAAGAGGAAAACCGGAAAAAAAGATTAAGATTTCTAGCAGATTCGCGTGTCCGAATCCTAAAAACATAAATAAATAGAGGATCATCAACAAAATTTAGATCTTGAACAGAAGAAAGGATCAAGCAAAATTTTGACTACTACCTTGATCTCTTGCTTAAAACAGAGTGATATCGAGAGAGTGATTCAGTGATATTTTGCATAGAAAAAGTGAGATAGAGAGAGGGATTCAATGGTGGTGAGTGAAGGTGGCGGCTATGAGTTAGGGTTAGAGAGAAAAACGAAAGAGAGAGGGAAAGGGAATATGGAAAGTAAAATGAAAAAAAAAACGTAAGGTTTTGTATAGATTTTATGAACGGTGGATAAGGATGGTCTTCCGGATTATGCAAAACTTTGGATAGTGGAGATTTTGTTTAGGATCCCCGTACGGATTGAGAAAGTGTGTAAGAAGCATGTGTGGTTTTTTTTGTGCTAAAATGAACCCGCGTATCCGGTTTATTTATCGACCTTTGATACGGAAAAAATCCAAAGAATATAATAAAATTAGAATAATTTGGATATTTTTATCGACCTTTGATTGTACGTATTTTGAATACATAAGCATGAATCACAAAAATAAGAAATGAATTTTTCAATTGTCATTGACTTTCGACTATACAAAGTTATAAACTCCTATGATGGTAGATTTAAAGTTTCAGTGGAGATTTCGACTTAGTGTAAGAGGTCATTAAGGATAATATGACGAACATCGGTAGGTTTAGGGTTCCGGTGAAGATTCCGATTTAGACAAATAGGTCATTAAGGATAACAAATTAATATGACGAACATCCGTAGTTTTAGAGTTTCTATGAAGATTCCACCTTAGTAGAAGAGGTCATTAATCAAAATATGACAAAGACTGGTATTTTTAAAGTTCCGGTGAAGATTCTGACTTATTCTGAAGTAGAATATGATATGAAGTGGTATCTTTAGAATTCAGGAGAAGATATATTCTGAAGTAGAATATGATAATAATTGGTATCTTTAGAGTCGATGTAAGGATTCCGAGTTATTTTAAATCAGAATATGACAACAAGTGGTATCTTTAGAGTTCTGATGAGGATTCCGACTTATTTTATATAGGTCCATGGTCTAAGGAAAAATAATATAATGGATTTAAATTCTTTTCTCACTGTATACTACGCTAATCATGTATGAAACCTAAACCAACACATTTTTTTTGGTAAGGGACCGTCTTTTTAGTTCCTGAAATATTTTATGACCTCGGTGGGGACTTCGAGGGGAATTTTCATATGGCTGGGCGAAAAGAATTCGGAGGGAATTTTGACGCCCAAGTTTATGCGTTTCGCCCAAAATATTTTGGATTGAAATCCAAAATTAAAATCCTTAAACTATTTTACACTCTCTTTCTGCACTACTTTCCCTAATTTTTCTATCTCACCTCTCTATTTATGATAAACTAAAATTCCAGAGAGACTAATTTCTTCAAATTTGTATGTGTGGAGTCGCTTTATTTAATCATTCAATACAGACAAACAAGTATCTTTTCCAAGATTCATTCAATACAAATAAACAAGTATCTTTTCCATGATTCATTCAATACAGACAAACAAATATATATATATATATATATATTTCCTATTTCTTGTGTTTAATTTGATAATGAGTTGATTTATTTTTATAAACTACAAAAACAAGAACTAGATGACCGCACAGTGGTAGGGGGGGGGGGGGGACAAACCGCTGAATTAGGTTCCGGTTTTACCTGACTTGCTACCTGTCTTCTTTACCCGAACAACTGAAGAACAATTAGATCTGGGTTTTTTTATTGATCAATCTGTGTTTTTCTAGAAATGAAATACCTTATGATTAGACTACTTAATATATAAAATTAGTGAATGGGGTATTATTAATTACATTCGTTATTGCTTATAAATTGAGTATAAATGATTCTGATTTCTTAATTTGATGAAATTGTCAAAATCGAAAAAAATTTGATTTTTTAATTGATATGATTTGTTAAAATTAGATAAAATTGATGGATTTTTACAAAAATTAGGTATTGAAAATTGTGAATTCTATAGAAATATAACTTTAGATGATCAGATTCGATGGAATTTGATGAATTTTTTTCAAATTGGGATTTTTTTTAAAACAAAACATTACAGACAATTTACAGTTAAGCCATCACATAGAAGGCCTCCCTAAAGGTCATCCAATTAATATAGTGTTTTATTAATGTTTTATATGTGTAATTCTTGATCGATTTTTTCGATCTAAATGATAATAAGGTAGGGTGTTGATGTTACGAGGTTTTTAAAATGGATAAGATAACAGACTAGGTATGGATCTGATTTCAATAAAAAAAACAAAGATTAAATTAATAATTTTGTAAAATTGGTAACATATGAATGGTTGTGAGGCTAATCATGGTGTTTTTTGATTTCCTGGTGATTGAAGTGGTCTTGATGAAATCAATGGAGATGAAGATATTTTCTTGTAATGGGTTGATGAATAATAAAAGGCTAGGTAAATATGGTAAATTAGTTAAATAATAAATTATAAATAATAAAATAAAAATCAATTATAAGAAAAATCAATTATAAATAATAAAATAAAAATCAGCTAAGTTAAGGGTGCCCAGTTGTTGACGTTCAACTGTTGGTCCAGGCACCAACCCTTAATTTTAATATAACTGGGTATCAAATTAAATAAAGGTTCTCCGGTTAAATCCATACGAGTACGTAGATAGCAAGCAAAATATAAATTAGACATCTCTACTACGTTGTAGAGAGGAGATGTATAATTAGGTACCTAAAAATTATACTCGAATATAAGCTTATCTAGTATGTATATTTTATAGTTTTCAAATCATGGTGGAATTTAATGGCCATGCCAATGATTCAATGGTTGATATATATGGCTACCAATAGATTGTTTTATTAGCTAACGGAAGTATTCAGTTACTGATGTACTTTTTAGTTGCCATACCATGGTGACTGAAGACTAACAACCATAACAATGATTTGATGGTTGGTATAAATTTCCAACAACAAACTATTTGGTGGGAAACTGAAGTGGCTAGAAGTATTTAGCTTCTGGTATACTGTACAGTTCCGAAATAAAAGTGGCCGAAAATTTCCAACAACGCCAAAAATTAGATAGTTAGTACAGGTATCTACCGACATACTATTTTGGTGGCTTAAAATAGCGTCTAGAAGTATATAGCTTCTAATTTACTTTTTAATTGTGAAATCCTGATGGTTTAACACTATTGGCAACACCAACTACCTAAAAGTTGGTAGAGGTGTCTGCCAACATATATATGTGGTAGATAAACCTAGTGGTTGGGAGTTCATAGCTTCTACTGTTTTTTGAGTTGCTAGTAGATGCACTATGATATTTTCAAAATATCAAAATCGAAACTTAGATCTGATGGATGAAACCGTGAAAAAACAACTATGTTCTCCATAATCAAAACCATTCTTATTGGAACGAAAATAAAAAAGAAATACAATCATCATTGAGAATTAAAGTACATATAAGCTAATTGATCACAACAACCCAATCGAATAAGCATCTCTACTCCATAGAACATAAAAAAAAAGAGCAAATTACAGAACTTATTATGACCAATTAACACATTATATAAATAACAAAGTACATAAATATGGTGGTGATCTTCATGGAGGAGAGGCAGGAACAAGGGGATGGTGGTGGTGGTGGAGGTGGAACCAAGGGCGATGGTGATTCTTTCTAGGTTTTAGCAGATAAAGAGTGGGGACGAAAGGGGGAAGAAAGACGAATAATGGGAAACAAGTCTCGCAGGAGGATTCAATCCTTGAAGGTCAAAGGCGGACTAAACTAGATCTGCGACAATCTAATAGGTGAGATTGAACAAAAAAATTGGTAAAATCTAAACAACCAGTAAAACATTATAGTAGTATATATCTAATTGAATTTTGTATGGAACCATCAGTAAAAATACACGTGGCGAGTTATAACCACAACTCACACTATGGTGAAATATCAGCCATTGATCCATGCATGTGCGTATGCACATGCTAACACTCTTGTAGTAAACAAAGCAAACTGATGCAATTCGGGTGCTTTCCCCTTGTGAGAGATATATTCATGTCGGCAAGTTAAAACAAGAAAACTAAAATTTGTATGTTTATTTAGCATAGAGATATATGTATGTGTTTCGTTTCAGCTCATATATCTGTCTGTATGATATTTGGCATAGAGATACGGTAAGATGTTATATAACACTTTTGATGGGGTTGGCCTAGCAAAGAGAAATATTTTTTTATTCCATTTAAGCTCACATTTATATCTGTATGATATCTCTTAAAAATAAGTTACATAATTTCTTATGACAAATCAATTTTAACTTTTCAAATAGCATAAAAAAAGGAAAGAACAATGTGTATTCTAGCAGGTACACATTTGTATAGCCTGTTTACCTAGCAACTACTCAACAACTAATCCTACAATTCATATGTATAAATGCTTGAAACAAAAATAAAACACAAAGCAAAATCAATCAAATTAAATACTAATACCATACAGAAAAACAACAAAAATAATTAATTTTTTCTTCACTTTAAACATTTCTGTCTTCTTTTCTACTTGATCCTACTCAAGTTCATAGGTTCCTACTTCATATTCTACTCGAAATGATAATGGTAATAAATCCATATCAAAAACCTGTCCATCTGCCACTACAACTAAAAACTAAAATCTAAATCGTAAAAAAAAAAAAAACACGAAGCTAACAACAACAACAACAAACACGATATCAAAAAATCATATAGATTCAGAATTCGATCGATGGAAAAAATAATCATATTTGTTATTCTTCTACAATATGAGAAAAAAAACAAAAATCAAAACGAGATCAAACTAATATATAAAAAACATAGAATGACGAATACCGTACCTGAATTAGCTTGATTCGACAGAAAATCAAGCTTTAAAACGAAGATTAAATCACTTGATTAAGTAAAAAAGAATCCAATTGTTTTTTTTCATAGATCTGAATAAAAACAGCTAAAACCCGATCAAAACAATACTAAATAGAACTATAAATAACTTGAATCTTACCCGAATTGCATCAAATCAACTTATTAAATGAAGTCAATTGTTTAGAATCAAAATCAAAAAGATTCATTGATAACCACATGTTAAAACTTTGTGAATCAAATCGATTCATATGTATCTATTGACGCAAAAAAAAGGAGAAGAAAAAAAAACCTAAAAGAAAATCGAGCTCTGCAACTAAAAGAGGGAACAAAATCATCGATTTTCAAGATTCGTTTTAAGAAAGCGTATATATGGGAGTGGAAATTTAAGAATATTTTTTTCAATAAAAATTTGGTAACATCATCATCATGGAATAAATTCAAAACCAAACCCCAAAAAATTTAAATTCTGGGCAAGGGAGTAATAAAATCTTGAAAACATGGGGTTAAGAATGAAGGATCCATTTTGTTGGGTTTACAAACCATCTTGTTTTGGGTTGGTAGTAATTTTTACTTTTTCTTTTCTGTAAATAGATAATATATTGGTTTTGTGATTATCTTTGTAGGTAGCACAAAACACCCCATGATAAATTGGTATATATAGGTGAATATTTCAGGAGACCCATAGTTAAGATTATTTATGTAAATAACCCAAAATATAAGATTACAAGTTCAAAAAATTCGTGATAATGCACGAGATACTTCATTTATATGATTTTGTAAGAATTTTTTTAAATTCGTGATAATGCACGAGATACTTCATTAATATGATTTTGTAAGAATTTTTTCCTTTCAATTGAACCCATGATTGGGGAACAAGGATACAAATTGGGGGATATTCTAGATTAAACAATGTTAGAAAATTTTATAAGGGGTATTTTCTAGTACTGAAATTATTAAGTTACCCTTTCCTAATTAAATCTTAAAACAAAACCTAATAGTTTATCCCCCATTCAATTCCTCTATTTTATGTGTCGATTTCTCTCTTTTCCCATTTGTCATTTTTTTCTCTTCCATCATCTATCTCAAATCAATTCATCGTTGAATCCAAAAATTCTATCGTTGATTATTTATGTCTATAAGAATGAAACAAATGAAACAATTTTACAGGCATGTTGATGATCCCAGAATCATGAAAGTGGCTCAAACAAAATAAATAAAAAAAATCAAAGAAAAGTTACATACGATTTCAAAACAAGAAGAAGAAGACTCGGAAAATCAACCTCTCACTCACATGTCTCAAGTGAAAAGGTAAGTGATTCACATTCGTATTTTAAGTGTTTTAATTAATTTGAACTCGATTAAATGTTAGATCCATAAAACATAGCAGAAAATTTCAGTTAAAGGGCCAAAGTTGGCATTGCTTGGATGATGAATGATATGCCTGCTATGAAAGCCAACATTGAAATCAATATAAATACCATGCCGACTTTGTCTGAAGTTTTAACAATTTATATGCATGTAGACTGTCGACATGGGTTTATTGTTGAATGCCATGTTGACCATTATACCAATTCTTATGTAGAGAAAATATTGAGTATCGGTATACTCGATACTTTCTATATCAATGCTGACAGTCTAGAAAATTTTATATGTTAAAAACATTCAGCAGTAGGTATAGTCGATACGTTTTTCTATCAATACTGACTGTTAATAAAGCTTTCTTTGTTGACAATTTTAATAGTGGGTATAATATATACGTTTTCCATCAATGCCGACCGTTTAGAAACACTTTGTTTTGAAAATTTCAGCAGTCAGTATGGTCAATACTTTTTCTATTAATGTTGATTATTCAAAATATTTTATTTGATGAAAATTTCAACAATCGGTATAATCAATACGTTTTCTATCAATACCTACTTTATTTTATATAAAACCGGCTATTGTTTTATATTTTTTTGTCCATGCCGACTTTAGGTTATAAAATGCATATTATTTTTATGGTTTAATGGATTGTTTTGTATGTCTTGGGTTTAGGACTAAATCTAAAGCAACTACTAAAGAAAATGCATTCTTGTTTTTCCTGAATCTCTTCCTCCTTGTAATGGTAGCCCTAAATATTTGGGGGCAAACCAAAGAGGAGCTGAATTTGTTTGAAGGGAACGCAGTAAACTCTCAATTTGTGAACCTACTGATGATGAGTTGTTAACGGGTGTTGAGGAAGAACAACCAGGTAAAGTACAAAGAGAAGGTGAAGTTCGAGGCGTATTCCCACAGTAAACTCTCAATATGTTGAAGATATATTTTACGTTTGCTATATGGTTGTTTGGTTTATGGTCGTTAGCTTTTAAAAAATGTAAAAGATAACTTTGAAACACCCATACGCTATGCTTGTTTCCTTTATGTTTCCTCTTGAAAAACTTAGCACATGTTAATGATATTTGGTAGAATGAATGAGTAAATGGTTTCTTAAAAATATCTAAAAAAAATACTCACACTTTATTAGTTATTCCATTATGTCAACGGTCATGTAATGCATAAGATTTGTTCTGATATGAAAATCATATCCGTCGGCATTGAAATAAACCAGGATTTCCATGTCGGTTCTCTTTGTCGGCATTTATTTTACAACCTCAAACAATACCGACTCAAACCCAAATTTTTTCTATAGATTTACCAAATAATCGGAACAGTACTTATAACATCAAACAATGTCGGTTCCAAGGTGATGTTTTTTCTTAATAGTGGTAAATAAAGTTCGTTCAAGACTTGTGAAGATTTGTTTTTAAATCTAATTTCTAAGACAAAAAATAGGAAAAATCAAATAAAATTGATAATAAAATTGATAGAGAACTGAGGCTAGGATTCCACTATTTTCCAATTTTTAAAGTGATTAAATTCAATAATTATAATTATGCAATTCTAACATTTAATTTGATTCTAAAATATAGCAACAAATAGATTTTCAAAATAACAACTGTATAACAAAAGTATGGAACATCTAAAACCTAGGCCAAAGCATGTACCATCTAACAAAATCACAATGGCTTAACAAAAATCATGAAATCAATTTTTAACCAAGGCAATTAATCATAAATGAATTGCATAAATTAATTAAATAAATATTACCACATCATCATTGGAAAATTGGCTTCCTCCGTCGCCTCAGAGATGGGGTTTAGCTCCTCATTGTATTAGAAAAACCCTCAAAAATATATTTCATAGCTCAAAAGGTGCTTACAATGGTGAAATAATAATAACACAGGAGATTTGATATGCTTATAAGCGTTATAGAGAAGTGTTCTCTGCGTTATAGAATAAAGAAAAGAAAATAGGAGAAAAGAACGAACTTCTGGTGCTGTTGAAATAAGACTGCTTCAGCAACACTATCAGCGACACTTCTCTGATGCCTTATGTTCTTCCTCTTCTCTCTCACAGTAGCAGCAAGCTATTTTTCCTGGATTTTTTATTATTGATCTCTGGCTTCTCCTGAGCTTTCCCCAATACTCTCTGATCTCCTTATGACTCGAACACATCCTATTTATACATCTCAGGCCACCAAATCTTCACGAAATCATCATTAACAACAAATATTCTCGGGTATTATTTTCTCATAAACCCTCGTGATCTGATTTGATATTTTGCTTCGGTTTTGCGTATCTTTTGATTATGTGCAGCTCACGCTCAATTAAGCCAACATATTCTCTTTTTTTAAATCCCAAAAATCACGTAAGATACTCAAATTCAGATTCGCAGAAGAGAAGACATAGTTTCCCGCCTATTTCAAATTTTGAATTACGTGAAGTGGGTGCCCTCATCCAATGTACGGGTGCCTATAACACTTTTTCGAGCCAATTTTTCCAACAATGTTTATTTACCAAAAATACCTATAAATACATAAAAACACAATATTAGTACAAAATGAGTTCCAACACTATAAAAGTTGAGAGCAAATTAGACACATAAATGTGTCTATAAAATACTCCCAAACTTATTACTTGCTAGTCCTCGAGCAAATTTAATCTAGAAAATCCTAACTCACTGTCGCAGGCATCGCGATTGCACTTAGCGTATGCAACAAGCCTTTGAACCCCTAGGTGTCCCTATCGGACGAGTTGTAGTCTCCTGAAGGTTTACAAGAGGTGTACCCATAAAACCTTGACTCCAAACTCTAGCTACTTGTGAACGATTGATGATAGACACTAAACAAACTATTTAGTTGGCATACTAAATTATTTGCCTAAAAGAATCATTACCCTATATGAGTCCAATTGTTGTACACGAGTTTTCACTCAGTGTACTAAAATTCATACAAGAATTCAAAACCCTATTTAAATAGTTTTTCAGCTACGATACTCAGAATCTATCAAAGTACAATCACATGGAAAGATTTAGAAGATGGATATAGACAACATGAGGTTTGCACATGTTGACTAAGGTGAACGGTGTTTCCCATATCTGTGTGAAGGTCAGTGCCAGGATGAATGGATTGCGATACGCTCCCACTAGTCTTATTCCTTAAACTAATATAGACTCATCTGGTATATACAAGGCTCCCAGCGGTCGAATTATTGAAAATATTTTCAATGTATTGACAACATGATTGGATTAAATGAATCCAAGAGCATGCTCCTTATCGTCATCGTACATGATAGTTCTCATGGATCCTGTATTCCACGCTTGCTTAGGCGACGGAGACAAGGGAGAACACACATGTATCGCTATCAAAGTGTCAATTTTTTTTTTGAGTAGTGGTCTAACTAATACAATAATGGGGCTTGATCTCAAATACTTCATCCTAGCGGTGATAACAATTTGATACTGGTGCCCCATCAAATCACTTAGAGAAACACAAAAATTACAAAAATAAAAACAGAAAGTGATATGGTCAAGATAGATTCCAAGGTATGGTGACAACTATCATGTTATTTCTAACACCTGAGCTAGGCATATTTTAATAAATAGACCATTTAGATGGGCACACCAATTCCTATAGAAAAAGAGCTAAGTTTCCATCTACCTAGAATGGTTAGTGTCACCCTAAATTGTTCACAAGTTTCTAAAGTTTGGAGTTTTATTATTTCAACTAAAAGTTTCTCCCTTACCCCCAAACTTAAACCTAACATTGTCCTTAATGTTTCAAATTGAAGTGCAATACCAAAAATATAGGTAACTAGAGGAATAAAAAGGTAAGCCAGAAAGATAGTACCTGGGTGAAGCTAACAATCCTTCTTTGGAGAATAAGACAGAAAAATAAAAACAAAAACCTCCAAAAACTTACTAATGTACAACAATATCCTTGATGGTCAATCAAGGTAAGCAGGGTCCTCCAGAGGGACCTCCTCAATATCACCTGCAGGAAAAGGCTCTAAAAAGGGTTTCAATCTCTGACCGTTAACCTTTGAAGAAATAATACCATCCAATGTCTCAATCTCAATAGCACCATGAGGAAAAACAGTGCGAACTATAAAAGGACCTGTCCACCGAGAGCGTAACTTCCCGGGGAATAGATGCAAACGGGTATCATACAAAAGAACTTTTTGACCTGGAGAAAATGACTTTCTTAAAATGTTTCTATCATGTACAAGTTTCATTTTTTTCTTATACTCCTTAGCACTAACGTATGCATCTCTACGAATCTCGTCCAACTCATTGAGCTGGAGCTTCCTGTGAACTCCCTCCTTTTCAAGCAAAAAATTAAGTTGCTTTACAGCCCAATATGCTCTATGCTCTATCTCGACAGGTAGGTGACATGCCTTGCCAAAAACTAGACGATAAGGTGACATTCCAATGGGGTTTTTAAAAGCAGTACGGTAAGCCCATAAGGCATCAGTAAGCCTCAATGACCAGTCTTTCCGATTAGGATTAACTGTTTTCTCTAAAATACGTTTTATCTCCCTGTTGGAAACCTCTACTTGAGCGCTAGTCTGTGGGTGATATGGGGTAGCTACTTGTGGGTAATACCATATTTTTTCATCCAAAGCCTAAATGGTCGATTACAAAAGTGCGACCCTCCATCACTAATTATAGCCCGCGGTGTACCAAAACGTGCAAATATGTTATCATTCAAAAACTGGACCACAACCTTGTGGTCATTTGTTTTACACGAAATTGCCTCAACCCACTTAGACACATAGACTACAGTGAAAAGGATGTAAAAATAACCAAAAGAATTAGGAAACAGACCCATAAAATGAATGCCCCACACATCAAAGACCTCAATAACTAGAATAGGGTTCAAAGGCATCATATTTCTACGGGAAAATGGTTCATAACTTCTGGTAACGCTCACAAGTAACACAGTAATGGTGGGTGTCTTTAAACAACAAAGGCCAATAGAATCCACACTGCAATATATTAGCAGCGGTTTTCTTAGTACTAAAATGACCCCCATAAGCATGATCATGACAAAAGGAAATAATATTGGACTGGTCATTCTCAGGTATACATCTCCTAATAATCTGGTCTGGACAATACTTAAATAGATAAGGATCATCCCAAAAGAAATGCTTAACCTCGGCTAAAAACCTTGAACGATCTTGTTTACCCCAATGTTGGGGCCTTCGATCAGTAACAAGATAGTTCACTATATTCGCATACCAAGGTAATTGGGAAACAAGGAAAAGTTGTCCCTCAGGGAAACTATCCCTCACAGGAGGGGAATCATCAGGGAAATCAAAGACAAGCCTAGACAAGTGTTCCGCTACTACATTTTCAGCACCCTTTTTGTCTCTAATTTTTAGAGAAAACTCTTGCAACAAAAGGATCCATCTAATAAATCTAGGTTTCTTATCCTTCTTGGACAAAAGATACTTCAAAGCAGCATGATCAATAAAGACTATGACCTCAGAACCTAAGAGATAGGATCTAAACTTGTCTAAGGAAAAAAAAATGGCTAACAATTCCTTTTCTGTGATGGTGTAGTTTAGTTAGGCATCATTCAGAGTTTTTCTAGCATAGTAAATCACATGAAGTAATTTGTTTTCTCGTTGACATAGCACAACACCAATAGCATAATCTAAAGCATCACACATGATTTCAAAGGGTAGGTTCCAGCTAGGTGTCTGGACTATGGGGGCGGTAGTGAGTAAAGTCTTAAGCTTCTCAAAAGCCTTTAAACAAGCATCATCAAAGACAAACTTAATATCTTTTGCCAGCAATTGCAAAGAGGTCTAGAAATCAAGCTAAAATCCTTAATGAATCCACGATAAAAATCTGCATGGCCTAAGAATGACCTAATATCTCTTACGTTTTTGGGAACCTGTAAATTCTTAATAAGGTCAACTTTGGCTTTGTCTACCTCTATACCCTTAGAAGATACGATATGCCCTAAAACAATTCCTGATCGAACCATAAAGTGTTCTCCCAATTAAGCACTAAATTCTTTTCCTTACATCTAGCCAACACTAATGTCAAATGATGCAAGCACTCATCAAACGATGAACCAAACACTGAAAAATCATCCATAAAGACCTCTAAAAACCGTTCTACCATGTCAAAAAATATACTCATCATGCAACGCTGAAAACTAGCGGGTGCATTAAACAACCCGAAAGGCATGCGTCTATAAGCAAAGGTACCAAAGGGATAAGTAAAAGTAGTTTTCTCTTGGTCTTCTGAGGCAATAACAATCTGATTATAACCAGAGTATCCATCTAACAAGCAATAATGACTATGTCCAGATAATCGTTCTAGCATTTGTTCGATGATATGAAGGGGAAAGTGGTCCTTCCTTGTGACCTTGTTCAATTTTCTATAGTCAATACAAACACGCCACCCCGTGGTCACTCGGGTTGGGATTAATTCATTGTTTTAATTCTGGACTACAGTGATACCTGATTTTTTGGGAACAACCTGAACGGCGCTGACCCACTTACTATCTGAAATGGGGTAGATAATACCCGCATCTAACAACTTAAGCACCTCGGTTCAAACTACTTCTTTCATGTTAGGGTTCAGTCGACGTTGCATCTCCCTAGAAGGTTTGGTGTCATCCTCTAAATGAATCTGATGCATACAAACAGTAGGACTTATACCCTTAATGTCTGATAAGGTCCACCCTAAAGCTTCCTTATTGTCTTGAAGTACAGTCACTAGCCTACTTTCCTGATCATTATCCAAGTCGGATGCTACAATTACAGGTAAAGTCTCAGATGGGCCTAAAAACACATATTTCAGAGTATCTGGCAATGGTTTGAGGTCCAACTTAGGAGACTCTTCTAAAGAAGGAATTAAGGTAGAATTAGAAAATGGTAGTGGTTCGAACTTAGCTTTCCATCTATTAGTTTCTAATACAGGGGTAGAGTCTAACAGAGCATCTTGATCAATGGTGCTAATATCGTCGAAATCTAAGCCAAAATGGGTTAAATAATTCTCTAGTGTATCTTCAGATAAGATGTTTAGTAATGACTCCTGAACTAATTTTCCTATCATGTTCACCTCTTCAATGCACGTGTCATCTAACTCAGAGGATTTCTTATTAATATGGAAAATATTCAGTTTAATAGTCATATTACCAAAAGACAAATTCACAATACCATTTCGGCAGTTAATGATCGCATTAGATGTAGCTAAAAACGGGCGACCTAATATCACGGTATCTGGTTTTCTGGGTCAGGAACAGGTTGGGTATCTAGGATAACAAAATCCACAGGATAAATAAACCTATCGACCTCAATAAGAACATCTTCGACAATACCACGAGGAATTTTAACAGACCTGTCAGCTAACTGAAGTGTTATCTAGGTAGGTTTTATGTCACCAAGTCCTAACTGGAGGTACATATGATATGGAAGTAAATTCATACTATCTCCTAAGTCAAGTAATGCTTTCTCCACATTGTAGTTACCTATGGTGCAAGAAATGGTAGGGGAACTTGGCTCTTTGTACTTAAGAGTTGTGTTGTTCTGGATAATTGAACTCACATGACTAGCTATAAAGGCTTTTTTCTGTACATTAAGTTTTCGCTTTCACGTACAAAGATCCTTAAGGAACTTGGCATAAGTAGGAATCTGCCTAATTGCATCTAATAAAGGAAGATTGATGTTGACTTGCTTAAAAATCTCCAATATATCATTAAAGTTGGATTCCTTCCTAGTTGGTACTAGAAGTTGTGGGAATGGGGATTTGAGCACAAAATCATGTTCAACGGGAACCGCATTGGACTCTTAGAGACTTTATCAGTCTCTTCAACTATAGGATCAGAAGGGCGAACTACAACACGTTCATTATCGGGAAAGGTTACCTTATTGTCTACCACTCTACCACTTCTAAGGGTTTTAATTGAATTTACATGGTTTGAGGATCTCTTACCAGAAGATAACTCATGAACTCCTCTAGGGTTGGGTTGTGGTTGACTAGGGAACTTTCCCTTTTCTCTCAGCGATTCATTCAACTGACTAAACTGGGTTCGTAAATCGTAAATATCCTGAGAGTTAGCCTGGATCATGTTTTTATTGTCTTCTACATTTTGTATATCAAAGATTCTATGAATGCCGCCCTAAAATTTTTTTTACATAAAAAAAAAGGAATCATTTTTGTGAATCTATTCCAAGTTGAAGGAAGAATCGAATATTCAGTGATCAAACCACTCACTCCATAGTCTGATATATCTTTTGACGAACTGATTAATCGGACGAGAATAAAGATAGAGTCCCGTTCTACATGTCAATATCAATACAGACAAAATCTCGTTGAAAAAGTAAGAGCTCAACGGGACCTTACCCCTCGACCAAATGCTGAAACTTAGCATTGTGATTAGTTAACGCGGTGCTAGACTCTGCTAAATTCATGACCGCCTTTTCTAACGGACTCTGAAATTGTGCTAGTCTAGAAGAATTCTTAGTATAACCAAAACCCGGGGGAACCTGAGGGTTACTAGACTGACCTTGATTTTTTCCCTTAGACCAAGAAAAATTTGGATGGTTTCTCCAACCAGGGTTATAGGTTTCTGAATATGGGTCAAAATTCTGACGGTTATCATATCTAGTGTTATTGTAAAGAGCATGGGCTTGCTCTTCAACAGTCTGTCCTTCCCAATATGACTTGGGTTCTATTCCACAACTAGATTGACTTAATTCTAAGGCTTCTAACCTTTTTGCTATAACTGCAATTTTAGCATCTGATTCAAGAATTCCATCTACCCTATTGACATTACCTCTGCTCAGTAAATTTTTTCTGTGGGGTTCCTTACTATATTACCATTGATGGGTCTTTTCGGCAATATCATTCAAAAATGTCATTGCCTCATCAATAGTTTTACTCGCTAAACTCCCTGAACACAATGACTCAACCATGGTCGTTGTTGGATAATCTAGTCCCTCATAAAGGATCTGTACTAGTCTAAGCTTTTCTAAACCGTGTTGGGGACATTGTTCTACTAAATCGTTGAACCTTTCCAAATACCTATACAAAGATTCTCCCTCTTGCTGCACAAACGTGGAAATCTCCTGTCTAATAGATAATATTTTGTGCCTAGGGAAAAATTTAGATAAAAAGGCAGTGGTAAGTTCTTTCATATGTCTCGATGGATTCAGATGGCAAACTATATGACCAAGATTTGGCCTTGTCTCTTAGGGAAAAAGGAAATAAACTAAGTTTCAAAGCTTCATCAAACATATTGTGAATTCTTAGGGTATTACATATTTCTTCAAAACCCCTAATGTGAAAGTAAGGGTTTCATTTTTCTTTTCCTAAGAAGAGCGGGAGCATCTGTATTGTCCCAGGTTTTAACTCATAGTTTGCTTGAGTTTCAGCTAACTTGATACATGATGGACGAGAAGTCCTAATAGGATTCAACAAATCTTTCAAGGTTGTCATTTCTGGCACAACTAGAAAATTAGGAATAACTTCCTTACTAAGAGACAAATTCTCAAAACTAAAGTTTCGGTTCTCAAAAGAAGGGTTTCCTAATCTCTCAATTTCAAAGGCAGAGTTTCTATTTCCGTCACTGACCAAACGACCAATAGAGTCTCTTCTCAGGGCACGCTAATTGGGCATGCAATAACTCCTAATCGGAAGGGAATTCTAAACAAGCACAAACAAGGCCGACTCAACCAAATCAAACCTATTGAATCTAGCAAACAAAAAGCATGATGGCTTCACTTAGATTATTTCTAGACCAGCTTCTATTCTTCCAAAAGGCAACTAGTTGCAGTTTTAGAATCTCTCAGAACGATCCGAATTAGATTAAGTCGAATAGAAACAAGATAAGCTCTAAGGCGATTTGATAACTTTGTCTCTTTGGCAACTTTTCCCTGGGTTACAAGGCGGCTCTAATAGATTTAAAATAATCTTCCTGAACTTTAAGTTAGGCTAACAAAGTAACCAATACAGTCCTTTTGAATGATTTTCCAATAAGCTCGATACCCTACGGTCTTCTTTCTAGTCAAATTTTAAGGATTAGGTTCGCGTTAGGTAATGTGTTCCAAAGGCGGGCAAGAAAGAAACGATGATGAAATCCGAGTCCTTATCTTATATGGCCAATCCTTTCCCTTTATTAGAAAATAAATCCGTATTCAATTCCTCAACATATATGCATAGGAAGGAATACAGTAAACCCACTTGCAGGGGATTCGTGGGTTGGTCGAGTCTCACCTCCCGTACCAGACGGGGGATGAATCGGTTGTAGTCGACTCGGGCCACCAACTCCTGTGTTAGTGTACGAACCCGAGGGGCCGAGACAATATCGTAATTGTCGTCCTTCCATGTTGCAGTTTATATTTAAATACTCTTCCGTAGAGTATAAAAAATTAATAATAATGTTCAAAGTCCAAAGTCCAAAAATAAGAAAAACAGAAAAATACCTAAAATAATTACAAAAATAATAGCCAAACCCTATTACAGTTTCTAAAAATAAAAACTAAAATAAATAAATAAAATAAAATAATAAATCTAAAAATAAAATCTTCTTCACTCCTTTTGGAATCCTTTTTTCTTTTCTTCTTTGGCTCTACTTCCTTTTATAGCACTTTCTCCTTTTCTTTTTAGTTTCGCTTCAAATCTGAAAAGAATAGAAACCCCCAAACGCGTAAAAAATAACAAAAAATAAAAATAAATCCTAAATTAAACTAAAACTAAAAAATCTAAAAAGAATTCTAAAAACAAGTCCGCGTCGGCGACGCCAAAAATTGATGTTTTTTGTAATAGTGGTAAATAAAGTTCGTTCAAGACTTGTGAAGATTTTTTTTTAAACCTAATTTCTAAGACTAAAAATAGGAAAAATCAAATAAAATTGATAATACAATTCAGAGAGAACTGAGGCTAGGATTCCACTATTTTCCAATTTTTAAAGTGATTAAATTCAATAATTATAATTATGCAATTCTAACATTTAATTTGATTCTAAAATAGAGCAACAAATAGATTTTCAAAATAACAATTGTATAACAAAAGCATGGAACATCTAAAACCTAGGCCAAAGCATGTACCATCTAATGAAATCACAATTGCTTAACAAAAATCATGAAATCAATTTTTAACCAAGGCAATTAATCATAAATGAATTGCATAAATTAATTAAATAAAATTTACCACATCATCATTGGAAAATTAGCTTCCTCTGTCGTCCCAGAGATGGGGTTTAGCTCCTCATTCTTTTGGAAAAACCCTCAAAATATATTTCATAGCTCAAAAGGTGCTTACAATGGTGAAATAATAGTAACACAAGAGATTTGGTACGCTTATAAGCGTTACAGAGAAGTGTTCTCTACATTACAGAAGAAACAAAAGAAAACAAGAGGAAAGAACGGACTTCTGGTGTTGTTGAAATAAGACTTCTTCAGCAACACTATCAGCGACACTTCTCGAAGCCTTATGTTCTTCCTCTTCTCTCTCACAGTAGCAGCAAGGTATTTTTCCTGGATTTTTTTTTCGATCTCTGGCTTCTCCTGAGCTCTCCCCAATACTCTCTGATCTCCATATGACTCGAACACATCCTATTTATACATTTCGGACCACCAAATTTTCAAGAAATCATCATTAACATCAAATATTCTCGGGTATTATTTTCTCATAAACCCGCATGATCTGATTTGATATTTTGCTTCGATTTTTCGTATCTTTTGATTATGTGCAGCTCACTCTCAAAGCCAAATACTCTTGCCGTTAAAGCCAAATACTCTTCAAAAGCTAGGCACGCACTATTGGAAGTATTAAATCTTCTTCTAAGACTCTAAAAAATTCTTCAATTTTGATTTCCGTCTAACGCCACAAAGACTACAATACGCGGTTCCCATTCAACGCTTAGTTTAACGTCCTCATCCTGAACTTCTAGTTATTGTCCGTACACCAACAATCTAAAAATGTGGAAATCCGCTCAGATAACAATCTGAAATTCTAATAACAGCTACACAAAAATGTTAGCATATGATAGTACTAGTGAAACCATTATCATAAAGAAGTTACCCTCACAATTAGTTCTTTCTACACTTGGAAGTGTATATAAACATAAAATTCAGGAGCTTCAACAGATTTCCCAAGGGTAACCTTCACAATGTAAGAATCAATCATATCTAATGGTGGATAGTTGGAATCAAAATAATCCGTTAAAACTTTGGAAGCACACAACTCCAATCCTAAGCGAGGTATTTTCCTTAAAGTTGGGTTAATAACTGTTTGGGAAATTACTTCGATTAGAGGAGGAAGATCATTAAAAATAGAATTATGCAAAGGATTAGACGAACCCTCCAGTATCTCTTGTATTACAAGATCCTCATTATACTTAAAGAAATCCAATGAATTATTTCCTCTTGTGTATCATGGTCCTTTATCAAACTTTTTAACCAATCTTTGTCAGTTTTTACCTAAACCAAAATCTCGGCATCAACGTTATCATTATATTCATTGGCAAGCTCAATTGGATCTTCCACAATATTACTCAATCTAGCCTCATTCTCAATTATTTCTTCATCTTCGATATCACTCTTCATCGACCTCATATTCTCCATTAGCAAAACGTCGTTTGAATTCCATATATATGGAACTACTAATTTCTTGGAGAATTTCTTCCGGTGCTCCGTTATCTTCTAGTTGATATAGTTTTTTCGAGAGTTTTCTTATGTTTACACGTCTTCCACCATTGCTTATATAGAATGACTAAACCACGACTTGTACCGTTGAATGGGTGAATGATCATGAATACCATCATGAGTCGGGTAATGTATACTGTTGTAAAATTTGGTTGGTGCAACGTTCTCTCTGTTACGTGTTAGATCAAGCCATTATAATCTATGTTGCATGTCCTTTAATACTTGGCCATAACCACTAAAAATTCTACGAAGGGTGATCTAAAATTTCCATACAACTCGAGTGGAGCCAATTAAAAGTATAATTGTCCCATCTTTTTGTTGTTGTTGACCTACATACCCACCATAAGGTTGTTGGTATGTATGAGAATAACCAAAAGATTCCGCAGGGTATTGGCCAAAATCAAAGGGTTGATTCTGATTGTATCCCATAGTAGGTTGGAAGTTATTGAAAATTGAGAATTATAACTAAACTGATTACCACTATAATATGCTTGATCTTGTGCATCATACATATTATTTCCATAAGGAAACATCATGACATACAAGGAGTATGAACAAAAAATAAAACGAAAAATCTAACAATAAAAATAAAAGTGATGTATACAACCTGTTTTCAGAATCAACCTCCCGCTTTTGACGGTTGATGAATTCCACCGATAAGTTGTTTCCACTATGAAAATTTAAAAACCTGGAAAACACTAAGAGAAAAACGTAAAATAAAACAAAAAGAAATATCAAACAAAAACAATTGCCAACTGCACCCGGCGGCGGTGCCAGAATTTGATGCGAGTCGTGCGTGCAACAAATTACTTCATATATTTCCCATTAATACTAATAAGTATTATAGCGGTAGTAAAGATTGTTCCCACGAGGATCTATGTATGTGTTATTTGTTGTCAACTTCTTATAACCAAGGGGGATTGTAATGAATTAAGCTAAAGTAAACTAATGAAAATAAAAACAAGTTAACTAAAGATTATAAGAGGAGAAAAAATACTGGTTAGAGGTTTCATCCTCCATCACCAAACAAGCTCGTCAATCGATTCGAGTTAACGTTCAATCCTTCTCCGGAGGAGAGAAAATAACCCTAGAGCATCCTATCGCAGGTTTACTCCAGAAAACTCCTTGTATCATCAAAGGCGCAAGAGACACTCTTTGAATCCTTCCCAATGAATAACGTGGCGCAAGAGACACTCAAGTTTAAGCCAATGAAAGAAATGGTCTTCGTGAATTGAGGTTATTCTAAGCAATCCGTCCCAAGATCCACACGGATTTAACCTAGGTTAAGCTTATACACAATCGCATGGTAACCTTATGACTAGAGTTCTTCGACAATTACAGATCTCAAACCATAGCCTATCTTTAGATATGAATACATGTACATTCAATTTGCAACTTAAACGAACAAGTCTTCAATCATACATGACAATATTAGCAGTAGAACATAAGCGATAAACATTAACATTAAAACTAACCAGCATAATTGATTTACCTGTCTAGGACTTCCAACTATATCCCGAATCAATAAAAGAAAGTATTTCTCAAAACCCATGGAAAATATACAAGAGAAGAGAGAGAAAAAGAATCAGGTGTCACGGTTCTTCCCTAAAAGGGAAAAACCCTAATTTGCTCCAAAATTCCTTTTTATTTTGTTGTAGATGATATGATGATAGATAGAAGATATATCTATGAAGTATTATTATATAGGAAACCAAGTATAGGAGTTCCCGTGCTCAAATTCCGGTTATACTAGGTTTTGGAAACTAAAAAATAGCATAAAAACCCGTCAAAAACACCTAGCTCACGTATCTTCCTCGGCCACCTGAGCATCCGAGATTTCTTCCTTTATCGATGGCTTGACCCTCCGAGATTTTTTTCTTTCTTGATGGCCTGACCCTCCGAGGTAGTTCTGAACTTGTTTCTCTCATAATTTCTTCATACGACTTCGGAATGACCTTATTCTTTACTGTTTGCTTTATCTCTCCATTCTCTTTAATACGATGACAAAAAAATCCTAGATTTGAATGAACTCCATTGGGTATTTGACAATTTTTTCCTTGTAACACTCTATTTCCATAGAGATGTAACCTAATAAAACACATAAACTACAAAAGTAATAATAATACAAGGTAATTCACACAAAATTTAGAAAATAAATATAAGAAAATGATACTCAAAACATGTAAATTATGCACTTATCAAATTTCCCCACACTTGCCTTTTGTTAGTCCTCGAGCAAACTTAAAATCTAAACGAATCTAAATTACAACAACTCCCATTTGTTGAGGATACAGTTACACTTAGCATGTGTAACAAGCCTTTAAACCCCTAGTGTCCCTAGTGGACAGTTATAGTCTCGTGAGGGTTTATAAGAGGTATACCCATAAAACCTAAATTCCGATTTTTAAAAATTTTAGAGCACCTGCATTCAAAGAGATATGAAGACATAAAGTTTCTGCACACTAACAATAAGAAGAGGAAGTATTAAAGAACGTTATTCTCATGCTTAACTCTTAAGTTACGAGAAAACCAACCATATGAAAGAATCCATCCTTGAGAGCGATCGGATAAGCATTCTTCCTCGACTTCTACCTCACCAATAGGGTTTTATGAAATTGCACTCAAAAGACACTTTATGGTTTTCATGTGCAGGAAAGAATAAAGATAGAAATACTGCACACATTGAATAGTGGGAAGGAAAAGTAACCTTCCGAATCATATTTTGTTATCCCATAGAAACGTGGGATAAAAAGAACCCTTTTTTTTCCCTGATGATCGCTAAGAAAGAAAATCAACCACTATGTGAGGATGGGAATGCTTACTTACCTTCTCACTCCATCTATAATCAGCACCACTTTCACAGCAAATAGAAACGTCTTCATCTTCTGCTTCAACTATTTATAATAGAACTTCGTAGAACTTTGACAACTTGTACGCGTTTTTCCTTGATTCCTTACTGCTTGAAACTTTCTTATATATTTTTTCTTTCCCATGGCCTTAATTAATGAAATAACACACTAAATATGAATTTACGATGCATATCTTTTTTTTTTGTATACTACAAAAAGATAAAACCTACAAGAATAATTAAACTAAATTTACATGGCCATGAGGAAAGGACTTAAGCACCTGATTCTTCACAACTTATATTGCCTTGATATCGTATAAACTTCAAAAACTTACATCTTTTTCTTTTCTTTCTTTTTCACGTTGTTTCGTTTTTCACTTTTGATATAAAATTTTGCTCCCTTTATGTTGCTAGCAAACCTTGGATGTATTCAAATATCTTCATGATTTTGATATCACTCTGCTTGTTGATGATAATGTGTTTCTATTTGCTGCTTTGTCGAGTGAATAGTGCCAACAACAAACAAGACTACAAGATAGTGTTAGCAATTCTGATGACTCATTCATGATTGAAGAAATAACATTCAAGAGATCAAAAAGTAATGCTGAAATTGGTGCGAAGTTGGGTAGCTCATCATGCTACCCGGAATTAGTGTACGATGACAAACATTCTAAAGGACCTTTTTAGACAGCTACAAATAGTTGACGGTCTGGTGCTTCGCTTGGTGTAACAATAGATAGTCTCCACTTATTCAGTGCATACAGAACATATTAATTCAACCGTGGAAGTTCGCAACTTGAGATAATATTCGATGCGACTCTGCATTTAGATGGTATGCATCTAATTAGCATTTTTGTTCAGGAATGGCATAGTATCCATTCTGAATGTTCATAATTTTGCATAATCATTATTCTGATTAATACAGATAGTTTGCATGGACGCACATGAAATGACGAGGGTTTAGCCGGGTAAAGCCATGAAATTTTGAGGCGCATACATATATAAAATAGCTACAAGTCTAATGTATCCATGATATGAATACGCATTCTGAATTCTCTTACGGAATGTAAGATAGAAGTACATATTTATAATTCTGACGCTGAGTCAGAGATTCGTTTATTATATTTCTGCAGCCAAGCAGAGTAATTTTACAATTCATTCCCTTATCAAAAACCTACCATCTACATTAAGTCCCCTGTTTAGTGCAGAACGAGTAATGTTGTGTGGTAAGCACTAGATGGTGGTCTACCAGACGAAATAATATGTAACTTTTATTGTTTAATGCTTAAATATCACTAGAAGAGTGGCAGTTGGCCGAACAAGTTTTGATCTATACCCTCGGGTATTTGGAGCATTCTTCTTTTACCGTAGTAACAACGGGAAGGTATTTGGAACATTAGTTGGTTATAGAGAGGGTTGAGGCAATGTTGCCGTCAGAATATTAAGATGGATGTTAAGGCATTACTGCCATCGGAACACTAAGATGAGTGTTAAGGCATTACTACCATTGGCATACTAAGATGATTAGAACTTAAGAATTGATATTCAAGGAATTTAGCTATAGAAGTTCTGCGACTTGAAGCAAGTTCATTCGTGACATGAAGTGCCTAACTTTACGCAGTGTATACAGAACATATTCAAGAGATTCTGCCGTGGAAGTTTGAAACTTGAGATAATATTCGATGTGACTCTGCAATTAGATGGTATGTATCTGATTTGGCGTTTTCTATTCATAAATGGTGTAGCATCCATTCCGCATGTTCGTAATTTTGTATAATCAACATATTCTAATTAATACAAATAGTTTGAATGGATGCATATGAAACAATGAGGGTTTAGTCGGGTAAAGCCTTGAACTTTCTACGGGTGCATATATATGCAAAAGTTATGTGGAATGAGTATGAGGAATTTAGTCATGGAATTATTTCAACTTATAACTGGTTCAGTGTTATGTATAGTCATACATCTGGGCAGGAATAACAACCGTCACCAGTGATATTCTGAAGACGTTATCGCACTATACTAGTGGTCAATCCATCTAGGATCCGTCCAATCATTGTCGATTATATATAATCGTTGTCGATTATTTAAAGCTCAGAACTGAGAGACTCTAATATTGCCAAATTTTTTTTTTTTGAAGAGGTTAGGTGAAAATCCCTGTAGCAAGGGTTTCGTTTTAAAACATAAAATATGAATTTTAAAAGTTTAGTTTAAGGGTGGTTATTTAGTTCTATTTCCTTCAGGCATGTCCTCCACGAATACTTGGGCTTTGGTTAGCGTTTGGAGATTGAGTATGCATCATCAAGTGTCAGGATAACAACAAATATATGGTAGACAAAGCGTCCAATGATGAAGAATAGTTGTAGCCGGTGACAATAAGGTCGAAAAAAGTGGAAGTCAATAGGGAGAGCTGACGATAGACTGAAATTGCAGATAAGGTGGATTCTCATGTTTTTGGCATAGGTTTAAGCACATTGATTCCCAGATTGAAGCTGCAGGGAATGAATGGTTTATGAAGCCGGTCATGAGGACGTTACTCATAAGACCAGTGTTGATGTTGGACCATGGATGGTGTTGCTCCAGAGACAAATCCATGGTAATCAAGGCGTCAACGTAATCTTTGATTCTCCATTCAATGAGCCCCTGAAATCGTCTGAACACCATGACTTGAATGTGAAGTGGCTTCATCACAGAATTAACGTTGTTGAAACAGATATAAGAGTTTCACTCTATATATAATTGGTGAGGGAGGAAGTCACTCAGTCGCGCGGGGTTGTGATATAAAGAAGTTCATGATTTGTTTCCTTCAGTACAGGTGTACCTTCACTTGACAGAAAGATACATGTTGAAGGACCCGTGACATCCATTGATGAATGATATTGCATCTGCTTCAGGATTCTTGTTTCAATGTCTTCAGAGTTTGAAATCCCTCTAAGTATCATAAGAATGCATCGTTTATCAAATACTTTGGATTAGGATTTCATGGTTATGGATATGGAGGCACCTTGTTAGAGTGTAGCTAATTTCGTCCTAAGATGACGTCATACCGTGGATCTTCTCTGTTTAAATAAAGTTTGGTTTCTACCCGGGAAAAGCCCATCTTCATCTGCAGAGTGATGTGACCATAAGCATCCTGGGATGTTCCTTGATGGCCTTTGATTGACATTGGATTATTAACAACTTCTTGATGAGTGATTCCCATAGCTCTGCGAGTTTTGAGGGGAATGATGTTGACAGCATTACCAACATCTACCAGTGTCCTTCCAAATTTGATATTCCTTAAGGCTGGTAGCAAGCAGTCCTCGATCGTACTTTCTTTAGTTTATGAAGTTGTGTTTTTAGAGTAGCCTTGTGATGCATCTTTACCTCGTCAGGGGATGCAAGCGCATACCAGATCTATTGACCTAGTTAGGAGAGGTGAAGACATAGTATCTTAGGAGAGCGTAGGACTTCGTCAAGGTTATAAATCTTTGGCTGACCGTATCTTCTGTATTTGGAGAGGTTCTTGATAGCGAGGGTAGCTCATGCAAACCTTCAGTATCCGAGTGTTGTTCATGTGATTCTTTGGATGCAGCTGCCGAAGATGATGTTTCAAGTGGTATCGTTGCGTAGGATGCTAATACGATGAAAATTGCACCAATTGAATATCTGAATGCTGGCGACTTTGACTTCACGTTTGACAGGAACCGAATCTTGGAGGAATCTGAAAGGTCTAATCTTTTTTTTGGATATCTTTGTCATCATATGAGAGCCATTCATGGGAACTTGAAGGAATTAGGCGCGTCTTCGGCCTAGAAGCGATTACCAAGGCTAGAGATGATGCTTAAAGACTATCCTGAGAGTTGAGGTTTGCAACTGAAGCCTTTGCATAGGTGGAGAGAACATATGTTGATGGTGTTGAACCAGTCTTCAGAGATATTTTCTAAATAATTGGTTTTGAGGTTGTTTTTTTTTTATGTGTTTCTGAGATACCCGATTTTTATGGGGTATTATTTTGGAGATTGGAGTAGGTAGAATTTGAATGGTTTGCAAGGATCTTTTAGAGAAAGAAATAATACTTTATTAAATAAATTGAAATCCTAAGTATGAATACAAGGCACTGCAAACATTTTGGAGGAATTACAAATGTTGCGTAAAAACAGAGAAATATTGATAGGGGTGGTAAAGTGCTTAAGCCTTAACAACTTTGTCAGGGGTGGTGAAATGTTAAGCTTTGATATCTTTAAGCGAATTGCCACATACGAATACCCATGTGAGCTTATCCGCATTGACTAGTTTGTAGCATCCACCTAATATAGATTTAATGACCAGAAGTGGCTTTTCTCTAGGATAGGTGGTAAATTTCTTGGTTATATAACCGACTTGGAAAAGATTGGGCTTTGGTATCACAGATTCACGACACCCTTCTAGGATAATCAGGTTACTGGTTTTCTTATTTTCGGCAGAGGCAATCCTACCCATTTCATAAAATACTGAAAAGGATCATCTTCCCGTTCACATCGCCGAGTCAGAGTAGGATTGATATCCGGGTTAAGTCCCCAAACTTTGAATGGTCACGGGATAGCCGGTTGCAAAGAGAGTTGTTGAACAGGATTTACTTGTGCATGAAACCTTCAGATGTATGAGGCTATTTCTTCCCCTGGTAATTGCTTCAGGTTCAGATCCATTATGTGACGCAACTCGGGCTACAAATAGTGAGGTTCTGCTGGCTCATTGGAGACCCCTGGTGGTGCCGACGTTGGCGAGGAAGGTACTTCTGCCCTGTTGTTGTGAACCCATGGGAATCCTAAGATCGTGTCGTAGCCGAGATCTTCTTTGATAATTTGAAACTTAGTGCTCGTTTGAACGTCACCCGTGTTTATTTCGAGAGTAACGTATCCATAGACGTTCCTGGATTTCCCTTGTGAATCTTCAAGCGTGGTTGATGGGTGTGTAGCCTCGCGTCTAGAAATCACGTCTTCTTTCAATGGTAGGATGATTAACGAACCTATGAAAACGACAATAATTCGGATCTGACATCTCTTGGGAAGTTGGTGGACATCGTGTTAGTGGAAACTTATTAGCTCTATCTTGTATCCTCATATCTAATAGTTCAACGACTTCTTCTATGGAGAATGGAAAATCTAGAAACGGGTTTGTCTTTGGCTGCTGCTGCGGCGGTTGTTGACGTGGAGCTTCGGCTGAGCCTTGTTCTTGAGTTGGTGCCTACGTCGAGGTTGGAGATGGAGCTGTGGATGACGTAGGGTGTTTAGTCTGTGACAATTGTTGAGGTGCATCCTTCCTCTTGGATCCTATGTTAGTGATAACATTTATGGAAAGTTTGACGAAGTATTGCTAGTTGACCAGTCGTTTATTTCCACTGTTGTCGCTGCGGCTTCTTTCTCTGACGGGCCTTGTTCTCTTCAACAAGGCTGGAGTAGTTGTCGCGGATTGCTGGATAACCTCTTGGAGATCAGAGAAAGTCTGGAAATAAATTTTTTTCCAACAATGATTTGCAGATAGAATATTGCTCTTATTGTAAGGATGTTGATTGCAGTGTGATAAATCCAACGAGTCTTCTTTTTCACCCCGAGGAAGTTGTTCCAAGTCTTCACAAGAAGTAAAGATAGGTTGATTTTTCCTTTCCAGTTCTCGTTCAACATAGGTATGTACTTCGTCTTTGTCGTCATGGTCAAAGACATGGAGCCTAGAAAAAAAATCAACACCATCGGCGTTAATCCCGAAATCAGTAGTATTCCCCCTAGGGCGAATGTTTGTTGCCTTCCTTGAAAACTGATCTGTAATAATTCTCAAAATAGGAAATATATCATTCTGGATCTTGATAATATCATCTTGATTTGTGATGATATCATTTAGAATTTTCATAAGATCAACTATAATGGTCGGGCTTTGAGCATCCATAGCTCCCAAGGGAGTTTGAGCAAGCAAGATGAATTTTGGAGTAACATGAGGGACCCCGCCGGCGTTGTAATGCATGGAATTGAAATTGGTTGCTAGAACTGAATTGATGTTAGTCTATGAACCAGACCTAAGACCCACCTTGTTTTCAGATAGTTGAAGAATTTATTTCAGATGGTTGAAAAATTGGATTCGTGATCGAGAGATTGATCTCCCACCGTGGTCGCCAATTGTTAGTACCTAAAAATTGCTCATAGGAAAAAAATGCACTGCTGTGGTACTTTTCTTTAGATTCTGAAATCAAAATCGTACTGGACAAGCCTAAACCACGAAAGTGGCCGTTCCGTTCTGCTTCGGTCACAAGGAGAGAAAATGGGTTGATCTTAGAGGAGGGAAGCAGAGAAAGCTGAAGGAATCAATATGATGAATTGTGTGTAAAGGTGTTGAACTATGGAGAATAACAGAGCTTGTGAGAATGATAAATTGTTCTATTTTCTGAATAGGCTGAGTATCCTATTTATAGTAATTGGGAATACACATTTTTCCTTCGTAAGTAGTGGAGGTAGTGAAGGAGTGGAGATATGGAGATTGTGGGGATAATGATGTAGTTACGCCCATTATCTTTGGAAGTTTTTGGAAACCATTACTCCACCATCTCTTTAACTTTCGTAACCGTCACCAGTATTTGTAACTTTCCTATCATGGGGTGTTGCCACACCGCATGATGCTGTAAAACAACATACCAATACCTCATGCAAAATCCCCCCATGTAACATGTTTTGATTTCTCATAGGAGTTAGTGGAGTCATGGACTCAAAGTATGTGAGCAATGGTGCGTGCAAGAGAAAGGCAAGATGGGCGCTAGTGTTGTTGCTAGCAGCGCCAAAGTTGGTGCTGGTGAAAAGGCTAGCGCTATTGCTAGCAACACTAGCCTTTGTGCTGGTGTTAGCGTTAGTGTTAGCGCTAGCACTTTTGTTAGCAGCGCTAACTTTTGCGCTGGTGTTATCTGCGCCTGTAACTTGGCTTTGGCGTTAACATTGGAACATGTCTAGGGCTTGCTGGAGATGGCACTTCGCTGGTGTTGTGGCCATTACCTATGTGTTTCTAGTTTTGGCACTTGCTAATGTTGTGGCTATAACCATGGCATGTTTAAGGCTTCTCAGTTGCATGAGATTTAATGATAGCATTATGCTTGGATTTTATACAGTGCATACAGAACATATTCAAGGAATTCAACCGTGGAAGTTTGCAAGTTGAGATGATGTTCGATGCGACTCTGTATTTATATGACATGCATCTGAATAGCGTCTTTATTCAGGAATGGCTGATAGACACATTTTTGTGTCGAATTTGCGTTCAATTATCTATTTTGATAGTGTTCGATTTTGTACTATTTATGGTTTTTTATGTCTTTGTAGGTATTTTTGAGAAATGAAGATTTATGGAAAAATCGGCTCAAAAAGTGATAAAGGCACCCACCAAATTACTAAAGGCACCCATAAAGTTGTTAAAGGCACCCTCCCTTTTGAATTCAAAACCGAAAAGGGCGGGAAATTAAGTTTACGTGAGAAAGTCACCTGGATTAGTTGACAACCGTGTTTTAAGGGATTTTTAGGTGATTTCAAGTCACCGGAATCAAGATACAATCTATATTTGCTTGTACACACGCAATCCAGAGAGTTTCAGGCTGGAAAATGGGTGAAAAATCTGTTTGGGAGCCGGAAAAGGAAACACACTTTGATTCGGATTTACAATGATTTAGAGTTGATTTTGGATCTGTTTTTGAGTCCTTATCGGTTCACATGAGTTACTAGGGTTTATTAATCCTATATAAAGCAAAGAGAAGCAAAGAAAATAGGGGGGAGACATCAGAGACCACCGAAGAAAATTCCAGAAAAAAAAGCTTCCTGCTGCGAAGAAGAAGAAGAGGAAGAACATAAGACTGTCGCTGAACTGTCATTCTTTCTGTCTCTGTTTCAGTCATATCTTCAGCTGCTGAAGCAGTCGTATTCCTACTGCTTATATAGTCCGTTCTTTTCTCCTATTCCCTTTTCTTTCTTCTGTAACACAGAGAACACTTCTCTGTAACTTTTATAAACATCTCAAAATTTCTGTGTTACTTCTCTTTCACCATTGTAAGCACTTTTTGAGCAATGAAAATCTATTTTGAGTGCATTTCCAATACACTGAACTAATCACCATCACTGGGGCGACAGAGGAAGTTTTTTCACCAATAATTAAGTGGTAACTTCTATTTTATCTATCTATTTTACATTTCTTTTATTATTAATTGCTTTGAATAAAATTGAAAAAATAGTTTCTCTCAAATAATTGTGTTTTCTTTTGATGGGTCATGCTTAGTTTTAAACTCTTGATGCCTCATGCTTTCGTTTTACAATTATTCTTTCAAAAACCTAACTTTGGAAATATTTTGATTAAACTGAATACAAGAATTGTACGATTTTATCACTTGAGTCATTAGTTAAAAGTGGAATCCTTAACCCTAGTTCTTCCCATTAATTGGAAATCAAGTTTGTTTTAATCTTTTTTTATTTTTAGTCATTAAAATTAGATCTAGAAATCAAATCTTCACAAGTCTGAGAATCAAACCCTTTTTACCACTATATTAAAATCTCATAAATGGCATAGCATCCATTCCTAATGTTCGTAATTTTGCATAATCAGTGTTCTAATTAATACAAATAGTTTTCATGGACGCACATGAAATGACGACGGTTTAGCCGGGTAAAGCCCTGAAATTTTGAGGCACATACATATATAAAAGAGCTACAAGACTAATGTAGCTATGAGATGAATACACATTCTGAATTCTCTTGAGGAATGTAAAATAGAAGTACATATCCATAATTCTGATGCTGGGTCAGAGATTCGTTTATTATATTTCTGCAGCCAAGCAGAGTAATTTTATAATTCATGCCCTTGTTAAAAACCTACAATCTACAGGTTTCATCTTCCATCGCCAAAAAAGATCGTCAATCGATTCGAGTTAACGTTCAATCCTTCTCATGTCAATAACCCTAGAGCATCCTATCGCATGTTTACTCCGGGAAAACTCCTTATATCATCAAAGGCCAAGGGCTACTCTTTGAATCCTTCCCAATGAATAACTTGGCGCAAAAGACACTTAAGTTTAACCCAGTGAAAGCAATGGTCTTCTTGAATTGAGGTAATTCAAAGTAATCCGACGCAAGAGCCACACGGATTCAACCTATGTTAAGCTTCTTGAATTTAGATACAAATACATGCACATTCAATTTACAACTTAAACAAACAAGTCTTCAATCATACATGACAATATTAGCAGTAGAACATAAGTGATAAAAGAAATCATTAACATTAAAACTAACCAACATAATTGATTTACATGTCTAGGACTTCCAACTATATCCCTAAAAAATAAAATAAAAAGTTACCTACTCATGGATTTCTCAAAACTCATGAAAAATATATAAGAGAAGAGGGAGAAGAAGAAGAAGGTGTCACGGTTCTTCCCCACAAGGGAAAAACGCTAATTTTCTCCAAAACTTCTTTCTCTTTTGTTGTAGATGATATGATGATAGATAGAAGATAGATCTAGGAAGTCTTATTATATAGGAAACCAAATATAGGAGTACCCATGCTCAAATCCCGGTTATATTAGGTTTTGGAAACTCAAAAATAGCATAAAAACCCTTCAAAAATACCTAACTCACGTATCTGCCTCGGCGACTTGACCCTTCGATATTTCTATCTTTCTCGATGGCTTGACCCTCCGAGAAAATTATTTCTTCCTGAGTTTCCCCTTGATGGCTTGTCCCTCAGAGATTTTTGTCTTTCTCGATGGTCTGACCCTCTGAGGCAATTTTGAACTTGTTTCTCTCATAATTTCTTCATTCGACGTCGTAATGACCTTATTCTTTCACCTTGGCCTTTCTCTTCATTCTATTCAATATGGTGATAAGAAATCCTAGATTTGAGTGAGATCCGCTGGGTCTTTGGCAATTTTTCCTTTGTAACACTCCATTTCCACTTCTTTCTAGAAATGTAACCTAATAAAATACATAAACTACAAAAGTAATAATAATACAAGGTAATTCACACAAAATCTAGCAAATAAATGTAAGAACATGATACTCAAAACATGGAAATTATGCACTTATCAGTATAGTATGCTAAACATTTTACTATGCCGACCTTGGTTCCATATCCCAAGTTTATTCAAAATAAACTAGCTATTGATTTATTAATATACCCACCCATCCCCATTTCAAAATCAGATCTTCTACACCACAGTATTTAAAAAATGGCTCAACCATTTATTAATCATGCAGAGTTTAGATGAATCTTTATCGCCTTTTAGACACTCTATAGTATATTATTAGCTAGGGGTGCAGAACAACGGAAAAATGGTTTAGTGAGTGCGAGTTATTTAAAGAATAATTTATGAAGACTTCTGCACTTACACCGGTAACCCGAATAACCATAATGTATGTTTGTCGATTTGCAGAAATGAGAAAAGAAGTTCAAGAATTCATGGATTTAGGCTGGGTTTGGTAATCTTTTTTTTGTTTTTTTTTCAAAAAGAACTTTCAGAACATATATATATCAATAATTTTTCATATTGATGTTTGGTAAACTTTTTATAAAGTGCTTTTTACACAAAACACTTCCAAAATTCCCCAACTTTTAAACGCTGGGGAGGAGGAGCTTTTAAAAGCTATAAAAGCATAAGCTATGGTCCCACCCTATTTTTCAAACCTTATATTCTTTTCTAACCCCACTTTATTTTATAAATGACAAAAATTACCTTTAGATCTATTACAATTAATTTTTACATCCCCTATATCATATGCTCTTTAAAGATTATTATTTTCAATTTCAAATTATATTTTATATACCATTTCGATGGAAATTCTTTTTTTATAAAAATAAGAGCAAATATTAAGTAATTATCTAATTTAGTTTGATTTTTCTCTCTCAAATTTATGTCTATAATAAAAATATGTTATTCAAAAATTATGATTTTTAATAGTAATAATAATTAAATATATATATTAAGAACTAAATATGTATTTAATTTTTAAATATTTATTTATTTTTAAACCCTATAAGTTAGAAGAGGGAGGATCCGTGCACAATCTTAGATACACACTATCTCACAATATTTGTACCAATTTTTCTATAAATTTCAAACGATAAGAAATTTGAAGCTAATACTTTGGTGATATGTTCTTCTTACAAAACTCTATATTCCTACCAAAAATGAAGATAATCCGAGATACCAAAACTTACCATCTATGAACCTTAATTTCAACCGTTAATTTTCAACAGTTGATTTTCAAAGTGGTAAATGGTGGTGTTATACATTTCGGATTATGCCCATTTTTTGTAGGAATTTAGAGTTTTGTAAGAAGAATATATCACTAAAATATTATCTTCAAATTCATTAACGTTTGAAATTTATAGAAAATTAGTAAAAATCCTGTGAGATAATGTGTATCTAAGATTGTACATGGATCCTCCCTCAAATTAGAATAAGAAAGATATGTTTATTTTTGTCATTTTTACAACAACAATTGTTGAACCTGATATTTTACCAAACACAATTTGATCACTTTTTTAATTATCTCTAACTTTTAGATTTTAGTTTACCAAATGCTCAACTTCTTTTTTTTACACAGTTGAAACTACATATCGAGATGAATGGAGATGATGAAAAATAATAAAAATTTTCTTACGAAGCTTATTTCGACTTCCTTAGGGAGTTTTTCATAACTCGCATAGGATATTAGATAGTTGTTTTAATGTGGTTTAATAGGATCTAACGTGAGTTAATTATGTAACTTGTTTTAATTAAAAACTTAATAAAGATGAAAAAACGCTTACATTTCAAGTACAAATATATTTCCAAGTTTGTAAAGAATCGGCATAATCGATAATTGGTTAAACGATGTTGAGTCACACCAAAATTCTATGCACCAAATAGTGTAGAAAACGGCATTATGGTTAAATACGTATAAACTACGCCGACTCATATAAAAAAATATCCAATTTTAATAAAGAATTGATATAGTCGATAACTGGTTAACCTATGGTAACTCACACCAAAAAATTCAATGCACCAATTGGAGTAAGAGTCGGCATTTTGGTTAAAGAATTATTGACTATGCTGACTCACATCAAAAAAAATTTATCCAATTTTACTAAAGAGTTGGGGTAGTCGATAACCGGTAAAACTATGCCGACTTTGTATACTAGGATTTTTTTAAGGTCATACTTAGGTAGTCGATATATTTATAATTTTTCGACCATGCTGACTCTAAATCTAACAATGTGTAATTGCTTTTGAATTGACATTGTCGAATGATTTCTACAATGCCGAATAAACCCAAGTTCTTGACAATTTAGTTTTTGAAAGCAATATGATGAATAATGTATGAACTAAAACAATTTCATTCATTGAGCGTGATTCAAAGTTTAAAATACTATAAGTGACTACCCAAAAGACCATATCCCAAAACAAACACTATCAAACTTACATCAATTCACTTGTTACCGCATCCTCCCGCTTCTCCGATAGTTTTAAAACATCCAAAAATTGATGATTCCACTCGTACAATTCTAGCCATTCATTAGAGTGATGGGGCACTAACTTTGGCCAATTATTATATGAATAAACCGGTGGTAATGGACAATATTTCTTTAACTTGAGACCGATAAAATGATTCTTGTTCACGAATGCCAAAACAAATTCTTCTTTTCTTCAGCGAGCCTGCACACTCTTGAAACTTTGGTGTAAACGTAAGGCCTATCCCAGGACCAAAATAATGAACCATACACCGCCATATATCTTTTAATATATTCCCACACAATGACATTCTTATCCAATAAGACGTCAGAAGGAAATCCATGGGTTCCTTAGGCCCTAGTACACAAGCATACAAATCATTAAACTGTTGTTCGTTGTCCATCGTTGCTTCATAGAAACTCCTCCTTTTGATTCGTATTGCGTCCATTTTCATTCTTGCATATTGGCATTCTGTCATCCCAAAATTATCTTACCCATGTAAGTATCCTAATTGGAAGTCACTGTATGATAGCCAATATTTCCATCTCCATCGACATCGTTTGCTGGTATAACATATTGCTGAATGATCTCGGGAAGTTACCTCATATACTCATCAATTATGGTATACCAAGTTCTATCACCCCAGTTTTCATAACACTAGGTGTTGTTCTATCACCTTTGTTTTTCTTATTATCTTCATACCATCTTCTACAATCTCCGGAGCCTTACTATCTTTATTTCTCGGCCATACCCTTTTCTTGGAAACTGGTGCTTCATCAATATAGGATGTAGCTTAGGAATTCTCATCCTGTTGTTGTTGAGTTTATATACTATATTTTTTTCTCGGCTTTCCTTTTTTTTTGAACCGGTGCTTCATCAATGTTGGGTATAGCTTGAGAATTTCCATCTTGTTACTGTTGAGTTGATGTACTATCTTCCTTTATCATCTTTACCCTTTTATTCGGAAACTGTGCTTCATTAATGTTAGGTATATCTTGGGAATTCTCATATTTTTGTTTTTGATTTGATGTACTATCTTTATTTCTCGTACTTTCTCTTTTCTTTAGAACCGGTGATTCATCAACGTTCGGTATATCGTGGCAATTCTCATCTTGTTGTTGTTGAGTTGATGTACTAACTTTTTTTCGCCCTTTCTCTTTTCTTCATATTAGGTGCTTCATCATACCTCGTTTCAGATTCCTCAAAAGCGGATGGATCTCTTTTTCTTACTATCCTCAAGTTAAAATTCATGTTGACTCGCTAGTTTCTCGATTTTTCTATTTTTTTCATTGAAAATTTGTTTGATGGAACCAATAGGATTCCCCTTTATTGGTTCTTCCCCGTATTCTGTGTATGGATGAGACAATATCCTCATCTGGATCAAAAAAATGATTCTTTGAACCGCATTCCCATTTGCATAAGTGTTGAATAGTTCCCGTTCTTCCTTTGCCTTCCATACATTTTCTTCTAAAAATTTTGTAGGAGGAGGGGTGAAAGAGAGACTATGCCAAAATGGATCGATAGCCTCAATAGATATCACATATACACACTTCACAAGCATATGACGACATGGAATTTCCATAGAGGACACCGTAGGACAAATACATACATCCTCTGGGCGGCTATATTTTCGTTCTCACTTTAATTTTGTCATCATATAAAAATATTTCATGTTGCCTCAGTCACCGTAACAACATTTTCTTGATTCGAATCAAGGAGTTTTTTCAATAAACCATGAGCGGACTCTGAAATACTAGTTGTTTTATTTCCATATTGTCTATATCGGTTGGTATATGTCCGCATAAATTTCTCTTTGTATGGATCCAACTGTTGCGTCCTGCAATACGAGACTGCACTTGGTTACCAATCGTTCCAATGAGAAATAAACTTATTCAAATTATTTTTGTATATATCCACGTTAAGGGACCAAACCAAGGAATCCCACTATCCTAGAAAACTCAACCATTTTAGATGTTTTTTTTTTTGTGTTCTTTGTCCACTTCCTATTTCTTGTTTTTTATCTCTACCTGTTGTTCTTCCAGAGGTAGTTGGCTTATACGAACTTCTTCCTTCTTGGAAATATTAGCGTTCATCTTTGTTGGTTCAATAACCGCATGATAATTTTTTTTTCCATATTGTTCTTTATATAGAATGCACAAAGAAAATTTTGTGCATCCATGAAAACATCGGAGATAGCGGTCATTAATGGTTGTTTATTATCTGTTATTATGCCCCTCGAAAAATATTTTCCCCAAAAAAGTAACTTCAACTGTTGTAAAGCCCAAATATAATTATAATCTCCCTCGTCCCTCATAAAACCCCAAGCCAACGAGAATTTATATTGTCCGATGTATGGCCACAATGTTGAACAACGACATATTGATCGGTGTCGTATCCGTAAAAATTATTCACTTTCTCACTTACTAAAATATAAATTAAGTACAAGGTAGAAAAGAGTGCGTTCCCACGGAGAGGTCTTGGGTTGTTATTCGGTTTCAAAGTCTAATGTAAAAGGAGGATTTTTCAAAATTATCGAAAGTTATTAAACTAATTAGAAAGCTAAGAAATAATAGAAATTAAGTAACCAATGAGTTGAGAGTATTGGTTAAGGTTTCATTTTCATCACAGAACATGTTCTCGTACAAATAATTAGATTTGAATTCTAATCTCTTATTATCAAAAACCTTGGAATACATTGATCGCAAGAATATACCGTTAATTTCCTAAATTCATCACACTTACATAAATGACGCAAATGTAAATTCTATTTAGTGAATAACCCAAAATGTAAAAGCACAATTAGGTTTAACCCTTTAACAGCAATAAAATTACTGAAATAGGCTAATTATACATAGTTATGTTTTTCAGGAATACTAGTTTTGGTTACGCAGAGAAACTAAGAGTTGTTTGGAGGGCTTGGGATAATCTGTTGCCAAGAATCGTATACTAATATATTTCCAGTAAATGATTCTTCCATGTCTTAATTTTGAGAATGATATATTGCACTACTTTATAAAACTATATACATTAGCCGGTGGGGATCATATGTAGACAATCGAAGGGCTGATTATTTTTTAGATAGTTTCCTTGCTGTGTAGATCTTCTTTACCATAAATTTTTTCATCCTAATTTCATATGTTCACTAAAGTCGAATAGAATTGATGGCGATAAAACCATTTTTCACAACGTATTTGGAGATACTTAAAGGAATATTTGCCCCTAAAAATTTTGAACCCTGAAATATCTAGTGGGAAACATCTTATTGAAAATACAAAATTATGAGTTTTCAAAGTTTAATCTTACCGAATGAGGGAAATATTGCTGAAATTCACCCCTTGGATAGTCTCTATGTGGGGCTAGAGAGCTAAAATTTTCCCTTATCGTAATTTTTTAGAACAACTGCACCTAAATTATCTTAAATTTTGTTTATAGAAATCACAAGATTGAAAAGGATCAAGGGACACCACCAAGAAACCACATTGTATTTCCTATTGTTAAGGTAAATGCGAAAGTACTGTCTACGCAATCATGCCAGCAAAGAGTTTTAAAAAAAAGAAGAGAATGATTCATGAAGAGTTCTAGGTTAGTATATCTGCGAGGTCCAGAAATTCAGTTGAAATGATGGCTCCTACAAAATATTGTGAATTTGTAGAAAACAAGCCCAAAAGATTTTTCGTCCAATGACTGGATTCTACGAAAAATATTGAGCACCAATAATGCCTCCATAATGATCTAGAAGGACAATATAAATCCTATGATAGATTATTATTATAATCAGCAAAAGGTACCTACAAGATCAACTAATTTAAAACCTCCAATATAGACGAGAAGAGATAAATTGTTTATAGTGATGATGCAATTTCACAAATTATTGCTGTAAGGTTAGAGTTTATACATGCAACCTAGTGTTAGTTCACTTTCTTATCTGAAAGTACTACGTGTATTCTGGTTGGGCTATTTTAAACAAAATGTGCATAATGAAGATTGTTGATGCAAAAATATTTACCCCAATACTCGAGATATGTGTAGATGGATTAAATCTTTGTTGTTGATCCAATTCTTCCATGAATTGATGATGAAAGCTCTGTGACTGCTGATGAAAAGGTGGGGGTACCTGCAAAGCAACTCTGATGCTCAAGTAAGAAAAGAGCTCTATGCAGGTGTGTAGAGGAAAAAAGGAATAAAAATGTGTACCTTTTGAGTTAGATTTCAGGCTTTATTTATAGGCAGAAACCAAATCTAGTTATAGCTATCCCAAATAACTACCTAGATTTTGAGTTATCATAAACAACCACCTGGATTTGCAATTATCCCTTAATATTTGTTTATATCCCAGAAGACCCATGTCTATATTCTCAGTATTTGTGTCTATCTTGGAAGATCCTGTTTATCTTCTCAATATTTGTATCTATCTTGGAAGATTCATATTTATCTTCTCAATATTTGTATCTATCTTAGAAGATCCATGTCTATCTTCTGAATATTTGTATCTATCTTGGAAGATCCATGTTAATCTTGTTAATATTTGTATCTATCTTGGAGGATCCATGTCCATCTCTACAATATTTGTGTATATATCTCGAAAGAACCATGCTATCTTGTCAAGATTTTTATATATCTTGGAAGATCTATGTATATCTTGCCAATATTTGTATTTATCTTAAGAGACCCATATATATATATCTTTAAGATTTGCAGTTATCTTAAGAGATATATGTCTATCTCTTTAAGATTTGTATTTATCTTAGAATGGTCTCCACAATAAGCCTTTGGGCTTACAAGATAATCCAGAATGGGCTTCCACAATAAATTATCGAGCTTCCATTAATAAGTACGATTGAGATTCCATAATAAGCCAGAGTTGGTTTCTATAATAAACTACCAGGATTTCCATAATAAGTTCGGTTGGGATTCCACAATAAACCAGAGTTGGTTTCAATAATAAACCGTCAGGCTTCCATAATAAGTCTGGTTGGCGTTCCATAATAAGCCAAAATTGGTTTTCAATAATAAACTACCGGGCTTCCACAATAAACCAGAGTTGGTTTTTATAATAAACCACCAGATTTCCATAATAAGTCCGGTTGGGCTTCCACAATAAGCCATAGTTGGTTTCTATAATTGGCCATCAGGCTTCCATAATAAGTCTGGTTGGGTTTTCCCAATAAACAAGAGTTGGTTTCTATAATAAACTAACGGACTTCCATAATAAGTCTGGTTGGAATTCTACAATAAGCCAAGGTTGGTTTCTATAATAAACCATCGGGTTTCATAATAAGTATGATTGGGCTTCCACAATAAGCCAAAGTTTTGCTTCCATAATAAGTCGGAGTTGGTTTCTATAATAAACCATAGAGCTTCCATAATAAGCCAAACAGGTTTCTCTAATAAACCACTGGGCTTCCATAATAATCTATTGGGGCATTCCGTAATAAGCTATTGGGGCTTCCTCCATATACCAGAGTTGTGCCTCCATAATAAGACAAGTAGACTTATATAATAATTTAAATTCGACTTCTACGATAAGCCATATTTGGGCTTCTATGAAAAACCATGTCTGTGCTTCCACAATAAGAGAAATTGGACTTTTGTAATAAACTAAATTGGACTTCTAAGATAAACCTTCTATTATTATTACAGAGAAATCTATATGTGGAATCAACATTCAAACCATTTTCCTAATTTTTTTCACCTACAAACCTACGGGCGGAAAACTTCACTCGCGTACCCATTTCTTCGGTAAATATTTCTCACAAACCCATATTTTCCAAAATTCTGTTTTCGTTTCTATTTCATCTTCGTTTCTTTCATTTATTTTCTTCTCTTTCTACCAAAATCTACTGCTTTGATTCGTCATGACTAGCAGTTGTAGTAAAACATGGATTTGGTAGAGGTGTACGAGAGGATTTGAAATACAAGTGGTAGAAGAAGTTTTCGAGGACAAGAGGAAGGAAAGGAGAAGAAATAAAAGAAGAGGAGAAGTTAACTGTTAAAAGAGAAGTAATTAATGAATAAGAAAAGTGATTCAAGCCTTGATGCCATGTAATAATTCGGTGAAGATCTTTAAGACATGGGTCAGAGTCTGTCAAGAGATTAATGAAGACAAGATGGGAAAACAGTTAAGAACCTTAGCTATGTTGCTAGTTTGTTGGTATGGATGAGATTTTCCCATTATTGCAGAATTGAGAAGTTTAGAAGGAAATGAAACTTGGGTACAATTTGTTTTGATTTTGGATTAAGATTAAAAGACTTTCGAAACTTAAAAATCAGTTGAAAACTGATTTAAAACTACTTCTTCTGTCATTGGATTTATGAATGGATGGTAGTTGTTTATGTGTTTTGGGTGTTTCTATATGAGTATGGGTTGTGATGTTAGTGTTTGGAATAATTAGGTTTGGTTGTTTTGGACGCAGAACACTGAACAACAAGGTTATAAAGTGTTTGGTAAGAAACATTAATAATAAAAATTTATTTGTTATAATTTTTTTTTATTCTATTCATCTCTACTATTATTAAGTCATTTGTTTTGTCGATGGTGTTAGTGGCTTGATTTTGATGCACTAAGAAGGTTATATGAATGATTGAATTGGTTAATGAATGAAATGGTGATATATTGATATAGATTGTAGATGTGGTAAGAAAGGGTTTCAAACTCTCGAACTTGTGAAGATTGATTTTAGATTTAAAAAGTAATTTTAAACTAGAAAATATACACAAAATGTAAAAATAATATTCACAAATCCTGAGGTTATGGATTTCACAATTAACCACTTTTAATTGGTTCCAAAAATAATAATTCTATACAATTCTAGCTCAAATAAGTGACTCTAAATTTTGCCAAAGGTAGATTTTTAAAATATCAATTGTAAATCCTAATCATGGACCATCAAAATACTTAAGCTAAGCATGACCCATCAAATTAAATCACAATCAATTAATAAAAATCATAATTTCAATTAAAAATAAATGCAAAAGTCATAAAAGATTATTAAAAGTTACTAATTAATCATGGAAAAATTGCTTCCTCCATGCATCAGTGATGGGGTTTAGCTCATCTTGCTCAAAACACCCTCAAAAGATTGGTACATAACTCAAAAAGTGCTTGAAAGATGAAAAGAAGGTAAAAGTAATGTAACAGGAAATCTGCGACGTTTTATGGATGTTACAGATTAACTGTTACAATAAAGCTTGAAGATAAACGTTGCAAACTGAAGATATACGTTGCAAATGGATGAAGAAACCGTGACTGAGAGGTTGAAGAAACCGTTGTCGTAGCCTCTGTTCTTCGTGTTCTTCAACAGCAGCAACAACAAATTTTTCTGGATCTTTTTCTCGTGCTTCTGGCCTCTGCCATCCCCCCTCAAACTCTCTTTTCGACTCCCTATTTATAATAACACCCCAAAAATCGAATCTTTATCCAAAAAAATCCTCTCAATCAATGGGAATATACTTTCGGAAGGGAAAGAAATAAATTTTCTTCAATCTTTTGATCTAATTTTATTCTCAGTAGTTGATTCACATTTAAAGTCTTTGACATTGTTTCCTATTGTGTATGAAACTCTTACTTGAAACATATCAACGCAAATCCGAGAAACTAATTTCCGAGATTTTCTTGGATTTTCACGAGAATATTTTTTCCCCTTCTGTTTTATTTCTTTAAGTTGATTTGGTGTTGATTGTGTGTAATACATCTTATACAAGTAACGAAGAATATTATGTTGTCTCAAAAGCCAAAATCTTTTCAAAAGTTCACTACTGATTTCACGCAGAAGCTTCAGATTGAGAAAAGGATTCTGCCGCCCATTCTTTTGAATTTAAAAGGAGTGGGTGCCTTTATCCATTATCCCGGGTGCCTTTAGTATATTTTTTCAGGGTTCCTTTAACACTTTTTTGAGCCGAATTTTTCAAAAATGTTTATTTCCCAAAAACACCTATAAACACATAAAATGACACAATTAATACAAAAATGAGCACTAACAAGATATAAATTTGGAGCAAATTAGACATATAAATGTGTCTATCATATATATAAATGAATTATGATGAATTCTTTGCAAGGGAGGGGATTCTATGGATGAGAATGCAAGGCAAGGATAATTGATAATTCTATCTGTATATGTATATCAAGTGTTTGATTAATTGCCTGAAAGAAACATGGCCGTGAGTTGAAGAATAATTAGCGTATGCATAACCTTTTATGCATATAAGAAAATGACTGCGTATCTTATTATGTGTCAATTTTTTTTGCTAGCACTGAAATCAACAAAAAAATTGGTGCATAACCTATTATGCAGCTACAAAATTGGATGCATAGTTTGTTATGCAGTCGAGAATATAGATGCATAACTTGTTATGCATTTGAGAAAATGGCCGCATAATGCATCATGCAGCAACATTTTTTTTGGAATTCAAATCAATCAAAAAATGCCTTCATATCCTGTTATGCAGCTAAGAAAATGTTTGCATAACCTGTTATGCATTCAGAAAAATGGCTGCACATCGCTTGCCTTTAAATTTAAAATGAGTGGGTTCATGCAGAAGCTTCAGATTGAGAAAGGGATTCTCCCGCCTATTCTTTTGAATTTAAAATGAGTGGGTTCCTTTATCCATTATCTCGGGTGCCTTTAGTATTTTTTTTTCCGGGTGCCTTTAACACTTTTCGAGCCAAATTTTTCAAAATGTTTATTTCCAAAAACACCTATAAACACATAAAATAACACAATTAGTACAAAAATGAGCACTAACAAGATACAAATTGGGAGCAAATTAGACACATAAACGTGTCTATAAAATACCCCCAAACTTATTATTTGCTAGTTCTCAAGAAAATCGAATCTAGAAAATAGAAATAAATCCTAACTTACTTTCACAGGCATCGCGATTGCACTTAGCGTGTGCAACAAGCCTTTAAACCCATAGGTGTCCCGATCAAACGAGTTTTAGTCTCATGAGGGTTTACAAGAGGTTTACCCACAAAACCTTTACTCCTAACTCTAGCTACATGTGAATGATTGAGCGTAAGCACTAAACAAGCTATTTAGTTGGCATACTAAATTCTTCGGCTATGAGAATCATTACCCTATATGAGTCCAATTGCAGTACACGAGTTTGTACTCAGCATACTAAAATTCATATATAAGAAAACAAATCTTTACTTAGATAGTCGTTCAACCACGATACTCAGAAAAAATCAAAGTTCAATCACATGAATAGATTTAGAAGATGGATATAGAGATGATGGAGTTTCTACATGTTGACTAAGGTGAACAGTGTTTCCCATATTTGTCTGAAGGTCGCCGCCAGGATGAATTCTAATAGATTGAGATGCGCTCCCACTGGTCTTAATCCTTATACTAATATCGACTCAGCTGGTATATACAAGGGCCCCAATGGTCGATTTATCAAAAATAATTATTTATTTATTTTTCAGTCTCAATACAATAATAGGGCTTGATCTCAATCACTCTACTTTATCCCAAGGATGATAACAAGTCGATATTAGTGCCCCACCAAATATCTTAGAGAAACACAAAAAATTACAAAAATAAAAACATAAGGTGATATGGTCGAGATAGATTCCAAGATATGGTGACAACTATCATGTTATTTCTAACACCTGAGCTAGGCATCCTTTTATGAATAGACCATTTAGCTGGGCACAACAATTTTTATAGAAAAAAGATAAGTTTTCATCTACCTAGAATGGTTAGTGTCATCCTGAATTGTTCACAAGTTTCTAGACTTTGGAGTTTCATATTTCACTAAAAGTTTCTTCTTTACACACTAACTTAAATCTAACATTGTCCTCAATGTTCTAAGGATGAATTATTAAAAGCGTAAACAAGGAGAAACTGTTACCAATCGAAGGAAAGGAGTTAAGGAAAGATATTACCGTGTCGCATGAACATGGGTTACCTCCCAAGAAGTGCTAAGTTTAAAGTCTTCATCCATTCTAAGAAAGAATTAGTCAACTCATAGAATCATATAACAATAGTCGGAACAACTGTGGGTCATCTGAATAAAATAATGCTATCCAAAATAGAAGGAAACGGCAGCATGCCCAGAAAGTGAACAAACAAAGTACAACCTTATCTCTATCTAGTGTCTTGTTTAAGACAACTACATGTAGTTGAGGTTCAGGTTTGGGCTCTATGAAAGGGTCTAGATAAATCTCTTTAGGGTGAATTTCCTCATTGGAAGGATAAGGAGAGTCAGGTTGTAGAGTCTGGAAGAACTCAACTAAAAACTTAGAAGCACATAATAATAACCTGAATAATTGTGGATCCTCAAACTCAATCAGAGTTGACCCACACAATTGACTACTATAAAAATGGTGGTCATTCTTAAGCAAATGTGTCGATTCTAATCTCCTAAAGTAATTAGGCCTAGTCTCAAAACTTAATAACTGACACATTTGAAATTCAAACATTCCCACATATGGAAGAAAATATTTTGGTGAGAAAACAAAGTCAATCTTGGTATTATTTCCTAAGTAAACCACATCGACCATAGGATGGGTTTCTAACAACTGAACTTCTTTCTGGACATCACCAGGCTCATGAAATCTAGTTTGAAGATGATCATGTAAAATGGTAGAGGTGAAAATGTAAATCCCTAAGTGAGGGACTTTAAGCAAGGATACTTGACAATTACAAGAATCATCGGTACCCCCAAACTTATAGTGGACATTACTCCCAGATTGACTAAAAACTGTTGGTTGGATTCTAGGGTCCTTAAGATCAGAATTACACTCAGCTTCCTCTATGAAGGGAAATAAGGTAGACTTATAAACTGGTAGAAGTTCAAACTTAGCTTTCCATTTATTATAAGTATCCATCAAAGTTGCAGAATCTAACAAAGTATTCACCTCATTAATAACACTATCATCGTCAACATCGAACCCAAAGTGGGATATGCATTTCTCTAATGGATCTTCTAACAAAGTGTTTGGCAAAGATTTCTGAACTGAAGTACTAGTTATGTTCACTTCTTCTAAATCATAGATCTCACAAGAAGGTTGTCTACTCATACCAAATAGATTCAGTTCAATAGTCATGTTATCAAAAGAAAAATTAATTATTCCATTTCCATAATTGAAGACGACATTATATGTAGCTAAAAAGGGACGACCTAAGATCACTGGTATTTGAGCCTCTGGAACATGAAAAGGTTAGGTGTCTAAGACAACAAAATCCACTGGGGAAACTATTCTATCAACCTGAATCAAATCATCCTCTATCATATTAAAATTCTCTAAGAGTCTATCATCTTCTTCAGAGACTATTGTCTTCGAATCATTAAACTCTAAATCACTAGTCTCAGGACAAACTCGTTCCTATAAACCATTATCAGCTTCAAAAAAAGAAAATTCTACACCGTCTAAAACAGTGGTAACTCTAGTCAAATCCTCTTCCTTTTGAATATGTGAATAATTATTAAAATTATTTGGATTTGAACCAGAAATAACACTATCATCATGAAACATAATTGGAGTGACAATTTCTTGATCACCCTGCCTGTATATTTCAAGTTCTTCACCAATATTATCCTCATCATCATAATAATATGAAGATGTTTGAACCTCGTCTAAATAAGTAGTGTTACCAATTCTATCCCCATCATCTTGACTAGTTGAATAATTACCAAGGGTAGCACTATATTGGAAATTAAGATCATTTTGAGCAATATAATTCTTTGCAAGACTTTCATTCACACTTAATGCAAATCTATTTGTATTTTCAGTCATCTGCTTGAGGGATTCATCTAGAGAAATATTTAGACTAATAGTTGTTCCCCCTCAACTTAATCTGAACCTTCTTGTATCCTCAGTCAACTCCTTGATGAAATTCTCTATAGAAACAAATGGATCATAAGGAGTACTAGATCGCAACTGCTAGTATGATTCTTCTAGAGAAAAATTTGGAATACTAATTGTTCCTCACACACTTAATTCAAACCTTATGTGTCATCCCAGATAACTTCTTGAGTGATTCTTCTAGAGGCATAATAGGTTCATGATGAGTACTAGATCACAACTGCTTTAATGATTCTTCTAGAGGCATAATAGGTTCATTATAAGGACTAGATCGCACATGATTTAGGGCATCCCTCCAATACAAAGAACTCGAATTTTGCTCATTTTCATGTTTATAAGACAGATATGTATATGAAATTGGGATCACCCTGGTATGAGCAATAACCTCCAAAAGGTTGGTGGTGGTCCCGACTACTATCCACACCATGTTGATAGTACAGATAATGTATATTTTGAATTTCATTCGGTTTTTCATTGTATTGGTCCTCAAAATACCAGTTCGAAATTTTCTAACAAAAACTTCCTAATATATTTACAAAAATAAACTCTAAAAATAAATCCTACCGGAAGGGGTTCTAAACAAACACAAACAAGGACGACTCAACCAAATCAAACCTATTGAATCTAGCAAACAGAAAGCATGATGGCTCAACTTAGATTGTTTCTAGACCAGCTTTTATTCTTCCAAAAGGCAACTAGTTACAGTTTTAGCAAATCTCTTAGAACGATCCGAATTAGATTAAGTCGAATATAAATAGGATAAGCTCTAAGGAGCTTTGATAACGTTGCCTCTTTGGCAACGTTTCCTTGGGTTACAAGGCGGCTCGAATCTACTTAAAATAATCTTCCTGAACTTTGAGTTAGGCTAACAAAGTAACCAATACAGTCTTTTTGAATGACTTTCCAATAAGCTCGTTACCCTATAGGTCTCTTTCTAGTCAAATTTTAGGCTTAGGTTCGCGTAGGTAACGTGTTCCTAAGTCGGGCAGAAAGGATACAATGATGAAATCCGAACCCTTATCTTATATGGCAAGTTTCTGCCCTTTGCTAGAAAAGTAAATTCCGTATTCAAGTCCTCAACATATATGCATTACGAAGGAATACAAAAAACCCACTGACAGGGGATTCGTGGGTTGATCGAGTCTTACCTCCCGTACCAGACGGGCGATGAACCGTTGAAGTCAACTGAGGCCACCGACTCCTATGTCAGTGTACGAACCCGAGGGGCAGAGACAATATCGTAATTGTCATCCTTCCCTGTGCAGTTTATATTTAATTACCCTTCCGTAGGGCTTAAAAAATAAAAATAATGTCTAAAGGTCCAAAGTCCAAAAATAAGAAAAAAAAACAGAAAATACCTAAAATAATTACAAAAATAATAAGAATTTCCTAATACAACTTTCTAAGAAAAAACCTAAAAAAAATTAACTAAAAATTAAAAAAAATATCAAAAAAAAATCTTGTCTTTTTTTTTTCGATTTATCTTTGACTCCAAGTCTTTAATCAATCAATATAATCTTTGGTTCCAATTTCTTTTTGATCTAAAACCTGTAATACAAAAAAAGATACCCAAAAGCGTAAAATAGAACAAATAAAAATAAAAATCTAACTAAACTAACTGACCTAAAAATAAATAAAAACAAATCTAAAAACAAGTCCACGTCGGCGACGCCAAAAACTTGATATAAATTGTAGATGTGGTAAGAAAGGATTTCAAACTCTCGAACTTGTGAAGATTGATTTTAGATTTAAAAACTAATTTTAAACTAGAAAATATACACAAAATATAAAAACAATATTCACAAATACTGAGGTTATGGATTTCACCATTAACCACTTTTAATTGGTTCCAAAAATAATAATTCTACACAATTCTAGCTCAAATAAGTGACCCTAATTTTTGCCAAAGGTATATTTTTAATATATCAACTGTAAATCCTAAGCATGGACCATCAAAATACTTAAGCTAGGCATGACCTATCAAATTGAATCACAATCAATTAAGAAAAATCAGAATTTTAATTAAAAATAACGCAAAATTCATAAAAGATTATTAAAAGTTACCAATTAATCATGGAAAAATGGCTTCCTCCTTGCCTCAATGATGGTTTTTAGCTAATTTTTCTCAAAACACCCTCAAAAAATTGGTACATAGCTCAAAAAGTGCTTGAAAGATGAAAAGAAGCTAAAAGTAATGTAACAGGAAATCTACGACGTTTTATGGACGTTACAGATTAATTGTTGCAATAGAGCTTGAAGATAAGTGTTGTAAACTGAAGATATACGTTGCAAATGGATGAAGAAACCGTGGATGAGAGGTTGAAGAACCGTTTCCGTAGCCTGTGTTTTTCGTGTTCTTTAGCAGCAACAACAATAAATTTTTCTGGATATTTTTCTCGTACTTTTGGCCTCTGCAGCCCCCCTCAAACTCTCTGTTTGACTCCCTATTTATAATAACACCCCAAAAATCGAATCTTTGTCCAAGAAAATCCTCTCAATCAATGGAATATGCTCTCGGCAGGGAAAAAAATAAATTTTCTTCAATCTCTTGATCTAATTTTATTCTCGGTAGTTGATTCACATTTAAAGTCTTTGACATTGTTCCCTCTCGTGTATGAAACTCTTACTTGAAACATATCAACGCAAATCCGAGAAACTAATTTCCGAGATTTTCTTGGCTTTTCACGAGAATATTTCTTCCCCTTCTGTTTTATTTCCTTAAGTTGATTTGGTGTTGATTGTGTGTAATACGGCTTATACAAGTAAGGAAGAATATTCTGTTGTCTCAAAAGCCAAAATCTTCTCAAAAGTTCACTACTGATTTCACGCAGAAGCTTCAGATTGAGAAAAGGATTCTCCCGCCCATTCTTTTGAATTTAAAAGGAGTGGGTGCCTTTATCCATTATCCCGGTTGCCTTTAGTATATTTTTTCGGGGTTCCTTTAACAATTTTTCGAGCCGAATTTTTCAAAAATATTTATTTCCCAAAAACACCTATAAACACATAAAATAACACAATTAATACAAAAATGAGCACTAACAAGATATAAATTTGGAGCAAATTAGACATATAAATGTGTCTTACATATATATAAATGAATTATGATGAATTCTTTGCAAGGGAGGGGATTCTATGGATGAGAATGCTAGGCAAGGACAATTGATAATTCTATCTGTATATGTATATCAAGTGTTTGATTAATTGCCTGAAAGAAACATGGCCGTGAGTTGAAGAATAATTAGCGTATGCATAACCTGTTATGCATATAAGAAAATGACTGCGTATCTTATTATGTTACATTTTTTTTGCTAGCACTGAAATCAACAAAAAAATTGGTGCATAACCTATTATGCAACTACAAAATTGGATGCATAATTTGTTATGCAGTCGAGAATATAGATGCATAACTTGTTATGCATTTGAGAAAATGACCGCATAATGCATCATGCAACAACATTTTTTTTGGAATTCAAATCAATCAAAAAATGCCTGCATATCCTGTTATGCATTCAGAAAAATGGCTGCACATCGTATTATGCGCAATTGTTTTTGTTAGCACTGAAATAAAAAAATGGCTGCATAATCTATTATGCATCCGAGGAAACGAATGCATATATAATCTGTTATGCATCTGAGAAAATGACTCCATAACGTATTATGCATCAATTATTTTTTGTTAGCACTAAAATCAACCAAAAAGTGGCTTCATAACATGTTATGCAGCTACAAAATTGGATGCATAACTTGATGCATAACTTGTTATGTAGTTGAGAAAATGACTACATAATTTGTTATACATCCTTTTTTTGTTGGAAGGTTATTTTTTAGGCATATACATAGTTAGTGGTAACGTAACCAAATTAGTAGATGCATGGATCAAAATATGGATGCATAATGTGTTATGCATCATTTGTGGTGGCTGCATAATGGTTATGTATCCGATTTTTGAAATTTGTATCTAAAAGGACAAACACCTCCGATTTTTTCATAAAAATCTAAATTTGATATTCTTGTTGTACTCGTTGTGTAGATCTCTTTAAAAGCTTTCCAACGAGATAAAATTTATAAATTCAAAGACACTGTTTTTTAGATATATTATATTCTAGTTTAGTTACCAATTATATCCCTAAAAATATGATACATAACGAGTTATACAAATATTTTTATAATTTCAAATAATTATGGGTTTTCACAGAAACTAAAAAATATTTTAGACCTCATAATAAAAATAATAATTTTTTTAGATCTAAACCTAAAATTCTCGATCCATATATCGTTCCCGTACACCGTTTTAGAAGGGTACAAACAAAGAGGTACACCGTTTTAGGAGGGTACAAACAAAGAGGTTAGTGGAACTGTTGAAGTAATAGTACACGTTCTCCTTTTATCTTTACCATCTTATTTGAGAGTGTAAAAATCTTTTACCATTGGAATAGTACACCCCAATCAAACTGGTACCCTTATTAGCAACCTTGAAAACCCAATGAATCTGGACGGGTTTCAACGTTCTGCTGTAGAATTAAGACTTTGGAAGTCCGTTTATAGAAAGTCTAACAGGCACTGTCTGGTCTCTCGCACTCACTCTCCAAACAGGATGATCAAACTAGTTCTAACTAATCTCAAAAATCCATCCTTAGTTCACTTCATAAACCCTTCTTTAACCCCAATATCTCCTTCATTCACACTCGTTTACCAAACAAAGAAAAACCAAACTGGAACACAAACCATTTCATTGCTCATTCAAACCCTCGTCTCTCAGTTTTAGAACAATGCAAAACACTCGACCAGTTGAAACAAATCCAAGCTCAAATGATCGTAGCTTATTTAATCCTAGATGGGTTTGCTTCTAGTCGTTTGATCGCATTTTGCGCGATATCAGAATCAGGTAACCTTGATTATTGTCACTTAATATTAAGTAAAACATATAGCACTAACTTATTTTCATGGAATCTTGCTATGAGAGGGTACTCAGAAAGTGAGAACCCTGATAATTATACGTAGATGGGTTTACTCCTAGATGGGTTTACTCCTTATATTTCTTTATAAGGAGTTGTTACAATGTGGTGAACTAAGACCTGATAATTATACGTATCCGTTGTTGCTTAAAACTTGTGGGCAGTTGAATGCGATTTCTTTAGGGTATGCAATTCTTGGTCATGTTTTTTGTTTAGGGTTAGATTCGGATGCTTACATTCATAATGCAACGATTCATATGTTAGTGTTTTTTGGTGAAGTTGGTTCTGCACGTAAAGTGTTCGATAGTTGTTTCGTCAAAGATTTGGTTTCTTGGAATTCGATCATAAATGGGTATGTTAGGTGTGGGAACTTTAGGGAAGGGTTGAAGCTTTTTAGAGAAATGAGATTGAAGGAAGTTAGACCGGATGAGGTGACGATGATTTCAATGGTATCATGTTGTTCTCAGATGGAGGATTTGAAACTTGGACAAGAATTTCATCAGTACATTGAAGAGAATGGATTGGAACTTACTGTTCCACTTTGTAACTCATTGATTGATATGTATGTAAAATGTGGGTGTCTTGAATCAGCAAATATTTTGTTTAATAAGATGAGTAAAAGAAGTATAGTTTCATGGACTACGATGGTTATGGGATATGTGAAGTTCGGTTTGTTAGACTCAGCATGAAGGATTTGATGAGATGCCGGAAAAGATGTTGTTCCTTGGAATGCATTAATCGCAGGTTATGTTCAATCCAAGCAAGGGAAGGCAGCCCTCGCATTGTTCTACGAAATGCAAGATCTGAAAGTAAAGCCTGACGAGATTATAATGGTTAGTTTGTTATCTGCCTGTACACAACTTGGAGCACTCGAAATAGGGAAATGGGTTCATCACTATATAGAAAAACATAAATTTTCTATAAATGTTGCTTAGGAACCGCCTTAGTTGATATGTATGCAAAATGTGGAAATATCGCGAAGGCTCGTCAGGTTTTTCGGGAGATCTCTGGGAGGAATTCCTTAACTTGGATGGCACTGATCAGTGGATTGGCACTTCACGGGCATGCCCATGAGGCCATTTCTCACTATTATGAGATGATCGATATTGGATTGGTGCCTGATGAGATCACTCATTTAGGGGTTTTATCTGCTTGTTGTCATGCAGGCTTAGTAGATGAAGGTCGAAGATTTTTTTCTCAGATGAGCTGGAAGTTCAATATATCACCCAAACAAAAACATTATTCATGCATGGTTGATCTTCTTGGCAGGGCAGGATTCTTGACTAAAGCAGAGAAGTTAATTAAGAACCAGATGCTGTTGTATGGGGTGCATTACTTTTTGCTTGTAAAAGTTACGGGAGTGTTGCTATAGGTGAATGAGTTGCCAAAAAACTTCTTGCATTAGATC
>JAJJMC010029502.1:9838273-9875761 GCA_023531435.1 Papaver californicum
TTGAAAAAACTCTTGGTTGTAGTTCAATTGAAGTGAATGGTATTGTTTCCGAATTTATTGTTAGCGACAAATCTCATTCAAATTCAAATGAGATTTACAAGTGTTTAATAAATTTGTCCGAACAATTAAAAATTGTTGATTACTTTCCCAGTCTCCCTTATGTTTTTTAAGCTTATGGTTCGAGAAGTGACTAAAGGATTCTGGTTTGTTGCATTTTCTATGGCTGAGGAAGCTACCAGAGCTGTAAGTAGCTAGGAGAACTTTTCCCCCTTACGGTGTGTTTTTGACATTTCTCTCTTCTTTCGATGAATGATTTAAGGCTCTACATCGTTATGCGATACAATTCAGGTGAATGAAATGAACGGGAAGATGATAGGACGGAAACCTCCTTATGTTGCTATGGCTCAGCACAGAGGAGAAAGGAAGGCAAGGCTGCAAGTAATCTACCTCTACCTTGAATTAGTATCTTAAGGGAATTAATTAATAATAAGACAATGTGTTTCTTTTAGTTCTGTTGGAAATAATCCCTAATCTGTTATTCTGTAGGCACATTTTGCCCAAATCAATGCACTTTGTGCAATGACACCTCTCAAACAGGTATGCCTGGTTTCCATCCTGGAGGACCAAGATTTGCCCCTCAGCAGTTGTATTCTGGTTAAGGTTCCCCTGGTCTGATACCATCCGAGCCTGATGGATATGTATTTTAGCTGCAACCCATGCCTGGGATTTGGCCAGGTGTTGGACCAAACATAATGATGCTGTATTACCTTCAGAGACTAGGCCACCTTCGACAGAGAATGGGGTCTACGAGAGAGGAAACCCACAAAAGATGCAGCGGCAACAGGTACCTCAATCTACTAACTTTTAGTGAATTGAAATTGATTATATACTATATCAGTATATTGCCGCTTGCCATGTTGCATATCCTCTAAATGACTCATCTTTCTCTTTCCTCTTTCCTCTATGATTCTAAAATCAAATATATTCAGCTCAGACATTGATCAACATATCTAAACGAACAAGTAGAAAATGGATCACCAACAAACACATACGGAGAACATAATTAAAAATATTTAGATTATGTGTATCTTGAGGGAAAAGAACGCCAACATACCACACTTAACTTGAATATCCTTAGCAAATCCATACAGTAGAACACCATTACCACTTGAAGAAAAAGAAAACTATCCAATGCATGGCTTATCCACTGATCCTTTAACAAAGCGACATACCACACTTTACTTGAAAATTCTTAGCAAATCCATGCAGTAAAACACCATGAGCACTTGAAGAAAAAGACAACCATATAATGCACGGATTATCCACCGATCCTTTTAACAAACCAATATACCACACTTTACTTGAAATTTCTTAGCAAATCCATATAATAAAAACCATTAGAAAAAGAAAACCATATAATGCACAACTTATTACCAATCCTTTAATAAAGCTACTGCTGGAGAAGGTACTGACTTAACTCTTTCGTAATAAGAGATAAGACCAATATGTGCCTCTGAATCATGAACACCTAGGTTTGTTTCTCAATTCTCATACTGTATCCACCATTTCACTGTGCTACCTGACTCTTCAATATTTTGAAAATCTTTTGGAGTTACAGTCATGGTGACATCAAAACTCTTATACTGATTCATTAGATCTCCTTCGAAGACACTCAATGTGATTGACCTGTTTTCTTCGTCTACGGTTCTAGTTATTTCATTCTCCACCCTTACTTAAGAAAACACTTTTGTACATATATATATATGGAATCAAATTAGTTCATCATCATAACACTGTTACAAAGAATAAATATCAATAGAAATTTAATTCTCAGTAGATACCTGGCTTTAACATATTGCCACTGCCTGACAGAACCCACGCTTTTACCATCTCCTTGATGATTTGATGCTCTTGTGAACATGATGTAAAATCTTTGTCAATTGCGTTGGGTTGTGCATAAACAAAACTTGTCTTGTACTGTAGAACACTTGATTTAAGTTTCAACCTGTGCCCCAACAATTTGGGTCATTCCAATAAACTAGTACCCTAGTTTAAGAGAAGTTTTTACTAGGCTAATAATTTCTGCCATGTTGTAGCTAATTTTAAGAGATATTTCTAACAAGGTTACAGATAGGGGTGAAGATGGGTTATGATGAGAATAAGTGAAGTGGGATGAAGGGGTTTGTATGCTAAAAGTAATAGAGATATTTCACAAACTTAATTTTAAACAAGTACGTGCATCAACTGGAATGGATATGTAGCAATATGTGCATATATGGATAGGTATAGATAGATGATGCATTATGCAACCATGGCCTTCGCCAAATCCACATTATATCTACCCTACCTCTCAAAGTGATTTTATAGAAGAATTGTGGACACATAAGACGATCCAAGAGCTAATGTTATTATAACATTACTTACATATTATATTCACTAGTTACGGTATCATCCTGTAATAGTAAGAGTTTCCTATTTCCCAAAACATTATTAGTTCCTGGACCTTTTTACATTTTGCTTTATAATTACTAATTAGTTTCAGTGTTTCACTATACCTCCTTTTCATTGGGCAATAAATAGTATTGCCTCCACACATGTTCTTATATATGTAAGTTAATAATATCTAGTGTAGTTGCTAGCTATATAACATTATTTGTGGCATAGTATTAAGGTACTTTACTTCTTAAATAAAACATCAATTAGTAGTATGAAGCCTAGGCTTGCCCCTCAACAGTTGAATTTTGGCTAACATACCCCTGGTCTGATTCCATCCCAGCCTATGGATTTCAGCGGCAACTCATGCCTGGAATTCAGGTGTCAGACCAAACTTTATGTTGCCATACCACCTTCAGAGACAAGGCCAGCTGGGCTAAGAATAGGTTTCAGGCCGGAGAGCCTTCTCTGTACAAACTTTATGATGCCATACCAGCTTCAGAGACTAGGCCAGCCTGGGTTAAGACTAGGTTTCAGGCCCACCCACTAGGTGCCGCAATGGCTTTTGTATAGAGCAGTTTGTAAAACGTATGCGCTCACACCGAAAAACAGCAGGGCTAAGGCGGTAGTATGATGTTGAATTCCTTCAAAGCAAGATTTGATTTATCGGTCATTGGGTGGAATCCCGCTTAAAGAACTAGCTTTCTGGAATCTATTATGCGTATCCAGTCTTCAGTCAACTATTAGGGGCACTAGGGCCAGTGATATATGAGCTATATAGTTAAGGAGGAAACCCACAACAGATGCAGCAGCAGCAGGTAGCCAGTTTACTCTTTTTATAACATGAAAATAAAATTGCACTAAACCTTTATATATCACCTTGCTATGTTGCTCATCTCACTAACAAATCATTTTTCTGTCCCCTCTATTCTCGCGATGCTAAAATCCAATATATTTAGTAATGACGTATCGCCTCTGATGACAATGTTTGCTCTGTTCAGATGATGCAGCGGAATTTCAATGAAGGATTCAGATGCATGCCTAACTCAAGTAATGGGCTAGACCCATCTGTGGCACCTTTGGCTCCAAATGTACCTTCGCCTAATGTGTGGTATACCTTTGGCTTTGCCTCTTCTTTAGATCCTGCAAGCCCAAAGCTTCAATGCCAGGTATGTGAATCTTTCCCCTGAAGTGACAAACCTTTATCTATTTCTGTATTTTAGTTCTCAAAAATCTCAGAATTTCAGATGCTTTGAGAGGCTATTTTTGCTTGTGAAAAGCATCGACCACAATTTTGCGGATATGGTTACTGGGCTTGCTGCTTGTGATGGACAAGACGGAAGTGCTCCATCTGATAGAGTCCCCAGATGCTTTGAAAAGAAAGTTTCAGAAGCCATGAATGTTTTGTAACTAGCTTCTGGACACAAAGCTGCAGACCAACTTGGTCTATTTTCACTAAACTGAGTTAGTACATAAAAGTGGACTCTAGTTTGGGAGTAATTCTTTTGCAGCCAAATTTTTTCATGTGGCTTGAGCAATCTATTTATGTCAGTAAATCCCCATTTCTAGTTGATTGGTGCGTGGTTCTTTAGGTTTGTTGGATAATTTCTGATTTTGTCATGGCACCAGTCTTGAATGATTGTAGTTTTTAAATTCTTTTTAATACTTCGATTTGGTTTTCTTCTGGACAATGATTTCGGAAAAACTCAAGCCACACTTCCCTTTGTTAATTACAACTTTACTAATATGTTTGGGGTGAATGATGAAAATACTAGGATTTGTTCGTGTTGGTGCGAAGTTTTCTGGAAATCTTTCAATATAATTGTTTTCGATTTCATTGAAATGGATCACACTGATATTTTGCAGGTTATTTAGTAGTTCTTGGAACAAACAAGAGGAAGAAGGTATTAGCAAAAGCCCATATTACATAAGACTTACATATAACACGGATGATTACATAATCTTAATTTGCATAAAAGAAAAAAAAAGATTACATGCATCTTAAGAAAAGAAAAGAAGGTTATTTTTGCCATACAAGAAATTTATCGGCACACAAGATTATACTCTTATTTATGGTGGGTTTATATGGGATGTCCTGAGATGGATGAATTATTTAGTTACTTTTGATTAATTTGTTTAATAGTATATATATATATTAATTTATTATTTTTGTTTTTCTATATATTTTATTTTCATTTTAAAATTTTATTTTTTAATTACTTAAAAGAAAAAAAATAATTTTTGTTCTTCGTTGCAAGGAAATGTACAACGTATTCTTATAAACCCACGTTTTATTTTCTTAGATGATTGATACATTATGTTTAAATCGAAAAAAAACTGGAATTTTAAGGCAGTTATTGAGTGAAGTTAGGTTGATAATTGAAATAAATTATTAGCCAAATTGTTCATTGATTTTCATTATGAAGGTGCTGATGAACAGTTCAAGCCGATAAACAGTAAAATGATAAGTAAACTTCACTTTTGTAGATGGTGGGTTTTTAACAAGGATAAAATAGTAAATTACCTATCAAGACTCTGGTATGAGAAATATTGAACTTTTAAATTCTGCAAAAGAATTCTTGAATAGGCGCTTATCCCTACCCTCTTTCAGGCGCTTATCTCTGTCCTCTCTGTATGTATGACCAACAAATACAATCAAACTGATAAATCGAATCAATATTCATTACTATACAAAATCATCAGAACAACACTGGTGCTTGCTACAACATTCTAAGATGTTTTAAGATTTTTATATAAAATATCAAGCTCCTAGATGGATTGTCCACTAGTATAGAGGAATTTGAGTATTATTTTGGTGCTATATTCTACAGTTGAATCCCCAAATTACCTATATTAATATTCATGTTCAAATTGAGCAATATTGACCTATTAAAAAATATATATAGCTCTATATGTGTATATATATTTATTTAAAGTGTCACAGCTGTGCTTAAATTAAATGTTAAAATTGTGACAAACACAATTTCATAGCTTTTACTAAGCTAAAATCCCACCTCAATCACGTTAGTCCTTTGTTTGACGAGAACAATAACGTGGGTGAGAAAAGAACTCAATTTAAGGGTCTTCTGAAACGCTTGATTTGCAATACCTATAAACGTGTCAAAAAGCGTGTTGAAATTTCCAAACCCTAATTAGGGTTTGGAAACATAATTCACAACACTTATAATGTTGCAAAGGTTTGTCAAAAGATATATTCCATCCTTAATTAGGGTTTGAAAACAGTTTTGCAACACTTATAAACGATGCAAAAGTGTCTCAAAAAGCTCCAAACCCTAATTTCAAAATAGGGAAGCTAACCCCAAATTTTGAACACGTCTTGCTCCTCTTGCTTTCTAGAGCAAGGCCTGCACGACTTCACTCCTAGGATGGACATCATGCTTATCCCCAAATATTTGGTATTTTACTACTTTGCCCTCAACATGTGAGGCCATCATAAAAGTAAAATATAAACTTCTTACCTTCTAGCCAAACAATCTCAAACCCTAATTTTTTAAAAAGGAGACGTCTCTACCTCTCTTGCTTCCAACATGAGCATCTTAGTCAAACAACTAAGCTGGTGTGACTATTCTCAAGGAAAAACTCGCATGCCTTCAAAAACAAAATCAGGTCCACACGACACCCTACTGCCAATTGGAGACAAAAAATAGAATTAAGGTCCTCCTCTCAAGAGAGACGATGCTAGCAACACCAACAAAATGGAGTTCCTATACCTGCAAGACAAGTTTTTAATACAAATAAGAGAAGAAGAGGAAATCAGAAAGAAAAGCGACTTGTATTATTCGCATACACGGTCTCTCTCTATTCCATCCATCATGCTCTCCTCTTACATACCCGTCCAAGCCAGGATCTTCTCACATGTCCGTTCAGGCCAATGATACTCTCTCATGACTGTCCAAACTGTGGACTCTCACTTATCCGACCAAGCTGTAGCATCCTCTCTTCCTTGTACAACAATGTGAGGTTGCGTAGTCATACTTAAAAGCCTGTACTGATGATGCTGCATCCCATATGATGATACTGCGCCTTTATACATCTCTTGCTGATTTTTGGAGATATATTTATGATCAAACCTGGATTCTCTATAAACCCTTCTAATATTTCTTTAACCCGAGGGGATTTTGAGGTTACCATGTATAACCTATTTCCAGAAGAAACTGATATTGTGAAGATTATTGGTTATTCTTAAAATTTAGGAGAGCTTATTGCATATAACCCTTCAATCCAAGGTCATAATGGGTTTAGATCAATGAGGTTCAGAATTAGAATTGATTCTTTAATCCTATTAGGTTTGGTCTGCATGCTCAAAAAAATGTTTATGGGGCTGTTGGTGGAGAAAACGAATTAAGAGGGTAAATTTGGAAAAAGTGGGGTGAGCATATGAATGTTCGTCTAATCCTTAAACATTTGTATTGTTGAATTAATTTATTTAGATTCGAGAGATCAATCTGTACAATCCTATCCTAAACCAAGCAATGGCCAGTCCATTCTTGCTTCAGTCACATTGGAAGGAGAAGGGTTGGTCTTAGGGAGGGAAGCGAGAGAAGGATTGAGATCAGAGTATCAGACTTTATGGGATATAGTAGGTGTGAATAGCTATGAAAAATTCTCTGTGTGAGAAGGTTGAATGATCGAGTTGTTAGATTCTATTCTGTGTTAGACTTGTCTCAGAGTTCGACTTAGAATTCTTGTCTAACTCTGACTTGGTGTTCAATAGATTGAGAAATCTATTTTATAGTCATAGCTATTGTAACCGTTCATCTGTCCTCCTCTCTGAAAGAAAGTATCGATGGTTGAGTAGTGGTGAAGTGGAGAATGTGGAGAAGGTGTTGACACTGCTTCCCACTCTGTTTGATATTGAATGAATGGTTGATCAACCTACCACTTCCCTACTCAACTACTGATCGAACTTTCCAGAGTTTTTTCTGTAGTGGGTGCATTGCTGCACCATGTGCCATAGACCGTCAGACCAATACCCTAGTGAATATCCCCCCATTTGTGACATTTGATGTCTCGTGTAAATTTTATAGTATTAAGTACTACTAATATTAAGTCGAATGAGACTTGCTTAGTCTTTTTACTGAAGACTTGACTTGCTTGACTAACCTGATGAGTCTAGCAAACTAAAAATAAAATAATTATGTACTTATTTAATTAAAAGGAACAATGCATTCAACTTAATCAATTTTGCATTGACATGCTTGTTTTTGTAGGAATAAGTGTATGCTGTTGAGCATGAGAGAATATTATATGAAACTATATAAAATATATGTGTGATAGGCCACATATATGAATGAGGCCTAGTATGGCCTTTGATAGGCAAATTAGGGTTTTGAAGCTTGTATATATGAAGCAAACCCAAATGGGCAAGCATTGTAAGCTAATGCTAAGGTGGATGAGCTTAAGCTAATGCCTAGGTCGGATTGTGTTTTTGTACTAATGCCTAAGACGCATTAGTGTTTGGACTATACTAAACCTTCTTAGTTTAGGATTTAATTTTATGCCGCCTTAATTAGTTTAGGATTAATACTAAGCCGCCTTAGTTAGGATTAATATTAAGCCGCATTAGTATTATGAGCAAAGGGTAAGATGGACAAGGTATGTTTCTTACCTAAGCCGGAGATGTTCTGAAGTTATTACTAAGGTGCATTAGTATTTGAGCTTGACTAAAACACATTAGTACTGAAATCATACTAAGACGTACAAGATTCACGACAAAACTAAGACGCTCAAGTATTGAGGCTTAAAAGTAAGAAGCCTTAGTCTTGTACCAAGACTAAGATGCACATGTTTTGTCTTTGAGACTAAGACGCACATGTTTGGTCTTTGAACTAAGAAGCACAAGTTTTGTCTTTGAGACTAAGGCTCACATGTTTTGTCTTTGAGACTAAGGCTCACAATTTTTGTGGGAAAAGTAAGATGCACATGATTTGTGTCTGTACTAAGATAGACAAGTGTTAAAACTAATAATAATACGTACAAGTGTCGTGCTAGTACTAAGACGGACAAGGTAAGGGGCATCATACCCTTGGACTTGGACATACAAGAGAATTCTTGTGAAATTTCGTCATCATAAAATTTAGATTTAGGGTTTTCACTGAAAACACTGTAAAATATTCATACAAAGTCTTTTTTCGATGATCTACCCCAAATTTTTGATGCCCAGAAGACCGGATACCTCCCACCTCGAAAGGATTTGAATTTTGAGTTCGTTTAGGGCCTCAAAAGGACGAAACAGACAAAAATCAGGAAGAATTCAGGAATTTTTCAGCTGTGACTTAGTTGAATGTTTTGATCATATCTCCTAGCCTGTTTGTCCGATGATGTAATTTTTTAGTATGTTATAGGTAAAATCAATACAAAGAGTTTGGTATATAACTCATCCATTGATTCATTACCAATTGATCCGAGCTTACGAATTTGTTCTGGGAAGTGTAGAATTGCTTCTGACAATCTTGATATAAAAACGCACTTTTAGGCCTCTGGGCCATCTGCTTGCGTCTTGAATGTCTAATGAAGGATTTTTATGACATTAGATGATTCCTTAAGAAAGGATTGACGTGGCCAAAGGCTAAATTTAATTAGTAGAAGCTATGTTTTGTGTTTAGCACAATTCCTGATTTGGTGTCTGAGCACACCTGTGATATTTTACTATTTTACCCCTGATAAAAACCCACCATCTACAGGGAAAATTGGATAGAATTCGGATTTCAACACCTACCAAGGATTTTTTTCAACTACTGCCATAGACTAGGCCACCTCAGCCAAGATTGTCTAAATCTTATCCTTCTCAACCACCCAAGGATGCAAGATCCAGCTCCACAACAACATGCACATCATCGATTTACTGAAGGCCCATATTCGGAAGAGGAATATTTCAATGTCGACATATTAACCTAACAGTGATTGGAGCCTAGATACAATATTGTTTCTTGTATCTTTTGGTCAAGGAAAATCTTCTTTTATCTTACACAAATTCTGATTTAACTGATGGAGGGATCCTCCAACCACAATCACGTTCAAATATGTCAATGGACTCAGATACATCCAACTATGAATGGGAGGTTGTGGAGAAGATACAAATGAATCTGAAAAGGTTGAAAGAAACACAGAGCAATACATGCCACATATGTATGCACATCATATTTCTAGTCTTATGAGATTTATAGATTCTTTGCATTAATATCAGATTCTGTGACCTCCATCTCAACAACTGTAATCCCTAGACATGGTCCAAAGAGACAAAAAACCGAGCAACAGATGTTTCGATCGAATTCTGAAGTTGGTTTTTCATCTTGGACTTGAAACTATGGAGGGGTCACCCCTGAATACTATGAGTGAATAAAACAATTTTTAGCTTTTAAGAGACTAAAAATTGAAAAAATTGTTGTCTCGGATGAAAAGTGCGTAATTTATACATTTTAAGTATCACTTCCTTATACTTATTTGATAGATTTTGTGTGAACTACTGTGTATTATTATTACTTTCGTAGTCTATGTGTTTTATTAGGTTACATCTCTGAAACAAGTGAAATGGAGCTTTACAAGAGAAGAACTGACAAAGACCCAATGGAAATCAGTTTATTCCAGGATTTCCACCCTCCACCTCGTAGAAAATTTTATTACGAAGCCAACGGCGAAAGAACGAGGTCATTCTGACTTCGTATGAGAAAGTTATGCGAAAAGAGACGTTATACTTGTCGGGTTCACGGAACTGACAGTTAAACAAGTTTTAACTGCAAAGCTATTAATAACCCGAGGAATTACTAAGGTATGACAATGATTTTTGAATATTATTAAAGGCACCATCCTAATTACTCAGGGATACCCATTTTCAAATATTTTTAAAGGCGCCATACATTGGATTAGGGCTGCAATAGTTTTGAATGCTTATAACAGCGCCACCAGGATTGTAAGGGGCGCCACCTTCTTCGACCTTACAACAACGAATTTGTCAGCTAGTTTTTCCTGGATACAGTTAGATAGTGATGTAACGAGTTCAAATAGGCATCAGTGCAGCTGTTGTAGACCATCGGAGCAACGAGTGTTTTGAGAAGCAGGAAAAGAAAGATGGTGATCGGTGATGAATGGCTCTGTGCTGTTTCTGTGATAGCCATGGATGGTTTCTGTGATGGGCCTGTAATGATTATGGAGTTCGACTTGAGTTTATGCTGTTGTTGGATAATGGAGGATGTGAAGCTGAGTTGTGTTGAAGAGGAGCTCAGCTGAAGAGAGAACTTGGCAGCAACAGAACTCTGTGGTGGTTGCAGTTGGCAGTAGAGACTGGAGTACCTTGTATGATGGTGACTCTGATGGAGTGGTGAGGAAGAACTGGAAACTGAATGTGGGTTACCACTTCCACAAGAAACTATGACATGTTTAGTAGAGAGTTTTGATATCCAGGTGCTAGGAGATTCTCTTTGCCTAATCTGTAATGTCCGTGAAGTTCAGGATGATGGCTCGATGCTCTTGGCAGAGACGCTGTATTGGTGAGGTGAAGTTCGAAAGTTCGAGTCCATGGTTCTGTTAGTTGTTCACAGCAACATTAGTGGCAGTTGAGTAGTTGACACGTAGTTTAAGCTTGTTTCTTGCTGCCGTTCGATTAAGGGTGGGTGAATTGGTGTTGGATTAGGTGGTCAGTTTGAAAGAGGAATGTTGTTGAAAGTAAATAAGAAAGAAGAAGTCGGTAGGTTAACGTGCTGTTCAAGGAAGAAAAAAAGAAGTCCGATCTTGTTTAGGAAGTAGCTCTGAAAAGAACTAAGCCGTGTCATACACGGATTAGACGTGTAGAAGGTTGGCTGTATATATCCTTGAACAGACAGGCCCCGGACACAGACAGAGGAGAAGAGACAGACGCTGATAGAAGTTTGGATCCGACGATTCGAGATCCCGAGTATACAGACAATTATCGGTTAAATTGATTCTCTTTTATTAATTAATTTTTATGGCTCTTGAGAAATCCATGTCAGGATAATTCCCTTGTTAGGGCGAAAGGATGAACTTGTAGAGATGGTTTTCTTTGTGTTTCAAACTAAGGGTTTTCAATTATAAAAACTTAATGTTAATGTTTTGTCTCTCTCTCAACGTTTTATCTTTCTCAATAATTTTTTCATGTTCAATGCCACGTATAGTGCATCGTTTGGTTAATAAAAGAACTCGTTGAAACCCTACTTTAAACCGTTTTACGAATATTCTTTGACTATTTATGCCACGTATACTTAGTACTTCGAAATTCTACCTTAGGTTGAGAACAAACAATTCTTTTTGAAAATTCTTTCTTCGATTTTTAACGAAAAATCTTCCGTGTATTAGTAGCTAGATTTTCTATTTTACATGAGTAAAATCGAGACCCTTTGTGACGAACGCAATTAAACCCTAATCTACAACGGATTCCCGAGACCTTAATGTTTTCCTCTTACTGTCTTCAAACTTTATTAAATAGTTTCCGTTCACTCATTAATTTAATTCTTTATAAAAAAAACCTAAAAAAATATTTTAATTAAGTTTAATATAAACTCCTCGTGGGAACGAACCGTATTTGCTCTTGTCTACATCTTTCGACACTATGCGCTTGCGATAAAACAAAGTCAGTTTTCCGACGCATCATCGGATCCTGTTTTTCTGGTGAAAATTTATAAAGCTTTTACTAAGCTTCCTAGGACCAGGATGAATCCGTCTTAGTTCAGTTATGGAATTCTTTAGACCTTAATAACACTTAAGACCCAGCATCTGACCATCTTACTCAGCAGTAACAACATCATCAACTACCAGAAGCAAAATATGCCAAAAACCATGACTAAGATCTGAATTACAGATCCAAAGCTCTAAATTCCACAATCCAACACATAAGACACATCTTATGGGCTGGTGTATAATCCACCTTTTTCTACATTTACCTACCTTATAATTGTTGCAGTTTATTTCCTTCTGTTTGTTTTAGATATATCCAATAGTTTAGCTAAGTGCAGTCCCCTAGGTATTTCTTTTTCAATACCAATTCAGTATATAATTAAAACTTACTATGTATTAAGTCAGTAGTCCCAAGTCTTAAGCTAGGTTAAAATTATTCTGTTTCACAGAGATTTTTTGTAATCCTCTATGTTCTCAACATATAGTGTTTATCCTATAATAAATACTCCCTCTGTTTTTACAAAATTTATAGAAACACTTTTGTAAAATCAGAGGGAATATTTATTAGTAGTATTACTTTGCTGATTTATGATATTATTAACCTCACTCTCAATTCCCAAAGACTTACCACCCTCATGTGAGAGTTTGTATATTTAGTACATTAAGCTTAGCCTATGTTGTCTCATCTTTAGTTAACTAACCGTGACTACTAATTTTTCCATAGCGAATATAATGAAATATAAATAAGAAATTAGATGGATAGCAAGCAAGTAATATAAGAGAAACTAAGTTATCCATACAACACAAACATATTTACATGGTTCGGCTATGCCTACGTCCATGAAGTAAAGATATTGAGTTTATTTATGGGTTGTTTACAAAGGTTGGAAGAACTCCATTAAAGAAAAAATAAAGCTCTGCAACAGTAAAGAGAGAATAAAGAAAGTAGAGGGAGAAAATGTTTTCTCCCAAGGTATTTTGGTCGACCTCCCTTATCTTCCAATAAAACTTTCCTTATATAGGGAAAGGGGGTGTTGTATTATTACAATATTATACTTTGCTTAATAATCAAGCAGGTATTGTTGTAGTGTACTTTGTTGTAGCATTTTAAGTTGCTTCGACTTTAATCTTCCACCGTGTGTCGAGGAAGATTTTATGTAGTTATAGTTTTCCCATGTTCATAAGGATTATTTAACAAACGATCCTTAAGAAAAATTCCTTTTGTCTTACTTATCATTTGTTTTGGATTGATGACTTCTCTACACTAACGGAACTTCGGCTGCTTCGTGTTTTACTTCAATTTGAGGTTCTTGAGCGCACTTGTTGCGCTTTAAGGATTATGCTCCTTGTTGAGGAGCTTTAGACGAAGGTCTTGAGCATCCTCACTTAAACTAAGGACTCCGTTTTGAATTAAGGGCTACGGTCCGTAATGTAAATCTTGAACCTATTCGCTGCACTGCGAGTAAGGGACTATATTCTTTGTTGATGAACTTAGCATCCTTACTTGAGTTAAGGAATATGGGCATCCTCCCTTAAATTGAGGAATTCTCTATGAGTTGAAGAGCTTAAGTATCTTCGTTTGAGGACTTCGAGTTTTTAGGAATATGAGTCTCCTTGATGTGCCTTCATGCTGATAGGTCGCGCCTACATATGCTATGCCAAGTATTATAAAGTATAATAATTGAAGCAGCTGAATTCAGAGCAGAGACCAAGAAGCAGAGTGAACTATCTGCTCGTAATCTTTGTCTAGCGGAGACTCATGACTCTCGAGTCAAAGAGTTAGTCTAAGAACCAGCTGCTGAGACATGAACTTGAAGAGTTGAGAAAGTCCTCTGCTGCGGCCTTGACATTTTGCGATGAGAAGCTGAAGAGTTTTTATAAGGCCTCCATGATATAACAAGTGTCTTTTGCGAGGTAGAGGGTTGAGTTCCCGATCTCAAGATCCCTGCTGAAGATTGATGGATTTGTAGAAAAACTTGTTGTGCAGAACTTCTTGGTTATATTTTTGATTTTGCCTAGTCCGTGTATTTTAGGGGTTACACTTGCTATATTTTTTCTTTATCTTGTGTGGTCGCAAGAATTTAACTGCGCCACTTTGTAACCCCACACGATTGGAATACGATTTTATTCTTATGTTTAAGATGGTGTTTATGTTAGAACTATTCTTATGTTCAAGATGGTGTTCATGCTAGAACTATTCTTATGTTTAAAATGCGTGAGTCTAACTGGACTCGACCACTGTCTCATGGCCTTTCCTTATAAAAATAAGAGACATGTACTCAACATAGCTTTTTCCCTTGATCAGATGGGTTCAAGTAATGATCTTTCGATCCCAATCATGGAAGCATATCCTATAAATGTATATATGCCTCCTAGTGGGCAGCAAATTAGCTGTTTACTTCGATATGAACGTTTTTTTTTTACGTTTTTGCATGAATCTTCCTCGGACTACGTAAGATTATTATTCTACTTGCGTGGTACTCAGAGCGGCACCTGCTTGCATTCGTGTCTCACATCTATTTTATGCTATTTTGGTGAAGGGTGCGGAATCCCTCACTTTTATTTATTTATGTACGCAGTTGTATCAAACAGAAGACCAATCTTTGAAATTGCATAAATTTTCAAAATGTCTTTGTTGTTTTTCATTGATATAGCAGAGGCAGGAAGATCGATGTATATTTTCCCCTTTTACTTTTGAAGAATGGCTGCCCGAAGCTTTTGAAAGGAAAAATTATTGCGCTTACTGATTGTGCATCTCCTCTTGGATTATATGCTGCTTTCCTGTAGTTATATGGGATTTGTCCTGAGATATTAATTCAAGTATTCAGCTTTTCTTTCAATAGAAATGCATGTTAATGTAGAGGTCTTATCTCTGCATGCTATAACTGAAGATCTTTATTAAGTGAAAGTAACATTTTATCCACTGACTTATTCAAGAGTTTGTAGTGTAAAAGGATGAATCAATCGAGGGATTAAACTCAAGATGGTTACGAGATGGGTAAGCTGCAAGAGTCATTTGACTTATCTTGTTTTTAGCTTAGGAGGACGCAGATTTTTACGTACGTGCCCCAACTTGTATTGGTTTCCGTATCTCGAGTGTGCGCATCTTTGAGTCAGGAATCCTTTCATGATTCATGCCCATAACTAAGTTTCAAAGATGTGGCAAAAAAGATTTGTAAACTTTATACACGGTGTTCGTTTGAGGAGCCTGAAACAATTGTGTACAAATAAATGAGGCACGAGTACTTAGCTTTGTTTCAAGTGCCCCCATGGATTCTTTAAACTACGAAAGTCCCCAAATGATGTGTAACTTTGCACGCCTTGAGTTGGATACTTATCCCTCTTTAGTAGTTTAGAAATTCCGTACTGTTTCCTATTAGCTTGTGACTCATCATATGATGAGTTTTACAACTGCGTGCCCCTCTTTTGCCTCTTTCTGTAGTGAATAGTCATTTAGATTATTGATCCCCCGAATTGAGTCGCTAGTTTTTCATTCGTGACAGTAAGGGTGTGCTTCGTCTTCCATATAAGATTCACAAAGTTGTAAACTTGCTACTCCTTCGCATTGATCCATTGATCATTTCCCAAAAAAAGAGGATCGCATAGCGCATGCTCTCGCTCTGACTTGTTGTAGCTTCTCCTTCGTCAATTGCAACTGAGATCACATCTTCATCAATGCCAGTTGCGCATTCGTTGTTACCAGATGCATCTTTGTCATTCTCAGTTTAGTTTGCCTTATTGTTGGTGCCGACTGCGTCTTTTTATTCTAAAGACTTAGCTTGCTTCATAGGCTTACTCCTCCTAAGCCGTGTTCCTGCATGAAATTGAAATAAAGAATTCTTTTGACTAACAGCGTATTCGAAAGGTAACCATTCTAATTAAGCTGTTGATCATTTCCTTGTCCTGAAATTCTTCTCCTTTCCACGAACAACCACACTGCCTTCCTTTTTGGAACTTCTCAAATTGCAAAAATTGAACATGGGACGCAACCCTATGGATATACGCTCCACAATATTTATGCATCTCTAGGCAGGGCGTACCGCGGTAATGATTGTTGTGAGATTGTGTTTGCTCCTACGTTGTCGTGTGATTCCTCACAGCTGATCTCGAGCTGTGACATCCTTAAGTATGCAGATGCATACAAACTTGATGGCTTCGTTAAGTATATACATTACGCACTCTTATGCACAAATTTATATAAAAGCATGTGTGTAGTAAAGTGTGTGAAATATGTGTGTAAAAAGTGTGTGAGATAAGTGTGTGCAAAGTGTACAGTGTAAGCTTCCATCAGAAGCTTATATATACGAGTATATCCTATAACAGAAATCAATTTTTCATTAAATCAATTTGATTCAAATTGTTTAGCAGAATCAATGTAGACATCTTTGGATGTTATCATGGTATCAGAGCGGTCTGGCTTAACCGCTTCGATACTTAAAATTCTTCTGCCTTCATACTTGTTCTTTGATAATTCTTCTAGTGCTGCTTTACTAGAAATTTAGGGGTTCTATTTCAATTTATTTTTAATTTGATGTTCTCTGATGCTATCAGTGATCGTCTCAGATTTGATATGTTTCTGATACTACTACAGATTCAATCTCTGTTCCTGATACTGTCTTGATGAATTACGGTAACATTCTCACTGGTTTTGTGTTTCTTTTTAGTTCCTATTTGAGATTCAATCTCATTCTCTTCATATCTTTTCAGATCCAATTCATGTAAGACTGAATAATTTCAGTTTTGATTTTCTAATACATGTAAGACTGATGCTGTGCCATTAGCATTGTTGATTCCATGTAAGTCGGATGTTGTCCCATCAGCATTGATGTTTTTCTACATGTAAGACTGGTGCAAAGATCACCAGCATTGTTCATCTAATACATATAAGACTGAGTAACCTCAGCATTGTTCAATGTTCTTTTTATTCCTGTGAGTTCAAGTTCCTTTTTCGAAATTTTCACTTCAATTTCATGATTCTCTGCATACAATGCTTTCTCTTCATTTCCTTGTTAATTTTCTTATCTCTTTCAATCAATTCATTCTCTTCATTCACTACAATTCCTTCTCCATGTTTACTCATCAAACTCTTCAAACTCTGCATCAGGTTCTTGTTGATGTTGATTTCTTTTCGTTCAACAGAGTTATAGTCCTCTTGTTCATGAGCATCTCTTTCTTCTGGTTCCTTAATCTTGATTTCAGTAATATTTCAAGATTTTCTCATTGTGATCTCTTTGTTGTTTCCACTTCATGGAAAGATATTTTCTCAATCTCTTTCTTGTTTTCTTGATCTGATTTCCTAATATTTGCGAGCTTGAGTTTCTGTTTTTCTTTCTTTCTTGGAGTTCTTGCTTGTTGGTGATGCGCATTGAGAAGGTTATACTGGATGCAGTTAGTGAGTTCATTCTGCACTAATAAAACTCTGTGTCCTGTGTTTTTTGGCATGTTATGATGGAACTAGTTTTCTTCTCCATCTCTGATTTGAGAGTCTAGTTGACTGTGCAGTGAAGGCAATTCCTCTTGTGGCTGTTGCTAGTATGTCTGCAGTGTGTATAAATAAGTGGAAGGAAATGATTTTTTTTTTCTGTGTTGGCTGTGTTGCCGGTTTCTTTTCTATGCATTTTTTGTTTTCTTTGGTGATCCAAGGCTCTTAAAATGCAGTGAGTGAGTCATTCACTTGTCAAACTCTGCATCATCAGTATGGCTTTGCTTCTTACAGTTTGGTTTCTTCTTCAACTCAGTTCCTTGGTACACCTGTGTGGATTTGCAAGTTGGAGTTCTATGTATATACATAATAATGCACAGAGAACACATTGTTGTTCAACTTTCTTTGTTGGAATGAAACTGTACTTCTGGTGGATGTTGGTGCTTATTTGAAGTCTTCCTTCCAACTGTACCTCATACTTCTGGAGTGATGATACATTTACCTGCCTCAACCGTTGTTGCAACACCAAATACTAGCATCCTCACTGCTCTCTACTTTTAATAATATCTGCAACAACTCTGATACAGGACTATAGATAGCCTTGTTTCAGCAGTTTCCAGACTTAGCACATCAGACTGTTCTTCTTCTTCACATGTAACTTCTAAAACTACAGACTCTTCTGAAATTCATTTGCACCTGATTCTTATGATTTGTTGATTCTTTCACCTGCATCATCTATTGCTGCCACACAACTTGCTTACTGCATCATTCTCATTGTTCTGTGTGTGACTACAAAAGCATGTGCAATCTCAAGTAGTTTCTTCAAACCTCCTTGAGCTTGAGGGAGGGTAAAGCATGTGTGTAGTAAAGTGTGTGAAATGTCTGTGTAAAGAATGCGTGAGATAAGTGTGTGCAAAGTGTACAGTGTAAGCTTCTATCAGAAGCTTATATATACGAGTCTGTCTGTAACAGAAATCAATCTTTCATTAAATCAATTTGATTCAAATCGTTTAGCAGAATCAATATAGATATCTTTGGATGTTATCAAATGTTACTTTATAGTATTCATGAGTACTCTCAAGGAAACAACTATCTTTCCTTGGATAGAGAATTTTTCAATGATTTCGTTATTTGCAAGCAAATTATTAAATTCTTTTCAATGATTTCGTTACTTGATCGGATTTGGTTAAGACCATCTGATCCCCATCTGAAAAATCTTTAATAAATTATTAAATAATTTCGTTATTTGCTTTGGTTCTCTTTTCAGCAAGTTTGGTTCGGTTTTCAATCTCCCTTTTTTCTTTTGAGTTTGTCTGCTTAACAAACAAATTTCAGTTGGGTTGTTATTAGTTAATGGACTAACAATCTGATCCTTAGTTCAAGGTTGATGAATCTTAACTAAGCCTCGACGCAAGGCGCGCCACCAATCTATTTGACAAAAACGAAAGGGAGGAGGTCAAGGAGCAAAAGAGGACGGAAACACAACCGCTAGTGCAGATCCAGTCCCCGCTACCAATAAAGCTGACGTGAACAAGATCTCAACTGCCATTGACAGAAATGCCCGATCTCTGTTACCTGTAATGAAGACCCGATCTTCGTTTTCCTTGAAGCAAATTCTTTTATAGCTGTAAATCAAGAGCTAAGGAGGAACAAACAAATATTACCACATCATCTCATGCTGCTAAAATTGGATCATTTGTTGTCTCTCATGTTGTTGAGAATGTTAACCTATGTAATTCTTCTCTGAATGAATTTTTAATTTGGTGGAGCAAGCTCTGAGCTTAATATAGCTACCTAAGCTACAATTGCATAGCCGCAGCTCCCGTTACGCATGCTTTAGATACGAAGCTCAAATTGCGTAGCCGCAGCTCCGTTACGTATGCTATAGATACGTAAGCTCAAATTGTATAGCCGAAGCTCCCGTTACGTATGATATAGATATGTAAGTTAAAATTATGTAGCCGAAGCTCCTGATACGTATGCTTTAGATACGTAAGCTCAAATTACGTAGCCACATCTCTCATTACGTATGCTTGCTATGCAAGCTTCAATTATGTAGTGCTTTGTTTCACATACAAAGATGTTATCAAGATATATAAGCAGTTATCTTATGCAGACACATGATCTTAGCTGTGATTAACGTGACGCAGTCTACCGATATAATATCCCATGAGCAGACATGTTTTGTTACTTTGCTTTGTTTTGATAAAAAGTTTCAAACAAGTTCTAAATGATCAGCTACAGCTGATTTAATCTTCCTACTACAACATCAAGGATCACCAAGAATTTCCTCGGTTGAGTTCAGTTGAGGTTAAGCACCTAGTGTGTTTAACGAAATACCTGGATGCAAAGCCTGATATATACATGTTTGTGGAATCAACACAATAACCTTTGGCACAACACTTGTATCAAGCTGTTTGTGACCATTATGGTCATACACCGAACCGGGCTTTCAATCATACACCATACGCAACGAAGAAGTCGGCAAGAAGATTAGTCGTGTCCACCATTTCAAGATACACAGCTGCTCATGAAAGAAGATTAGCGCTCCGATGCTCACTAGAGGAAAAGGCCATGTTAGTAGTCCCGTCACAACAAAAACTCAACATTGCAGATGCAAGTAAAAGAGCTTGATCCGAAGAGGAGAACCTCAAATCCATGTAAAGGAGAAGAGGGACAGCTCAACCTGGTGAAAAATCCCAAAGACATTCTAATTAAGCCTGGAGACATTGGCAACATGGCTGTGTACGAGAATGCAAAACAGTCAAACTCCTCGTGGACAGTACAGTTCACCATGACATTTGCATGGGTATACATTATATATATTTGTGGGCACACAAAGAATGTATGCTTTCCTACATTTTAGCATCCATCGAATGTGTATGCATCCACATACTTAGCGAAGTCGCGGGTCCTATCTGTACCCATTTGAAGCATATCCAACGGAGATATAAATATGCAAACAAGGTCACAGCTTTGTGAATACAAAACAAATGAGGTGCGGGCAATAGTTGTGTTTAACAGCTTAAGTCCAGAGGCAAAGACATCCAGAAGGATGAAGTATGTAAGATACAGATTCAGCACTGCAAAAAAGTGGTTATTTAATCCCAAGTTACGGAGCTGCGAATCAACTAAGCCCCATGTGAATAATCCAGCTCATCATATTATCTACATTTGTATACCGATAGAACTCTGACATCTACATAGTGAAACTATGAATGGATTGAACAGAATTGGATTAGATGATTTGGTTTAAACTATGAATGGATATAACAGAATTGGATTAGATGATTTGGTTTGTTACAGGACTCTAGTATATATGCTTCTGATAGAAGCTTAAACTGTACACTTTGCACACACACTTATCTCACACACTCTTTACACACACATTTTACACACTTTACTATACCATGCTTTTAACATCCGTAGCCTCTTAACTTTTCAGATCTGGTACTTCTACCATGAAATCAATAAACAATAGAACAAGAACTAAAAAGATCTCGCAACACTCGATGAGATGCAATCCACAACCCTATTTCTGACGTCAGACCATGATTACTAATTTTCCCATAGCCAACATAAAAGAAACATAAAAACAAAAATTAGATGAAAAACAAACAAATAATATAAGAGCAACTAAGTTATCCACACAATGCAAAAGGATTTACGTGGTTTGGCTATGTCTACGTCCACAGAGTAAAAATATTGAATTTATTTATGGGTTGTTTACAAAGGTTGGAAGAACTTCATTAAAGTAAAAATGAAACTCTACAACAGTAAAGAGAGAATTAAAAAAGTAGAGGGAGAAAGTGATTTCTCCCTAGGTATTTTGGTCGACCTCCCTTATCTTCCGATAACACTTTCCTTATATAGGGAAAGGGGGTGTTTTATAATGAGATTTTTAATAAAATGGCAGACTATTAACAACCGATAAAATAAATTTTTTATTTTTTTTTAACTTTAATATAATGACCATGCCGTTAGCAATTCCGTCAGGGTCCACCAAATTGGTAAAATCTCGTTTACTTAGTCAATATCTCGTATGACGAGATGATATTTTGATGGACGCAATTACAAAGCTACCCTTTACGGAAGAAAGGATGTTTTGATCTTCAACCGTCCACGCGTTGGATTAATCGACGACTGAAGATTAATTTCACCAGATTGTTACACGTGTTGATCTTCCACCGTCCACGCGTTGGATTAAAATTCACAAGATTGTTACACGTGTTTAACAATCCATCTGTGCCGTATAAAAGAAAAAATAGGGTTTGAAGAGCTCATCTCGTTTTCCGCCTCCTCCTCCTCCTCCTCTTTTCCATTTCTTTCTGCTTCTTTCCACCTCCTCCTCTTCTTCTATTTTCTCTGCAAATCAAGCAGAATCACCAGCAACATCATCTTAAGCGTCTAAAAAAAACAATAGGGTTTGGGTTATTCGTTTTTCCGCCTCTTCCTCTTTTCAATTTCTCTTTGCTTCTTTCCGCCTCATTCCTTCTTCCATTTTCTCTGCAAATCAAACTCTGTCACCAACAACATCATCTTAAACGTCACCAAGGGTTTTGTGTTCATTTGATTTGATTAGTACCCATACAAGTCTCTAACCGAGAAGATGAAGAACAAAAAAGGGAAACAAAAAAAGTCGATTTCCAGGTAAGATCAAAGTTAACTCTAACCCTATTGTTTAATTTTAAGATTTGATGATTTCGTATGATTAGGGTTTTTTTTTTCTTCTGAAATTAGGGTTTTTTTTGTTTTTTTAAATTAGGGTTTCAATGTTCTGTTTTTCTGAAATTAGGGTTTCAGTTTGTTGATCTCGAAACCCTATTGGAGGTTTAAATTGTTCTGTTTTTCTGAAGTTAGGTTGTTTTTTTTGAAATCACTGTTTCAATTTTTTGTTTTTCTAAAATTAGGGTTTTAATTTTAGTCTTTTTTGCATATAGATTTGTTAATTTGGGGTTTTCTGAAATTAAGTTTTTTTTTTTTGTTTTTGGAAATTAGGGTTTTAATGTTCTGTTTTTCTGAAATTAGGTTTTTTATTTTTTTTGAAATCACTGTTTCAATTTAATGTTTTTCTAAAATTAGTTTTTTTTTTTCATATAGATTTGTTGATTTCGTATGTTAGATGTTTAAATTGTGCTTTTCTGAAATTATGTTTTTTTTTTGAAATCACTGTTTTCATTTTATGTTTTTCTGACATTTGCTCAATTTATGTTGCAGTGGCTATCTGTATTATCCATACAGAAACATCAGTGTGTATGCTAGGGTTCATAACTGGTATAATTAGGTTGAAGATGATGAAAGAAGACCACTAATGGTAGCACGTGCTCTGCACATGCTGTGAGTCACGAGTTGAGCACACAATGACTCACTGTTCTAACTAGGCCTTATTCACACGATTCAAGGGCTTTAATGTCTTTTCCAATAGCTCATTTAGTGCCACCTAATCTCTAACGACAGTTAACCTTTTTTTAAAAAACCGGGATGGAAAAGGTCAAACTGCACCCATTTTATTAATGTTCCAAAAAACGTGACTATTTTATAAACGAGAGTTTCGTACATGGGCATTTTATTAAAAACCCTTTTTATAATTACAATATTAGCCTTTCCTTAATGATTAAACAATCTTGGTACTGTTGTAGTGTACTTTGTTGTAACATACTAAGTTGCTTTGGCTTTAATCTTCAACTACGTGTCGAGGCAGATTTTATGTAGTTACACTAACCTTCAAAGTTAAACCCTGAATCTGTACCTGATGCTATGGTGCTGATGCTACATGCACAAGGCATTGCTAATATTACAAGGATGAAGCATTGCTTCTCAGCTGAAGCAAGTATCGATTTGAGCATGTTGATGAATGCAAGCAAACCACTGGAGCATGATGATGTGCGCAAGTAAATTGATGGAGTAGAATGTGTCCAGGACCAAAGGAGTTCAGCTAGGAGTCGAGGTTCACCAACACCGAGTTTGTACATTATGTGGGAGCAGCTCTACCATATGGAAAGAGACGACCACTCATATACAATTGTATACGACCATCCTTCCCACCTAACAGCATAACCAGGCTTCCTCGATATCTTTACGTTAAGCAAAGCTCAAAAGATCACAACTCGGTCGTCCATAACAAGCAGGGAACTTTCAGACCACAAGATAAGCAGTTGACGACTACTTTACCAACCGCAACAGACTAGAGCAAAATACAGGCTAGAGCTTACTAAGAAAATCCGCACTGCCGGCACTACGTGGTGAAATCACGCGACACGGTAAAATATAAGGATAATTGGGAAAATATCCCAAAAATGCATACCCCGTTGGGAAAATACTCTACAAATTTTTTTTATGGGAAAATGCTCCAACGTTACATTTTCCATCCAACTATCGTTAAATAGTCAAATTGTGCAATCTTGACCTTATACATATGTGGGCCTTAAGGCGAGATTACCCTTATTTTTGGATTCCGCAACGTCTCGTAGGGTTAGATTAGGACGGCTAAAGGGTAATTTTGTCTTAAGGCCCACATATGCATAAGGTCAAGATTGCACAATTTGTCCATTTAACGGTACTTGGATGGAAAATGTAACGTTGGGTATTTTCCCATAACTTTTTTTTTACAGGGCATTTTCCCAACGGGATATGCATTAGGGTATTTTCTCAATTATCCCTAAAATATATACCAACGAGAAAAGGTAAGATACACTTAAGACTCATTCTTGCAGGTTAATTCAAGAGCATTTTGGAATCCCTGGAAGAATAGGATCAAGTATATATACTTTGACGTAATAATATTCTTTACCAAGATTCCACTACAAAGAACATGAACTTCACTGCAAGGAGCAGGCGAAGCAAACAACAAGGCATGGGATGAATAATGTGAGAAGGTTTTTCTTAAGGATCGTTCATCCATAATTCTCAAGAAAATAGGCAAACTGTAAGTACTACAAATCATCATCAATATGTGGCACATGACTAAAGCTGCAATAAGTTATTACTCTACGATCACATATACAAATCAACACCTAGAATGTTTAATAACTAAACTAAGGGTAATATGGTAATCAATCTAATTTCACTTTTCCTTTATATGAAAGTGCTGTAGATCAAATGGAGGCGGAGACTTCTCTCTTCAACCCACTCACTGAAATTTATTTATTCTACAGTGGAGTTTTACCCATATCAAATGTAAAAAAACAAATCCTTAATAAACTTAGCATTTATTATCCTATGGACGTAGGTTTAGTCGAACCATGTTAAATTATTTATGTTAATTTTTTCTTTCTTTGCTTGCAGATATCTTTTACTTGTTTACTCATGTGGATCATTCGGCTGTGCTAATAGAAAATTTAGTCACATTTTTGGTTTGAAGCGCTGTACAAATACCTATACGATGTGGTTGACACGACCCAATAGCAACCGATCCTGCAAACCATGTATACTAACAAGGTTCGACCAATGACAAAGATAGAAACATCATTTTTATTTACAACAAAGAAATCTTTATTTCATCCTCAGAAATCAAACTAGATTCTGATACAATTTTTGAACTAAAAGCAAATATCTTATTCATCCCCATGAAAGAAGTAGCAACGCATCAAAATTTTCAATGACACAACTAGGGAAGAAGAAATTGTAAATTTCTTCTTGTTTTCAGTGGGGTTATTACTATCTCGATCCATTGATCTAGAGTTCATCCTTTTTAGTAGAGCGAGTTGATGGATTTGCTGATGTTTTTATCGGGTATGAAGCCTCCATAGCTATACCACATAATCCTTCTTTTGCCTTCACACCACGGGCCATACGAATGTAACCTTTCTCACCCCATGCAGGACCCCATGAATTTTTCACAATCCAGTATTTTGTTCCATCAACTGTTGTACCATAACCTACAACTGCCACTCCGTGGTCAAGCTCGGTTCCGCATTCTCCAGTAAACACGCCCTGCATTTCGACAGATTTACATTTTTCTTTTTTGATTTATTTCTACAATATGACTTGTATATTTTACGTATCAAGATGGACGCAGTAGTAGTTTTACCTCTGAGTAAAATTGGAAATCTGATTCACCAGCATCAATGGCAACAGAAACAGGCTGGTTAACAACAGCTTTCATCAATGCATTCTCATCATTAGTAGGAACGTTCTCGTGACCGTCTATTGACACGATATGAGAATTCTCCTGCAAATAATGAAACCCATGAATGCATATATAAGCGTATTTGATTGGTTCCGTATTTACTCCGACATTTACATGGTTAAATACGTTTGTAATTATGTATATTACCTTAGTTGAATCACAAGAACCGTCTTGAGCTTTGTAAGGGTAGTTTGTTTCAGTTGTAATCCCACCATTTTTCGTAATGTACTCAAAAGCGATTTCCATTAATCCTCCGTTACAACCTTGATTTTCAGAGTTATCGCAATCAACTAACTCCTGTTCAGACAACGACACTAGTTTTTTTGTCTTGATTTGGTTAATCCCTTCGACCGCAACAATAGTCGAAAATGCCCAACAACTACCTGCAAAACCAAATTGATATACAAGAAATACCTTAATAAACGTAATTTTCGAACTGGTTGAAAAGATTAGGTACATTAAGTGATCATACTTACCACATTGGCCTTGGTCCTTAACAGGCGTAACAGCACCTTTGGTCCTCCAATCAACAGACGCTGGAGGATTAGTCACAGACTCATACATGAAGTTCTCGGTTGGCTTACGTTCACCACGGAACATACGGTGGTGGCTCACTTTGGAACCAGCATGCGATTTTTTGAATTCATGGTTAGTCATATCACCAAACTTGTTCAGCTTCAATTTGTAAGGTGCGTCTTTCTTGTTGAAGTTATGAATGTACTTGACATTCTCCTTAAACACGTTAAAACGTCTGTGTTTCTCATCGAGGTCTCGAGTTATGGTATGATGGCTTCTCCATATCTCATATAATTCCCAAAGAGAGTCTTCTGATTCCAATTCTTTCTCATGGAAATCAAAACTTTGTACGACTCCAAGAACTAAAGCAAATGACAGAACAACCAAGACAGTAACCTTAGTATTCATCATCACCATGTTTTCTTCTTATCACAACAATGGAGATGATTGAGTCTAGTGGTGATTGTATGAATTGAAGTATATGGGTAGTGATCTATATATAGAGGAGGAAAGGAAGAATAAAAAGAAAGAGATAATGTGTCTATATAGTGATGTAATTGAAATGTATGGGGAAAGGAAAAACTAAAAAGTTGATGACTTAGGGAAGGTTTCTTGTAGGTAATAACAAAGTTCAATGGAGACGTTATCAAAAAGATGGGTCTTTTTTAGAAATTTATAGAGCAAAATTTGTTTGATGTATGAAAGGAAAAGCCATTAAATCACATTTAAGACCTTTAACATTTTATTTTGAAGAAATTATTGTTCCGTCTACTAGACCTATACATCTGATCTGTTTAGGATTTTAAACATACAATTAATCCAAATGATTGTCTATTTTTTCGGTTCGTGTAAAACCTTTGGAGTAATTGAGATTCAATGAAATAAAAAGGTTTTTAATTATTAAAATTTTACTTTGATATAAAAATGTAATAATGGGTGTTTTTTTATATAATATTTACATTCTTAGGTTTTATCCATAGACTGTAAAGTTCGTTGAAAAAGATAGAATGAATAAATTTTGATTATGAATGAAAGGAAAAGGGAGAGAATCTTTTTAGCGGTTATAGTAGAGTGACAAATGTTTTTGAGAGGTAACTATCGCATTATCTAAAGCAAAATGCATAACTAGAAAGACTAAACATGAAAAACACGTTAGCTACTCGGTTACTGAGAGAGAGATCTTGTTTTGGTACAAAGAGGTGAGTGACGACTTTAGTTCGTTTTGAGTCTATAAAGACACGATTTCTTGCACATTGCATATTAAAGTCCTTGTAACCGTTATCTGTTTCTTATGGCTCTATTTAGAAAATAAGAAAAAATGAGCTAAAAATGGATATGTGATGATCTTGTACATCACACAAGCACCACGTACAATGTTGTTCGACTGAGCGTATGTTGGCCATATGTACAAGGCGAAATACAGATTGTTATTGCTCCGGAAAATTCGGATTGCGTGAGAAAAAAAGGTTTGGTTTTTGTCCCGAATAGTTGGATTATTTATTGGTTAGTTTGCAACTAGCATCATCATCAGAAAAAAAAATAATGTTCGCATGTAAATGCCTAAATGGTAAAAAATAATTTCTCTATTGGTATCAAGGATCAAATTTTATCACGACTCATTTTTCCAATGACCAGAAAAGAATCACATTCTCGATATGGCATTCAGTTAGTCCTTTGAACTCAAAATGGCCTTTCTTGGAATAGATTCCCTTTAAAATGGAAGTTAAGTACAACAAAACCCAAAAGAAGACTTTAGTAGACGAGACAGAGGAAGTTTGTTATGGATAAGATCAAACGTGGGTGCATAATCGAAAAATGGTTGGGGTTAACCAGAATTGGAGTATTATTCAGGTTCACCATTCGGTTAGTCTTCTAAACTGGGATATAGCACCCAAGAGAAGAATTAGTTTGTGATTCATTGAACAATAGTCTATTAAAACGCATCTCCAATTATATGGAAAGGACTGAAATACATTTTCATACTTTAATATAATTGACCACCAAAAACTTGATGTTCTCTGATTGGTACCTTATAACTTAAATGGAACTATAGTTTATAGATGTAAGTTGTAACTTGGGCTGGTAGGATTCTTAAAAGTTATGCGTATGGGTTTAAGGAACATATGGCTTGGCCAATGTGAATGATGTAACTGTAAGAATCTGGGAATTCTAAAAAAAAGGATGACATATCCAAATACTTGTCAAAAACAAGGCCACATATTGCTCTCAAATTCAAGGCCACTCTATCTGAACTCTGAAGTGTTCTGCTTCACACTCTAAAGCTTGATGCGTGAGTGTTTCCTTGGGATCGAAATCAAAACATTTTGGCTTTTGCCAAATGCATTTTTTTTTATCAAGTATGTGTTGGAATTTTACAACAATAAACAACAACGTTAGATATATCAGAATAATATAAAAAGAACTGAATCAAAAAGAATTCTACCACGGACAATTACAAGGGCAGAATCACAAGTTTAACAAGTTGTCCTTAACATATTAGTTTGCAGGTATATTCGAGAAGAGCAATGCTCAACCCCAACGTGCGAAGATGTGTCCAGGATAAGACTGCTCGATATAGCTTGTATTAGCACAATACAAACTACCCACTCTTGAACTTAGCAATAGGAAAGGAAGGGAAATAAACACTTAAAAGCGCAAAACAAAGCGAGAAGATGGTGAAAAGAAGACATGATAGTAGCCGCTTCTGAGATATCTTGAAAAAAGGTTTTGGAGTTGTATTCATAGGAGAAAGTTACTTGCAAACCAAGTTAGGTTTAGGTTTTCTTATAAAACAAGGTTTTGTTTCTTGTAAAACAATTAAAACCGAAAAAGGAATTTCCCATAATTAAACTCCTTAGAAAATTAATTCCAAAAATAATGTTGTGTATATACAGAGGACTTGGTGCATGGTATTCACACATATGGCATAGGTTTGGCCATGTGTTATTTTATCACCCATTCCACCCACGTTTGTCTAACTATCCTCTGAGGATAGTTATATAGTGGACACCCTTTTCTAGAATACCCAATGTGGGACTAAACTAAAGAGTTTCATTCACTCAAGGAAATGAGTGAGCATCCATGGAACCCTTAGGTCCTAAGATAAAACCGCACCAAGACCAACAAAACATTTATTGAAAACTCATTTTCTCCAACAATCCCCCACATGAATGAAATCTCGGTATAAAAACAAAAAAACAGAATGCGGAAAATACCATATAGGCAAAGGTGTCCATCAGGTCTTGAACCTCTACTTAGTGAGAAGTTACCGAAACTACTTGCTAGGAACAGTGAACGCGATGTCTTGAACTTCTAGCGTTGATGCAATTTGCGATAACAACCGCACATGATATCCTCCTGGCGTTGCTAAGTTTATTGATGCGTCGAAAAACCGACTTTGTTTTACCGCAAGCGCACAATGTCGAAAGATGTAGACAAAAGCAAATACGGTTCGTTCCCACGAGGAGTTTTAATTAAAATATTTTTTTAGGTTTTTTTTATAAATAATTTAATTAACAAATAAATTAAGATTATTTAATAAAGTTTGAAAACAATAAGAGGAAAACGTTAAAGTTCCGGGAATCCGTTGTAGATTAGGGTTTAATTGCGTTCGTCACATAGGGTCTCGATTTCAAAAAGAATTGTTTGTTCTCAACCTAAAGTAGAATTTCGAAGTACTAAGTATACGGGGCATAAAGAGTCAAAGAATATTCATAAACATACAAGGTTTCGACGAGACCTTCTACTAATCAAACAATGAACTATACGTGGCATAGAACATGAAAAATCATCGAGACAGTAAAACGTTGAGAGAGAGACAAATTAATGATATTTAGTTCATATAATTGAAAACCCTAGTTTTGAAACACAAATAAAACCATCTCTACAAGTTCATCCTTTCGCCCTAACAAAGGAATTATCCCAACATGGCTTTCTTAAAAACCATGAAAATTAATTAAGAAAATAATACAAACTAACCCTTTCCTTCGCACGGCTTCTCCAATTTCCCAGCGTCTGTCCGTTCTTCAAAGTGTCTGTACGTCCAGTCTTTAGCATTCAAGTATTTTCTGTGTAGGTATGTGAGAGGGTATCAAGTTCTCCTTTTATAGCTTCATGTTCCGAACCCAATTCAAACACAAACTTAACTTTCCTAATTTCACTGAAACACCGCCTCTTTACTAACTTCTCGGCCAAGTAAATTCTCATACACGCTTCATCTAGAGCCACTTTCACCTGACTTCTCACCGCCTCGAACCATGCCCTGACTTCACTCAAAAGCCTTGCCAAACTCAACTCCACCACAGTTCAATTTCTCCTCACAACAGTAAGCAATTCTCTTGTGGCAAGACTTGCCCAAACTCAGTTCATAATTATACCTTCTCAACAGCGAACCACTTTTCTATCGAGTTCATCACCATCTCATTCCTAAACTCCATCGAGCACAGGTGCAGTCCCTTTGGCTCTGTCCACCATCGAGCTTTGTAATCAATCACCACCGAAACCATGATCTTCACTTCCATGACCTCAGCGAATCCGTATCTCCATCTTATCAACTGCCGTCAATGGCATTAACTCCAGCAACTCCCACCATCTTCATCATCTCTCGTAAACTCACAGACACTTCTCATTCTTCTCAACTTTTTTGATTCTCCATCATTTCTCTGTCGCAAATATCCAAATCCTCCAAGTCATAAACCATGGCCATTAACCATCACAGTTAACATCTCATCATCATTAGCCATCAAGATAATCAACAGCCACCATCTTCGATTCTCACTTCCTTCATCACTCCAACAGAAAACTCGAGCATCAATTTCACCTTCTAATCCAGAACCCATCATCGAATCCATATATCGAGCTCCATATTTCATCAAAGGCCATTAATGGCAGTTGAACACCACAACAGCTTCTCCGGATAATCACATCAAAACCATTCCTCTTCTTCTAACCTTCTTCACCGTCAATCACCACTATCAGGCTTCCAAACTCCATATTAAGAAGGACCCAGAGTTCCTAATGATTTCACTAATTCAATGAGAAATACTTGAGATCAAAAATCATCATCATGATTGATCATAGCAATAAATTGTTCCTCTTCATGTTCTCGGTCTAAACCCTGTCTTCTAACAACTTCACTAACCCACTGATCCATTCGAGATCGAGAAATAATCCAAACCAAGATAACCACATCGATCATGATCATGATCAATCATGGCTGTAACTCAATCTTCTTCCCTGTTCGTGATAATGAAGGGGGGCGGCCCAGATCCAAGTTGCTGGTGCTTTTAACAAGATTCAAATAGGTGGCATCCCTTAGGAGATTACCAGGTTCCCTTAGTAATTGACTCCCAGCTTCCCCTTATCGTCTGACAGAGTGCCAATAGTGTTCCCTTGAAATGACCATTTTGCCCTTTATTCTTGTTTCGCTCATAACTTCTGCGTACGATGTCTGAATGACCTCGTTCTTTCTCTGTTGGCTTCGTAATTTAATTCTCTACAAGATGGAGGGTAGAAATCCTGGAATAGACTGAGATCCACTGGGTATTTGGAAATTCTTCTTTTGTAAAGCTCCATTTCACTTGTTTCAGAGATGTAACCTAATAAAACACATAAACTACAAAAGTAATAATAACACACGGTAATTCACACAAAATATAGCAAATAAGTATAAGGAAATGATACTTAAAATGTATGAATTATGCACTTATCATTTATGTCGTTGTCTCCATTTTGGCTCTGGACATATCCCGTTTCTCACAATGCTCTAGAAAATTCGCTCAAATTCTCTTAGGAAGCGACCCACTTCCTCATTCAGATAGGTGAATTCTATCAAGAGTGTTAACTGTTACACCCCACTTCAATCTAAAATTTAAACTATAAAACTCATTAAGACTTCTTAAAATTCATCCTTCACATGTAGTCACACTATCATAATAATACACCATAGGGAGGGAAAAAAATGTAATTCTCTTGATAGTGCATACCTTTAATCACCACAAATTAGTTGTCTCATTGAACCTTCGTCTTGGATCTCCAGTCAGTAAAGTTGAGTATCCATCATGGAAATTTTTATTTCATGAGCTTAAGTCTCATTCCCCTCGATGCAACACTAACTATCTCTTTAGAAAATCCTTTCGTCAAAGGATCTGTGATATTCTCCTTAGACTGTACATGGTCAATGGTAATAACGCCAGTAGAGATAAGTTGTTTCAAAGAATTGTGTCTTCTACGAATACGTATAGACTTCCCGTTATAAACATTGTTCGTAGATCTAGCTATCGCAGACGTACTGCCACATTGTATAGATATAGCTGGCACAGGCCTATGCCAGAGAGTAATGTCTTCTAAAAAGCATCTTAGCTATTCGTGTTCCTCTCCTGCTTTATCTAAAGCAATAAACTCTGATTCCATAGTGGAACAAGCTATACATGTCTGTTTGGAGGATTTCCAAGAAACAGACATTCCCGCTAGAGTGAATACATACCCACTCGCTTAGACTCCTCTGAGTCCGCTATCCAGTTTGTAACTTCCTTATCATGGGATGTCGTTACACCCATGTTGCTATAACCGCCAGACCAATACCCCATGTTTTATCCCCCGACTATGATTTGATTTCTCATAGAATTAGTATAGTTTGTTGTAAGATTAAGCCATTGATGAGATCGTGTCAACATATTATGATTTTGGCTAAGTGTTGGTACCAATAGAAAAAATAAGAGTGAAGATCTAAAAGTCGCGCTAAGAGAGAAAGAAAATTGGCATTAGTAGCGTCGTTGGCAGCGCTAAGGCCTTAGCGCCTGTGCTAGCATACTAGCGCCACTGGCAGCGCTAAGGCTGTAGCGCCCTTGCTAGCACACTGGCGCCACTGGCAGCGCTAAGGCCTTAGCGCCTATGCTAGGACACACCAGCGTTACTGGCAACGCTAAGGCCTTAGCCCCTGTGATAGCACATGCCAGTGTTGCCGGCAGCGGTAAGTCCATTTCTTCCCTGGTGCTTGTTTGGCGCAACGGCTTTAGTAGCATTGCCAACTTTTTTGGCCTTTTGGCTTTTCTTTCTAGCTTTTGGCATATGTGTATATTGCTTATTTGCGTTAGGAGCATGGCTAGGGTTTTACCAAGGCTAGCACTTGCTAGCGTCATGGTTATTGCCTATGCACCATTAGCTTTGACATTTATTAATGTCGTGGCCATATTTATGGCCTATTTAGAGTTTCTCAATCGCATGAGATTTTAATGTTAGCATTATGCTTAACTTTTATGTAGTGCATACAGAACATATTCAAGAGATTCAGCCGTGGAAGTTTGCAATCTTGAGATTATGCTTGATGTGACTCTGCAATTTAGATGGTATGATCTAAATTAGCGTTTTTATTTAGATAAGGGGTAACCTCTATTCTGAATGTCCGCAATTGTATATAATCAGTGTGTCATCAACACGGATAGTTGCACATGACATAACAAGGATTTAGCCGGGTAAAACCATGAAATTTTGGAAGTACATAAATATATAAAGAGCTACAAAGCTAATTTAGCAACGAGCTGAATATGCATTCTCAATTATACTGCTGAATGTAAGATAATAATATGTATTTCTAATTCTAATACCGAGTCAGGAATTTGTACATATTCATTTCATGCTTCTGCAGCTGAGCAGAGGAAATATTACAATTTTCTCTTTTTTCAAAAATCCAACATCAATAACGGGGAAGAGAAATCATCTCATACACAGTCGACTGCATCACAAACACATTCTTCTCCAATGTACGGTAGTTTTTGGGATTACCTACAAAGAAATGGCAAAATTTCTTCCATACTTTGGCATACAGCTCAACATAGGAAGACAGGACAGTGAAACCACCAACACACATGTAGTCAAGTCGAGTCCTATTAACCCTGAAGTCAAAGATAACTCCAGTGTTTGGATAATCAACCGGAACAGTCTCCCTCACATCAGCATTTTGTATAACGGTACTGCTCGGAGTGTTTTCTTCAACAATCACACCATGATGAACTTGCTCGTGGCTCTGAGTTGGAAAAGAAATTTCACCAGAATCACGACTTATGTTAATCTCCAATCCTTCATCTGCAAGTTCATATCTCTGTTTTGGTTCATTCCCCCTAAAAACGAAGACATTGTAGAGATTATGAGTTAAAATGTCTCAAGCACAAGGAATTGAAACACAAAGTACGAAATTCATAAAATATGTCTATTAGAAACCTAAACATTCATTACAAAGTGTTATGGGTCATGGCATATAGTTTACAAAAAATATGGGTCGTTTAGCAAAAATGTCGTCGGAAACGTTTTTACATAACCTTCCGGAAGAATTGAAGCTGGCGTTGATTGGTAAGGAATTTGGAGATAACTTATATACCAAACGATTTATTTATGTCTACTACAACATATCAAAACTGAATGCCAATTGTAGAAGCGATCTAATAAGGGAAGAAAAAACGGTCGATTACACGACAACTGAAAACCTATAAAATTCTGCCTGAAAAGTTCAGGACTCTCGGTGTCAGGTCTTTTTCACCTATAAAACGAACTCCAAATTCATAAATTATTTTTGTAAAAGCTATATCTTCCTCTTAGATAAATAATGATATGTCAATTGCCTTATTCCGACTTCGTACGAGGATTCTAAGGCTCTTACTACAAGAAGACCTGAATCTGAATTTTTCTGATAGCGAAATCGCCAAAATTCTTCATAAAATCACGTATGGTTCTACATATTTGGTGGTATAAAGATTATAATCATTTCATTATGATTCTAAAACAATGGAGAAAACATGCTTGAAGATGCAACAAATTAACGGAAGCAGAAGACATCTCGTAATGTGTTTAACCACCAAGTTCTTCATTCTCAGCCCCGGATTCTCCAATTACTTCAGAATGGGATGATTTCTCAGGTCTCGGGTGTTAGTACCTAAAAATTGATTCTAGGGAAAATAATATACTGAAGAAGTACTTTATTTAGATTCGGAAACCAAAATCGTATAGAGCCAGCCTAAACCACGATAGTAGCCGTTCCGCCCTGCTTCGGTCACGATGAGAGGAAATGGGTTGATCTTAGGGGAGGGAAACAAAAAAAATTGAAGGAATTATGTGTGTTGAATTGTATGTAGAGTGCAGAACTATTGAGATAAATCACAGAGATTATAAGAATTGTAAGCTTGTTGTGATTCTGAAATGGGCTAAGGAGCATATATATAATAGTTGGGAATACACGTACTTTCCTTGTAAAGTTGTGGGAGTAATGAAGAAATGTTAAAGTGGGAATCATGGGGTTAATGGATTAACCGCCATGGAATCTTTGGGAAACCATGACTCCATTTCTCCATTAATTGCTTCAGTCTTACCATTACTTGGTAACTTCCAGTTCATATGGAGTTTCTACGCCCACATTGTTGTAACCGCCAGACCAACACCCATGATTAATCCCCCCATGTAACATAATTTGATTTCTTGTAGGAATTGGTGGAGTCGTGAACTCAGGATGGTGCTAGCACTAACCACGGTTTTACTAGAAAGGCCTAGCAAAGATAGCACCGCAAAAGAAGAAAACAAACTGAAGCAAGAACATGATAACAACAACAAATGATTGAACTTAACAACCAATATAAGCCTTATCGAATCTCTAAGAATGTATACGAAGATTAATACACAAAAATGAAGGAAAATAATTCAAATTTAACATTTTTTTTGTTTAAAATTACAAAAGAGAACCTTATTGAGCAAACCAAAGAAAAGAACATGATAACCACCACAAATAAATGAACTTAACAACCAATACTAGGCTTAACATTTCTCTAAGAATGTATATTGAAGAGTAATACATAAAAGTGAAAGAAATTTGTTCAAATTTATCATATTTTGGTTCGAAATGAAAAAAATTGAATTATTGAGCGAATTTAAGCAAAATATGATAAACACTATAAACGACCAATACAAGCCTTAAAAAGCCTCTAAGAATGTATGTTACATATAGATACAAAAAAGTGAAGGACAATTGTTCAAATTAAACATATTTTGGTTATTCAAAATGAGAAAGAAGAGCCTTATAGAACAAACCAAGGCAAGAACATGATAACAACCACAAATAATTGGGCTTAACAACCAATATAAGCCTTACTGAATCTCTAAGAATGTATACTAAAGATTAATACATAAAAGTGAATGAATTTGGTTCAAATTTTACATATTGTGGTTTGAAATGACAAAAGAGAACCTTATTTAGCAACCGAAGCAAGAACATGATAACAATCACAAATAATTACAGTTACCAACCAATATAAGCCTTATCGAATCTCTAAGAATGTATATCGAAGATTAATACACAAATGAAGGAAAATAGTTCAAATTTAACAATTTTTGGCTCGAAATTACAAAAGAAAACCTAACTGAGCAAACCGAAGCAAGAATATGATAACCACTAGGAATAATTGAACTTAACAACCAATACAAGGCTTAACAAGCCTCTAAGAATGTATATTAAGGATTAATACACAAAAGTGAATAAAATTGGTTCAAACTTAACATATTTTGGTTTGAAATGGAAAAAAAGAACCTTCTTGAGCAAACCGAAGCAAGAATATAATAACCACCACAAATAAATGAACTTAAAAACCAATATAAGGATTAGCGAGTTTCTAAGAATGTATATTGCATATTAATACACAAAAAAGAAGGAAAATAGGTTCAAATTTATTAATTTTTTGTTCAAAATGACAAAAGAGAACCTTATTGAGTAAACAGAAGCATCAACATGATAACCACCACAAATAATTAAACTTAACAACCAATAGAGGATTAACAAGTCTCTAAGAATGTATATTTAAGATTTATAGACAAAAATGAGAGAAAGTAGGCTCAAGTTTAAAAAAATTTGTTCGGAATGACAATATAGAACCTTATTAAGCAAACCGAAGCAAAATCATGATAACAATCACAAATAATTAAACTTACCAACCAATATAAGCCTTATCGAATCTCTGAGAATGTATATTGAAGATTAATACACAAAAATGAAGGAAAATGGTTCAAATTTAACAATTTTTGGCTCGAAATGACAAAAGGGAACCTAATTTACAAATCAAAGCAAGAATATGATAACCACTAGAAATAATTGAACTTAAAAACTAATACAAGGCTAAACAAGTCTCTAAGAATGTATATTAAGGATTAATACACAAAAGTGAAGGAAATATGTTCAAACTTAACATATTTAGCTTTGAAATGGCAAAAGAGAACATTCTTGAGCAAACCGAAGCAAGAATATGATAACCACCACAAACAATTGAACTTAACAACCAATACAAGTCTTAAAAATTCTCTAAGAATG
>JAJJMC010029502.1:9875771-9904799 GCA_023531435.1 Papaver californicum
AATGTACATTGAAGATTAATAGACAAAAATGAATAAAATTGGTTCAATTTTTTTAATTTTTTGTTCAAAATGACAAAAGAGAACCTTATTGAGCACACCAAAGAAAGAACATGATAACAACCACAAATAATTGAACTTAACAACAAATATAAGCCTTATCGAATCTCTAAGAATGTATATTGAAGATTAATACAAAAAAATGAAGGAAAATGACTCAAATTTAACAAGTTTTGGTCCAAAATGACAAAAGAGAGCCTTATTGAGCAAACCGAAGCAAGAACATGATAACAACCTCAAATACTTGAGCTTAACAACCAATATACGCCTTAAAGAGTTTCTAAGAATGTATATTGCATATGATTATACAAAAAAGAAGGAAAATAGTTTCAAAGTTATTTATTTTTTATTCAAAATGACAAAAGAGAACCTTATTGAGCAAACCGAAGCAAGAACATGATAACAATCACAAATAATTAAAATTACCAACCAATATAAGCCTTATCGAATCTCTAAGAATGTATATAGAAGATTAATACACAAAAATGAAAGAAAATGGTTCAACTTAAAAAAAAATGGCTCGAAATGACAAAAGAGAACCTAATTGAGCAAACCGAAGCAAGAATATGATAACCACTAGAAATAATTGAACTTAACAACCAATAAAAGGCTTAACAAGTCTCTAAGATTGTATATTAAATGTTAATACACAAAAGTGAATTCAATTGGTTCAAACTTAACATATTTTGGTTTGAAATGGGAAAAGAGAACCTTCTTGAGCAAACCGAAGCAAGAATATCATAACCACCACAAATAATTGAACTTAACAACCAATACAACGCTACAAGTCTCTAAGATGTATACTGAAGATTAATACACAAAAGTGAAGGAAAATAGGTTCTAATTTATTATTTTTTGTTCAAAATGACAAAAGACAACCTTATTGAGCAAATCGAAGCAAGAACATGATAACCACCACAAATAATTGAACTTAACAACCAATATAAGCCTTAATAAATCTCTAAGAATGTATAACTAAAAAAAAGTTAATAAAATTGGTTGAAATTTATTAATTTTTTGTTCAAAATGACAAAAGAGAACCTTATTGAGAAAACCGAAGTAAGAACATGATAACCACCACAAATAATTGAACTTAACAACCAATATAAGCCTTAACAAATCTCTAAGAATGTATACTGAATATTAATAAACAAAAGTGAATAAAATTGGTTCAAATTTATTAATTTGTTGTCCAAATGACAAAAGAGAACCTTATTGAGCAAATCCAAGCAAGAGCATGATAACAACCACAAATAATTGAACTTAACAACCAATAATAGCCTTATCGAATTTCTAAGAATGTATGTGATAGATTAATACACAAAAATGAATATAATTGGTCCAAATTTTTTAATTTTTTGTTCAAAATGACAAAAGAGAACCTTATTGAACAAACCGAAGCAAGAACATGATAACCACCACAAATAATTGAACTTAACATCCAATATAAGCCTTAACAAATCTCTAAGAATTTATACTGAATATTAATAAACAAAAGTGAATAAAATTGGTTCAAATTTATTAATTTGTTTTTCAAAATGACAAAAGAGAAACTTATTGAGCAAATCCAAGCAAGAATGTATATTGCATTTTTTTTTTTGATAAGTCAAAAATTATATTAATGATGAAAAATATTTACAGCCATGTTTACAAGAAAAGAGGCCAAAACGACCCCAAAAACTCATAAACTATTTAAATCTAAAATAAGATATATTTGGATGTTCAACAGAAACAAGAAAATCAGGTCTTCCTTCAAAACTCATCCCTTCACCATTAGAAAATAAGCATCCCCTATTAGTCATGGAGTCAGCTGCAAAGTTTGCTTCTCTAAAAGTATGCGCGTAACAAATAGAAATATAACAACTTCTGATAGCAACCCAACGTTGTCTAACAAACCAAGGCAACTTAAAACTATTAAGTGCTTGAATATCACTCTTAGAATCAGACCGAATCAAAACATTATACATACGCCACTTCACAGCCCATTCCAATCCAACAATTATACCGTACAACTCAGCTAAAAAATTGGTTGTATTTCCAAGACCAATACAAAGAGCTCCCAAAACATAACTTTGAGAATCCCTTGCAACAATCCCAGCGCCGTCTATACCTGGATTCCCACGAGAAGCTCCATCACAGAAAAGAAACAACTCACCCGGATATGGTGGTTTCCAAAAACATTCAATGTGGTTACAAAACTTCACCTTTCTATGAACCACTCTAAAGTAATCCATAACCTTCAAATCAGCTGAACTATTATGCATATACCCATGTAATCTTATTGAATACTCATGAACTAACTGAAAAGTTCTATTCCACAATAAAGGCCAAGATGGCTTTTTCTTAGCAAACACAATAGAGTTTCTCATTCTCCATAATTCAGAACTAATCACCATAATTGCAATCAACCACAAATCATTTATCATTCTACTCCTACCCTTAGCAACTTTGTAGGAATTTATTAGAAAACAACTAGGAGAAAGATCAAAAATACCTCCAATCTATTGCCATACTCGCCTAGACAGACTACAATGCCAAAGGATATTTTCAAGACTCTCTTCATCATTGTTGCACAAGTAACACTTGTGAACAACTTCATTCTGAAATCTACTCTTTACTTTGTCCATTGTGGCACATGCACCCCGAACCAAATTCCAATTTTGAGCTGCCAAAGATGGATGTATAGCTGGCCTCCATAATAACTTTGCTTCAGCAACATCAGGTTGGCGTGGCCTAATCAAGCTCTTTGCTGATGCAACAGAGAACTCTCCCGTCATAGTAGGCATCCAAATCTTCAAATCAGATCCTCCCAAAGGTTTTGGAAGTTTTAAAATATCAATACCTGCACTAATGAAAAAAGATTGGTAATTAGGAGAAACCACCCACTCGTTGTTCACCAATAAATCTTCCACCTTCAAATCAATGTATTTATTGACTGTATTAGGAATTCCCAACGAATCAGCAATACTAGCATTCTCATACCAAACGTCAAAATATAAAGAAGTATTGTTTCCATCACCAATTAGAGTTTTTGTATGGTTCTCCACATCCTTATACACCCATCTAATACCCGGAAAAATAGAAGATTTCACCTTGTAATCAACAATATCCCCATTAGATTTGATATACTTAGCTCCAAAAATCTGGCATACACTTTATTAGAATTCTTAATGTTCCACAAAAGTTTCATTAGCATTTCCTTAGTAGTAACCACCATACTTGAAATACCAAGACCACCTTCACTAACTGGACAACACATTTTATGATAAGCCACAACAAAAGATCTACTAATAAGAGATTCCCCCGACCATAAAAAGTTTTTAATAGAAACTTTACATTGATGTATAAACTTTTTAGGCCATTTGTAAACAGCCATATTATGAATTGAATAGCTAGCAATAACATATTTGACAAGCACGATTCTATCTTGAAAAGATAACAACTTACCTCTCCATCCAGATAATTGATCCTTAATCTTCTCCACCACATTAGCAATATGATGATATCAACTCTCCCAGGAATAATCTGAATACCGAGATAACGATCCGGAAAAGAAACAATGTTCATCCTAGATAATCAGTAATATTTCGTATTATATTCAAAGATCCTCCACCATAATAGATTTTACTCTTTTGCTTAGAAACAACCTGTCCCGAAGCTCTTTGGTAAACATCCAATAAATTCATTAAGTTCTGTAAGCTCTTCATGTTACCTTTGCAAAAAATCATAATATCATCATCAAAAAAACAAATGAGTAGGTGAAACACCCTTTTTAGTTACCATATGTGTCATGAGACGCTCCCTAAAGAGCTTAGTAATATTACGACTCAAAATATCTTCCATCATCACAAAGATTAAATGGGATAAAGGATCTCCTTACCAAAGACCTCTATCAATAGAAAAGAAACCCTCCGGACTACCATTCACAAGCACATAAATCTTTGCCGATTGTAAAATTGTTAGCAACCAATCACACCACTGATCAGAAAAACCATATCTACGAAAAAATTCAAGAATAAAAGTCCAACTTACAGTATCAAAGGCTTGGGTAATATCTAACTTGAGACCCACATTCCCATCTTTTCTCTTGACTTGTATTTCATTAACCATTTCAGAAGCAAGACTAAGCCTTGTAGCCAAGAGTTCAGTAAAAATCTTAAAGAAGAAATTACTTAAACCAATTGGTCTGAAATTTTTGAGAGTATTAGCACCACGTACCTTAGGTAGAAGAATAAGAAGACTAGAATTAACCCCATTAGGAATAATTCTATTCTTCCAGAAATAAGTCACATCCTTTAGTAAATCATCCTGAATAATGTCCCAGCACTGTCTGTAGAAAAAACCAGCAAAACCATCCGGACCTGGAGCTGAATCAGCCCCTAAGTTAAAAACCGCTGCTTTGATTTCCTCATTTGAAGGAATACAATCCATGGATTTTCTTTCCTCTAAAGAAATAACTTCATGATCTACATCAAAAAGTTGTTCCTCTAAAGTAGAGACGTCACTATTGAATTTATTCTGAAAATAATGCACAATATGATCACTAAGCCCTTGAGAATCTGTAATAGTAGTACTTGTATCATCCACAAGTTCAGAAATCATGTTATTACTTCTCCTAACACGAATACTATTATGAAAGTATCTGGTGTTACTAGATCCTTCCACCAGCCACTTGTTTCTAGCTTTTTGTTTCAACATAGTTGTAATCTGCATTCTGGTATCATAAACCTCCACCTGAGCTTCCTTGAGAATATTAAGTTTTGTACAATCAGCTGGGTCTTCATCCGAGTTCATCAACGCCACTTCTAGCTTCATCTCCGCTTGCTTTAAACGCTTATTAGCATTACCAAAAACGGCCCAGTTCCACTCTTTCATAGCCTTATTCAAACGCTTTAGTTTTTAAGGAAACACAAACCCAGGATTACCATAAACATGACTACTCCAGCTTGTTTCTACCATACTCATAAAATCAGGATGAGAAAACCACATCTTTTGGACACGAAAAGGAATCCGCTTCGTCCTAGCAACAACAAAAGGAAAACCAATTAAAGGAGAATGGTCAGAAACTTCCCTAGGAAGAGCTTTACACCGCCAATTCTCAAACTTATTAAGCCAAGCAATATTAATGAGTGCTCTGTCTAATTTACTAACAGTCCTTCCTTCCCCATCTTGGCCATTAGCCCACGTAAAATTAACACCCAAAGCATTAACTTCAAAAAGATCATTATTATCCATCCAATCCACCTTTCTTCTCTTCCAAACGAATCACACAATTGAAATCACCAATCACCAGCCATGGAATAGCCACATTCATATTTAATTGTCTCCACATGCCCATTCTAGTAATTTGCAAAGAACTAGCATGAACAAAAGAGACCACAACACCTAAAATAGAGATAGACATAGCTTGCCTACTACAATTAACCACCACCGGAGTACTCAAATCTTTTGAACAAAAAATCTAAATATTACCAATACGTAAATCAGTAGAATTATGAATAACATCACTTCTAAAATCACTCAAATTTAACCGTTGAATGAAAGAATCACTCACAGCAACTCTAGGTTCCGCCAAGCACACCAAAGCAGGTTGATGCACTTTAATAAGATCTTTGAGTTTATTTTTAGCTATTTCTCTAGCAATACCACAAACATTCCAAAAAAGCACTTTTATTAAGAATTATTCAGATTAGAAGTATTTGATACCTTCATACTACCACCACCAGCATTACCATCTCCAACAACACGTCCAGGTAATCTAGGAGACCTATTTTTACTCACCTTTGCACTAAGAGAATTACCACGAGTTTCCAAAACCAAATCAATTCCAGCTTCCAAAACCGATCCTAAAACAACTTCCTTATTACTCACGGTTTCCATATTATGGACGGTTTCCATATTGTATACGGCTTCCTTATTTTCACCAAAAGATTGAAGCCTTGCACGCAAAGCTTCTTTTTTTGCCACTTTCTCCTCTTCCAATTCCTTCTTATTTCAGCTTGTTCAGATTCATCAATCTCTCCCCATGATTTAAAGCCCAATTCAGATGCATTATAAGTATCAAGCCGGCCAACATCCTTAATATCACTCCCAACATCCTCTTCAAGAAAAGCCTCACTTCTAAAACCCAATTCAGCCTCATGGACTTCAGAAAAATTATTTTGAAGGTTATTATTATCAAGTAACTCTTCAACTCTTGGTGTAATTGCAACAACTTCATTCTCAACCTCATCATCCAAGCTATTAAGAACATCCAATTCATTGTTAGAAACAAGCTCAGCATTCCTAGTAGAACTAGGAATAAATTTTTCCTTTTACCTGCCTCCATTCATTAAGTCTTTGTGGTTTGGCATGATTTTGATTCACCACTTCAGTAACAACACGCCTTTCATGCCCAGGTTTCACAAAAGTTTGTTTAGCTTTTTTTACATTCTTTAAATACGTGACCAACAATCTTGCAATGGCTACAAAATTTGGGTCTATTTGGAACATCAACTTGCTGCATAAAACACCTTCCACCCACTACAACTTCAATTTCATCAAGAATTTCCTTAGAAAAATCAATATCAACCAAAACAGAAGCAAAATAACCGTGTTCATGGTTCAAAGTTCTCTTATCCACCACAATTGGAGTTCCTAAAGCTTGACCAAGAGATAAAAGAATTTTTTCCGTCCAAAACTCCATAAACAAACCTGGAAATTTCACCCAAACCGTAGCATGTGATGTACGTTGATTTTCTGGATCAAAACTTGGAGTCCAAGCTTTAATACGTAAAACTTGTTGTTCTACAATCCATGCATCCTTATTCATAATTTTCTCTTTATCTTCTAAAGAATCTAGCTTGATAATAAAGAAATCCTTGGACATAGGAACAAATCAACATCTTTTTTCTTCAATCTTCCATTGTTCAAGAAGAGATTTCTTCACATCAGCAAAAACTAACCCATTAAAGTTTAATCTCCCTATGAGACTGAATCTCCACGTCTCACATCCTTCATGAAATATCTCCATAGGAATAACCAAAGCTATTTTTCCATCTTTAGAAATAGGTTAGGTAAAGTATTAAGATCAATAGTTGTTGAATCAAACTTCTTTGTGGCTTTCAGCAAATCAGCATACGTACTAGGGCTTTTGGAAGAAGCTTTCTCTAATATAGCCACCGAATTTGAATTCTTTTCCTGTTGTAACTCTAAAAACTCTGAATTAAGATTTGTAGAAGAACTCGGATTGTTACTTGTAAGTGTAAACGGATTAGGATTCAGCAAATCCATCCTAATTAAAAGTAAAGAACCAGAATCAAATAAGAAAACGTAAACCCTAGCAAAGTTTTTATGAAACCCTAGCTAAAAAAACGGATATTCTCTCTCCTCCCAAGAATATTATACAAGTATATTGAAGAATAATACACAAAAGTGAAGGAAATAGTTCAAATTTAATATTTTTTGTTTAAAATTACAAACGAGAACCTTATTGAGCAAACCGAAGAAAGAATATGATAACCACAACAAATAAATGAACTTAACAACCAATACTAGGCTGAACAAGTCTCTAAGAATGTATATTGAAGATTAATACACAAAAGTGAAAGAAATTTGTTCAAATTTATCATATTTTGGTTCGAAATGAAAAAAAGTGAATTATTGAGCGAATTGAAGCAAGAATATGATAAACACTATAAACAACCAATACAAGCCTTAAAAAACCTTTAAAAATGTATGTTACAAACAGATACACAAAAGTGAAGGACAATTGTTCAAATTAAACATATATTTGTTATTCAAAATGAGAAAGAAGAGAGTTATAGAACAAACCAAGGCAAGAACATGATAACACCCACAAATAATTGGGCTTAACAACCAATACAAGCCTTACTGAATCTCTAAGAATGTATACTAAAGATTAATACATAAAAGTGAATAAAATTGGTTCAAATTTTACATATTGTGGTTTGAAATGACAAAAGAAAACCTTATTTAGCAAACCGATGCAAGAAAATGATGAAAATCATAAATAATTAAATTTACCAACCAATATAAGCCTTATCGAATCTCTAAGAATGTATATTGAAGATTAATACACAAAAATGAAGGAAAATGGTTCAAATTTAATAATTTTTGGCTCGAAATGACAAAAGAGAACCTAATTGAGCAAACCGAAGAAACATAATGATAACCACTAGAAATTATTGAAATTAACAACCAATACAAGGCTTAACAAGTCTCTAAGAATGTATATTAAAGATTAATACACAAAAGTGAATTCAATTGGTTCAAACTTAACATATTTTGGTTTGAATAGCAAAAGAGAACCTTCTTAAGCAAACCGAAGAAAGAATATGATAATCACCACAAATAATTGAACTTATAAACCAATACAACGCTCAAAAAGTCTCTAAGAATGTATATTGAAGATTAATACACAAAAGTGAAGGAAAATAGTTCAAATTTAACATTCTTTTGTTTAAAATTACAAACGAGAACCTTATTGAGCAAACCGAAGAAATAATATGATAACCACAACAAATAAATGAACTTAACAACCAATACTAGGCTGAACAAGTCTCTAAGAATGTATATTGAAGATTAATACACAAAACTGAAAGAAATTTGTTCAAATTTATCATATTTTGGTTCGAAATGAAAAAAAGTGAATTATTGAGCGAATTGAAGCAAGAATATGATAAACACTATAAACGACCAATACAAGCCTTAAAAAGCCTCTAAAATGTATGTTACAAACAGATACACAAAAGTGAAGGACAATTGTTCAAATTAAACATATTTTTATTATTCAAAATGAGAAAGAAGAGAGTTATAGAACAAACCAAGGCAAGAACATGATAACACCCACAAATAATTGGACTTAACAACCAATATAAGCCTTACTAAATCTCTAAGAATGTATACTAAAGATTAATACATAAAAGTGAATGAAATTGGTTCAAATTTTACATATTGTGGTTTGAAATGACAAAAGAAAACCTTATTTAGCAAACCGATGCAAGAAAATGATGAAAATCACAAATAATTAAATCTACTAACCAATATAAACCTTATCAAATCTCTAAGAATGTATATTGAAGATTAAAACACAATAATGAAGGAAAATGGTTAAATTTAACAATTTTTGGCTCGAAATGACAAAAGAGAACCTAATTGAGCAAACCGAAGCATGAATATGATAACCACTAGAAATTATTGAACTTAACAACCAATACATGGCTTAACAAGTCTCTAAGAATGTATATTAAGGATTAATACACAAAAGTGAATGAAATTGGTTGAAACTTAACATAGTTAGGTTTGAAATGGCAAAAGAGAACCTTCTTCACCAAACCGAAGCAAGAATATGATAACCATCACAAATAATTGAATTTAAAAACCAATACAAGGCTTAACAAGTCTCTAAGAATGTATATTGAAGATTAATACATAAAAGTGAAGGAAAATAGTTCAAATTTAACATTTTTTTGTTTAATATTACAAAAGAGAACCTTGTTGAGCAAACCGAAGAAAGAAAATTATAACCACCACAAAAACATGAAATTAACAACCAATACTAGGCTGAACAAGCCTCTAAGAATGTATATTGAAGATTAATACACAAAAATGAAAGAAATTTGTTCAAATTTATCATATTTTGGTTCGAAATGAAAAAAAGTGCATTATGGAGCGAATTGAAGCAAGAATATGATAAACACTATAAACGAACAATACAAGCCTTAAAAAGCCTCTAAGAATGTATGTTACATATAGATACACAAAAGTGAAGGACAATTGTTCAAATTAAACATATTTTGGTTATTCAAAATGAGAAAGAAGAGCCTTATAGAAAAAACCAAGCAAGAACATGATAACATAAAAAAATAATTGGACTTTACAACCAATATAAGACTTACTAAATCTCTAAGAATGTATACTAAAGATTAATACATAAAAGTGAATAAAATTGGTTCAAATTTTACATATTGTGGTTTGAAATGACAAAAGAGAATCTTATTGAGCAAACCGAAGCAAAAATATGATAACCACAACATATAATTGAACTCAACACCAATACGGGCTTAACAAGTCTCTAAGAATGTATAATGAAGATTAATACACAAAAGTGAAGGAAAATAGGTTCAAATTATAATTTTTTTGTTCAAAATGACAAAAGAGAACCTTATTGAGCGAACCGAAGAAAGAACATGATAACCACAACATATGATTGAACTCAACAATCAATACAGGATTAACGAGTCTCTAAGAATGTATATTGAATATTAGTACACAAAAGTGAAGGAAAATAAGTTCAAATTTATTAATTTTTTGTTCAAAATTACAAAAGAGAACCTTATTGAGCAAATCGAAGCAAGAACATGATAACAACCACAAATAATTGAACTTAACAACCAATATAAGCCTTATCGAATCTCTAAAAATGTATATTGAAGATTAATACACAAAAATGAATAAAATTGGTTCAAATTTTTTAATTTTTTGCTCATAATGACAAAAGAGAACCTTATTGAGAAAACCGAAGCAAGAACATGATAACAACCGCAAATAATTGAAATTAACAACCAATATAAGCCTTATCGAATCTCTAAGAATGTATAGTGAAGATTTTACACAAAAATGAAGGGAAATGACTCAAATTTAACAATTTTTGGTCCAAAATAACAAAAGAGAGCCTTATTGAGCAAACCGAAGCAAGAACATGATAACAACCACAAATAATTGAACTTATAAACCAATATTACGCTAAAAAAGTCTCTAAGAATGCATATTGAAGATTAATACACAAAAGTGAAGGAAAATAGTTCAACTTTAACATTCTTTTGTTTAAAATTACAAAAGAGAACCTTATTGAGCAAACCAAAGAAAGAAAATGATAACCACCACAAATAAATGAAGTTAACGACCAATACTAGGCTTCACAAGTCTATAAGAATGTATGTTGAACAGTAATACATAAAAGTGGAAGAAATTTGTTCAAATTTATCATATTTTAGTTCAAAATGAAAATAAGTTCATTATTGAACGAATTGAAGAAAGAATATGATAAACACTGTAAACGACCAATACAAGCCTTCTTGGGCAAACCGAAGCAAGAATATGATAACCATCACAAATAATTGGACTTAACAACCAATATAAGCCTTATTGAATCTCGAAGAATGTATACTAAAGATTAATACATAAAAGTGATTGAAAATAGTTCAAATTTAACATTTTTTTGTTCAAAATAACAAAAGAGAACCTTATTGAGCAAACCGAAGCAAGAACATGATAACCACAACATATAATTGAACTCAACAATCAATACAGGATTAACAAGTCTCTAAGAATGTATATTAAATATTAATACACAAAAGTGAAGGAAAATAAGTTCAAATTTATTAAAAAAAAATTCAAAATTACAAAAGAGAACCTTATTGAGCAAATCGAAGCAAGAACATGATAAAAACCACAAATAATTGAACTTAGCAACCAATATAAGCCTTATCGAATCTCTAAGAATGTATATTGAAGATTAATACACAAAAATGAAGGGAAATGACTCAAATTTAACAATTTTTGGTCCAAAATAACAAAAGAGAGCCTTATTGAGCAAACTGAAGCACGAACATGATAACAACCACAAATGCTTCATCTTAACAACCAATATAAGCCTTAACGAGTCTCTAAGAATGTAAATTATGATAACCACCAAAACAATTGAAGTTAACAACGAATACAGGCTTAACAAGTTTCTAAGATTGTATATTGAAGATTAATACACAAAAGTGAAGGAAAATAGGTTCAAATTTATTAATTTTTTGTTCAAAATGTCAAAAGAGAACCTTATTGAGCAAACAGAAGTAACAACATGATAACCACCATAAATAATTGAACTTAATAACCAATACAAGGATTAACAAGTCTCTAAGAATGTATATTGAATACTTATACACAAAAATAAGGGAAAGTAGGTTCAAGTTTAACTATTTTTAATTCGAAATGACAAAAGAGAACCTTATTAAGCAAACAGAAGCAAGAACATGATAACAATCACAAATAATTAAATTTACCAACCAATATAAGCCTTATCGAATCTCTAAGAATGTACATTGAAGATTAATACACAAAAATGAAGGAAAATGGTTCAAATTTAACAATTGTTGGTTCGAAATGACAAAAGATAACTTAATTTATCAAACCGAAGCAAGAATTTGATAACCACTAGAAATAATTGAAGTTAACAACCAATACAAGGCTTAACAAGTCTCTAAGAATGTATATTAAGGATTAATACACAAAGGTGAATAAAATTGATTCAAACTTAACATATTTAGGTTTGAAATGGCAAAAGAGAACCTTCTTGGGCAAACTGAAGCAAGAATATGATAACCACAAAAAATAATTGAACTTAACAACCAATACAAGGCTTAACAAGTCTCTAAGAATGTATATTATGATAACCACCAAAATAATTGAACTTAACAACGAATACAGGCTTAACAAGTCTCTAAAAATGTATATTGAAGATCAATACACAAAAGTGAAGGAAAATAGGTTCAAATTTATTAATTTTTTGTTCAAAATGACAAAAGAGAACCTTATTGAGAAAACAGAAGCAACAACATGATAACCACCAAATATAATTGAACTTAACAACCAATACAAGGATTAACAAGTATCTAAGAATGTATATTGAATATTTATACACAAAATTGAGGGAAAGTAGGTTCAAGTTTAACAATTTTTAATTCGAAATGACAAAAGAGAACCTTATTAAGCAAACTAAAGCAAGAACATGATAACAATCACAAATAATTAAACTTACCAACCAATATAAGCCTTATCGAATCTCTAAAAATGTATATTGAAGATTAATACACAAAAATGAATAAAATTGGTTCAAATTTTTTAATTTTTTGCTCAAAATGACAAAAGAGAACCTTATTGAGAAAACCGAAGCAAGAACATGATAACAACCACAAATAATTGAACTTAACAACCAATATAACCTTATCGAATCTCTAAGAATGTATATTGAAGATTAATACACAAAAATGAAGGGTAATGACTCAAATTTAACAATTTTTGGTCCAAAATAACAAAAGAGAGCCTTATGAGCAAACCGAAGCAAGAACATGATAACAACCACAAATACTTGAGCAAACCGAAACAACAACATGATAACCACCAAAAAAAATTGAACTTAACAATAAATACAAGGATTAACAAGTCTCTAAGAATGTATATTGAATATTTATACACAAAAATAAGGGAAAGTAGGTTCAAGTTTAACAATTTTTAATTCAAAATGACAAAAGAGAACCTTATTTAGCAAACCGAAGCAAGAATTTGATAACCACTAGAAATAATTGAACTTAACAACCAATAAAAGGCTTAACAAGTCTCTAAGAATGTATATTAAGGATTAATACACAAAGGTGAATTGAATTGGTTCAAACTTAACATATTTAGGTTTTAAATGGCAAAAGAGAACCTTCTTGATAAAACCGAAGCAAGAATATGATAACCACCATAAATAATTGAACTTATAAACCAATATAACACTTAAAATGTCTCTAAGAATGTATATTGAAGATTCATACACAAAAGTGAAGGAAAATAGTTCAAATTTAACATTCTTTTGTTTAAAATTACAAAAGAGAACCTTATGGAGGAACCGAAGAAAGAACATGACAACCACCACAAATAAATGAACTTAACAACCAATACTAGGCTTCACAAGTCTATAAGAATGTATGTTGAACAATAATACATAAAAGTAAAAGAAATTGTTCAAATTTATCATATTTTAGTTCGAAATGAGAATAAGTTCATTATTGAACGAATTGAAGCGAGAATATGATAAACACTATAAACGACCAATACAAGCCTTCTTGAGCAAACCGAAGCAAGAATATGATAACCATCACAAAATAATTGGACTTAACAACCAATATAAGCCTTACTGAATCTCTAAGAATGTATACTAAATATTAATACATAAAAGGGAAAGAAAATAGTTCAAATTTAACATTTTTTTATTCAAAATGACAAAAGAGAACCTTATTGAGCAAACCGAAGCAAGAACATGATAACCACAACATATAATTGAACTCAACAATCAATACAGGATTAACAAGTCTCTAAGAATGTATATTGAAGAGTAATACACAAAAGTGAAGGAAAATAAGTTCAAATTTATTAATTTTTGGCTCAAAATTACAAATGAGAACCTTATTGAGCAAATCGAAGCAAGAACATGATAACAACCACAAATAATTGAACTTAACTACCAATATAAGCCTTAACGAGTCTCTAAGAATGTATATTATGATAACCACCAAAACAATTGAAGTTAACAACAAATACAGGCTTAACAAGTCTCTAAGAATGTATATTGAAGATTAATACACAAAAGAGAAGGAAAATAGGTTACAATTTATTAATTTTTTGTTCAAAATGTCATAAGAGAACCTTATTGAGCAAACCGAAGTAACAACATGATAACCACCACAAATAATTGAACTTAATAACCAATACAAGGATTAACAAGTCTCTAATAATGTATATTGAATATTTATACACAAAAATGAGGGAAAGTAGGTTCAAGTTTAACTATTTTTAATTCGAAATGACAAAAGAGAACCTTATTAAGCAAACTGAAGCAAGAACATGATAACAATCACAAATAATTAAACTTACCAACCAATATAAGCCTTATCGAATCTCTAAGAATGTATATTGAAGATTAATACACAAAAATGAAGGAAAATGGTTCAAATTTAACTATTGTTGGCTCGAAATGACAAAAGAGAACCTAATTTAGCAAAACGAAGCCAGAATCTGATAACCACTAGAAATAATTGAACTTAACAACCAATACAAGGCTTAACAAGTCTCTAAGAATGAATATTAAGGATTAATACACAAAGGTGAATGAAATTGATTCAAACTTAACATATTTAGGTTTGAAATGGCAAAAGAGAACCTTCTTGAGCAAACTGAAGCAAGAATATGATAACCACAACAAATAATTGAACTTAACAACCAATACAAGGCTTAACAAGTCTATAAGAATTTATATTGAATATTAATACACAAAAGTGAAGGAAAACAGTTCCAATTTAACATATTTTTGTTTAATATTACAAAAGAAAACCTGTTGAGCAAACCGAAGAAAGAACATGATAACCGCCACAAATAAATGAACTTAACAACCAATACTAGGCTTAACAAGTCTCTAAGAATGTATATTGAAGATTAATACATAAAAGTGAAATAAATTTGTTCAAATTTATCATATTTTGGTTCGAAATGAAAAAAAAGTGCATTATTGATCGAATTGAAGCAAGAATATGATAAACACTATAAACGACCAATACATGGATTAACAAGTCTCTAAGAATGTATGTTATATATAGATACACAAAATTTAAGGACAATTGTTCAAAATGAGAAAAAAGAGCTTTATAGAGAAAACCAAGGAAAGAACATGATAACAACCACAAATAATTGGACTTAACAACCAATATAAGCCTTACTGAATCTCTAAGAATGTATACTAAGGATTAATACATAAAAGTGAATGAAATTGGTTCAAATTTTACATATTGTTGTTTGAAACGAAAAAAGATAATCTTATTTAGCAAACCGAAGCAAGAACATGATAACAATCATAAATAATTGGATTTAACAACCAATATAAGCCTTACTAAATCTCTAAGAATGTATACTAACGATTAATACATAAAAGTGAATAAAATTGGTTCAAATTTTACATATTGTGGTTTGAAATGACAAAAGAGAACATTATTAAGCAAATCGAAGCAAAATTATGATAACCACAACATATAATTGAACTCAACAACCAATACAGGCTTAACAAGTCTCTAAGAATGTATAATGAAGATTAATACACAAAAGTGAAGGAAAACAGGTTCAAATTTATTATTATTTTGTTCAAAATGAAAAAGAGAACCTTATTGAGAAAACCAAAGCAAGAACATGATAACCACAACATATAATTGAACTCAACAACCAATACAGGCTTAACAAGGCTCTAAGAATGTATATTGAAGATTAATACACAAAACTGAAGGAAAATAAGTTACACTTTATTATTTTTTTGTTCAAAATGACAAAAGAAAACCTAATTGAGCAAACCGAAGCAAGAACATGATAACAACCACAAATACTTGATCTTAACAACCTATATAAGCCTTAAAGAGTTTCTAAGAATGTATATTGAAGATTAGTACACAAAAATGAAGGGAAATAACTCAAATTTAATAATTTTTGGTCCAAAATAACAAAATAGAGCCTTATCGAGCAAACTGAAGCAAGAACATGATAACCACAACATATAATTGAACTCAACAATCAATATAGGATTAACAATTCTATAAGAATGTATACCGAAGACTAATACATAAAAGTGAAGGAAAATAGGTTCAAAGTTATTAATTTTTTGTTCAAAATGTCAAAAGAGAACCTTATTGAGCAAACAGAAGCAACAACATGATAACCACCACAAATAATTGAACTTAACAACCAATACAAGGATTAACAATTCTCTAAGAATGTATATTTAATATTTATACACAAAAATAAGGGAAAGTAAGTTCAAGTTTAACTCTTTTTAATTCGAAATGACAAAAGAGAACCTTATTAAGCAAACAGAAGCAAGAACATGATAACAATCACAAATAATTAAACTTACCAACCAATATAAGCCTTATCAAATCTCTAAGAATGTATATTGAAGATTAATACACAAAAATGAAGGAAAATGGTTCAAATTTAACAATTGTTGGCTCGAAATGACAAAAGAGAACCTAATTTAGCAAACCGAAGCAAGAATTTGATAACCACTAGAAATAATTGAATTTAACAACCAATACAAGGATTAACAAGTCTCTAAGAATGTATATTAATGATTAATACACAAAGGTGAATGAAATTGGTTAAAACTTAACATATTTAGGTTTTAAATGGCAAAAGAGAACCTTCTTGAGCAAACTGAAGCAAGAATATGATAACCACAACAAATAATTGAACTTAACAACCAATAAAAGGTTTAACAAGTCTCTATGGATTTATATTGAATATTAATACACAAAAGTGAAGGAAAATAGCTCCAATTTAACAATTTTTGGTCAAAACAAAAGAGAGCCTTATTGAGAAAACCAAAGCAAGAACATGATAACAACCACAAATACTTGAGCTTAACATCCAATATAAGCCTTAACGAGTCTCTAAGAATGTATATTGCATATTAATACACAAAAAAGAAGGAAATTTGTTCAAAATTAACATATTTTGTTTTGAAATGACAAAAGAGAACCTTACTAACCAAAACGAAGCAAAAATATGATAACCACCAAAATAAATGAACTTAACAACGAATACGGGCTTAACAAGTCTCTAAGAATGTATATTGAAGATTAATACACAAAAGTGAAGAAAAATAGGTTCAAATTTATTAATTTTTTGTTCAAAATGACAAAAGAGAACCTTATTGAGCAAACAGAAGCAATAACATGATAACCACCATAAATAATTGAACTTAACAACCAATACAAGGATTAACATATTTTTGTTGGTAAGTCAAAAATTGTATTAAAAATAAATAGCTTTAGTTTACAAAGATGGATTCAGAGTCAAAGAATCACTATCTTCATCTTCAGTGGAAGTATAATTACCAGGGACGAGCTTAATTGGAGATTGAAATTGCTTTTTGGTAGAAGCATTATCACTTACACCCTTTATACTAACACGCCCAGGTAGCCTAGGAGACTTGCCTTTGCTCACTTTTTCACCAAGAGAATTACTACAAGTTTACAAAACCAAGTCCATTCCTGCTTCCAAAACCGATTCTAATTCAATTTCCCTATTGTGTTCGGTTTTCTTATTGTGCTCAGTTTCCTTACTTTTACCAAACGTTTGGAGTCTTGCACGTAAAGCTTCCTTTTTTGCCAATTTCTCCTCCTCCAATTTCTTTAATTTTTCAGCTTTTTCAATTGACTCAATCTCACCCCATGTTTTAGAGCCCAATTCAGTTTTCTCATAAGCATCAATCCGGCCAACTTCCTCCATATCACTCCCAACATCTTCTTCAGCTAAAACCTCACTTTTAAAACCCAATTCAGCCTCATGAACCTCAGAACTATTACTTAGAAGATTAGTATTATCAAGTGACTCATCTACTCTTGGTGTAATTCTAACAACCTCATTCCCAACCTCATCATTTAAACCGTTTAGAACATCAAATTGATTGTTAGATACAAGCTCAGCATTCCTAGTAGTATTAGGAACTGAATTTTTTCCTTTAACCTGCCTCCATTCATTACGCCTTTGATCTTTGGCCTGATTTTGATTCACCACTAACCCTCCCTTTTCAGAAACATAACGTTTTTCATGCCCAACTTTCATAAAAGTCTGTTTTGCTTTGTTACATTCTTTAAATACGTGACCAACAATCTTGCAATGGATACAAAATTTTGGTCTATTTGGAACATCAACTTCCTGCATAAAACATCTTCCACCCACTATAACTTCAATTTCATCTAGAATTTCCTTAGAAAAATCAATATCCACCAAAACAGAAGCAAAATAACCATATTCATGGTTCAAAGTTCTCTTATCCACCACAATTGGAGTTCCTAAAGCTTGACCAAGAGATAAAAGAATTTTTTTCTTCCAAAGCTCCATAAACAAACCTGGAAATTTCACCTATACCGTTGCATCTGAAGTACTTTGATTTTCTGGATCAAAACTTGGAGTCCAAGCTTGAATATGGAAGACTTGCTGTTCCATAGTCCATGCATCCTTATTCAAAATCTTCTCTTTATCTTCTAAAGACTCCATCTTGATAATAAAGAAACCCTTGGACATAGGAACAAATCTACATCTCTTTTCATCAATCTTCCATTGCTCAAGGAGAGATTTCTTCACTTCAGCAGAAACTAAACCATTAAAGTTTAATCTCCCCATGAGATTGAACCTCCAAGTCTCATACCCTTCATTAAATAAATCCATAGGAATAGCCAAGGTTGTTTTTCCATCTTTAGAAATAGGCTTAGGTAAAGTCTTAAGATTAATAGTTGTTGAATCAAACTTCTTTGTGTCTTTCAGCAAATCAGCATACGTACCAGAACTTTTAGAAGAAGCTTTCTCTATTATAGCCACCGTATTTGAGTTTGTTTCATGTTGAAACTCTAAAAACGCTGAATTATAAGTTGTAGAAGAACTCAGATTATGACTTGTAATTGTACTCGGATTAGGGTTCAGCAAATCCATCATCTAATCAAATGATGTTAATCAGAAAGAAAGAAGGAAACGTAAACCCTAGCTAATTTTTTTGAAACCCTAGCTAAAAAACCGGACATTCTCTCTCCTAATACCCAATAATACAATGCTTAACCAATAATACAAGGATTAACAAGTCTATAAGAATGTATATTGAAAATTTATACACAAAAATGAGGGAAAGTAGGTTCAAGTTTAACAATTTTTAATTCGAAATGACAAAAGAGAACCTTATTAAGCAAACCGAAGCAAGAACATGATAAGAATCCTAAATAATTAAACTTACCAATTATGCCTTCGAATCTCTAAGAATGTATATTGAAGTTTATTATACAAAAACGAAAGAAAATGGTTCAAATTTAACAATTTTTGGCTCGAACTGACCAAAGAGAACCTAATTTAGCAAACCGAAGCAAGAATATGATGACCACTAGAAATAATTGAACTTAACAACTAATACAAGGGTTAACAAGTCTCTAAGAATGTATATTGAAGATTAATACACAAAAGTGAAGGAAAAAATAGGTTCAAATTTATTAATTTTTTGTTCAAAATGAAAAAAAAAGAACCTTATTGAGCAAACAGAAGCAACAACATGATAACCACCACAAATAATTGAACTTAGCAACCAATAGAAGGATAAAAGTCTCTAAGAATGTATATTGAAGGTTAATACACAAAAGTGAAGGAAAATAAGTTCAAAATTATTAACTTTTTGTTCAAAATGACAACAAAGAACCTTATTGAGCAAACAGAAGAAACAACATGATAACCACCACAAGTAATTGAACTTAGCAACCAATACAAGGATTAAAAAGTCTCTAAGAATGTATATTGAAGATTTATACACAAAAATGAGGGAAAGTAGGTTCAAGCTTAACAATTTTTGGTTCAAAATGACGAAAGAGAACCTTATTAAGCAAACCGAAGCAAGAACATGATAACAATCACAAATAATTAAACTTACCAACCAAATATAAGCCTTATCGAATCTCTAAGAATTTATATTGACGATTAATACACAAAAATGAAGGAAAATGGTTCAAATTTAATAATTTTTGGCTCGAAATGACAAAGCAAAAATATGATAACCACTAGAAATAATTCAACTTAACAACCAACACAAGGCTTAACAAGTCTCTAAGAATGTATATTAAGGATTAATAAACAAAAGTGAATGAAATTAGTTCAAACTTAACATATTTAGGTTTGATATGGCAAAAGAGAACCTTCTTGAGAAAACCGAAGCAAGAATATGATAACCATCACAAATAATTGAATTTAACAACCAATACAAGGCTTAACAAGTCTCTAAGAATTTATATTGAATATGAATACATAAGGGTGAAGGAAAATAGTTCCAATTTAACATTTTTTTTGTTTAATATTACAAAAGAGAAACTTGTTGAGCAAACCAAAGAAAGAAAATGATAACCACCACAAATAAATGAACTTAACAACCAATACTAGGATTAACAAGTCTCTAAGAATATATATTGAAGATTAATACATAAAAGTGAAAGAAATTTGTTCAAATTTATCATATTTTGGTTCGAAATTAAAAGAAGTGCATTATTGAGCGAATTGAAGCAAGAATATGATAAACACTATAAACGACCAATACAGGCCTTAAAAAGCCTCTAAGAATGTATGTTACATATAGATACACAAAAGTGAAGGACAATTGTTCAAATTAAACATATTTTGGTTATTCAAAATGAGAAAGGAGAGTCTTATAGAACAAACCTAGGCAAAAGCATGATAACAACCACAAATAATTAGACTTAACAGCCAATATAAAACTTACTAAATCTATATGAATGTATACTAAAGATTAATACATAAAAGTGAAGGAAAATAGGTTCAAATTTTTTAATCTTTTGTTCAAAATGAAAAAAAGAGAACCTTATAGAGCAAACAGAAGAAACAACATGATAACCACCACAAATAATTGAACTTAGCAACCAATACAAGGATTAACAAGTCTCTAAGAATGTATATTGAAGATTAATACACAAAAATGAAGGAAAATGGTTCAAATTTAACAATTTTTGGCTCGAAATGACAAAAAAGAACCTAATTAGCAAGCCGAAGCAAAAATATGATAAACACTAGAAATAATTGAACTTAACAACCAATACAAGGCTTAACAAGTCTCTAAGAATGTATATTAAGGATTAATAAACAAAAGTGAAGGAAAATAGTTCCAATTTAATATTTTTTTGTTTAATATTACAAAAGAGAACCTTGTTGAGCAAACCGAAGAAAGAAAATGATAACCACCACAAATAAATGAATTTAACAACCAATACTAGGCTTAACAAGTCTTTATGAATGTATATTGAAGATTAATACATAAAAGTGAAAGAAATTTGTTCAAATTTATCATATTTTGGTTCGAAATGAAAAAAGTGCATTATTGAGCGAATTGAAGCAAGAATATGATAAACACTATAAACGACCAGTACAAGCCTTAAAAAGCCCCTAAGAATGTATGTTACATATAGATACACAAAATTGAAGGACAATTGTTAAAATTCAACATATTTTGGTTATTTAAAATGAGAAAGAAGAGTCTTATTGAACAAACCAAGGAAAGAACATGATAACAACCACAAATAATTGGACTTAACAACCAATATAAGCCTTACTAAATCTCTAAGAATGTATACTAAAGATTAATACATAAAAGTGAATAAAATTGGTTTCAATTTTACATATTGTGGTTTGAAATGTCAAAAGAGAATCTTATTGAGCAAACTGAAGCAAAAATATGATAACCACAACATATAATTGAACTCAACAACCAATTCAGGCTTAAAAAGTCTCTATGAATGTATAATGAAGATTAATACACAAAAGTGAAGGAAAATAGGTTCAAATTTATTAATCTTTTGTTCAAAATGACAAAAGAGAACCTTATAGAGCAAACCGAAGAAAAAACATGATAACCACCAAAAATAAATGAACTTACAACCAATACTAGGCTTAACATTTTTTTTTTATAAGTGAAAAATTATATTAATGATGAAAAATATGTACAACCACGTTTACAAGAAAAGAGGCCAAAACGAACCCAAAAACTCATAAACTATTTAAATCTAAAATAAGATACATTTGGATGTTCAACAGAAACAAGAAAATCAGGTCTTCCTTCAAAACTCATCCCTTCACCATTAGAAAAAAAGCATCCCCTATTAGTCATAGAATCAGCAGCAAAGTTTGTTTCTCTAAAAGTATGCTCAAAACGAATAGAAGAATAACAACTTCTGACAGCAACCCAACGTTGTCTAACAAACCAAGGCAACTTAGAACTCTTAAGTGCTTGAATAACAGTCTCAGAATCAGACTGAATCAATAAACTATCCATACGCCACTTCAAATCCCATTCTAAACCAATAATTATACCATACAACTCAGCTAAAAAATTAGTAGCAATTCCAAGACCAATACAAATAGCTCCCAAAACATAACTTTGAGAATCCCTTGCAAAAATCCCAGCACCGGCTATACCAGGATTCCCACGAGAATCTCCATCACAGCAAAGAAGCAACTCTCCCGGATCTGGTGGCTTCCAAAAATATTCAATGGGGTTACAAACCTTCACCTTTCTATGAACCACCCTAAAGTAATCCATAACCCTCAAATCAGCTGAATTATTGTGCATATACCCTCAATACTAGGCTTAACAAGTCTCTACGAAAATATATTGAATATTTATACGCAAAAATAAGGGAAAATAGGTTCAAGTTTAACAATTTTTAATTCGAAATGACAAAAGAGAACCTTATTAAGCAAACCGAAGCAAGAATGTGATAACAATCACAAATAATTAAACTTATCGAATCTCTAAGAATGTATATTGAAGATTAATACACAAAAATGAAGGAAAATGGTTCAAATTTAACAATTTTTGGCTCGAAATGACAAAAAAGAACCTAATTTAGCAAACTGAAGCAAGAATTTGATAACCACTAGAAATAATTGAACTTAACAACCAATACAAGGCTTAATAAGTCTCTAAGAATGTATATTAAGGATTAATACACCAAGGTGAATGAAATTGGTTCAAACTTAACATATTTAGGTTTGAAATGGCAAAAGAGAACCTTCTTGAGCAAACCGAAACAAGAATATGATAAACACAACAAATAATTGAACTTAACAACCAATACAAGGCTTAACAAGTCTCTATGAATTTATATTGAAGATTAATACACAAAAGTGAAGGAAAACAGTTCCAATTTAACATATTTTTGTTTAATATTACAAAAGAGAACCTTGTTGAGCAAACCGAAGAAAGAACATGATAACCACCACAAATAAATAAACTTAACAACCAATAATAGGCCTAACAAGTCTCTAATAATGTATATATATTGAAGATTAATACACAAAAGTGAAAGAAATTTATTCAAATTTATCATATTTTGGTTCGAAATGAAAAAAAATGCATTATTGAGCGAATTGAAGCAAGAATATAATAAACACTATAAACGACCAATACAATCCTTAAAAAGCCTCTAAGAATGTATGTTACATATAGATACACAAAAGTGAAGAAAAATTGTTCAAATTAAACATATTTTGGTTATTCAAAATGAGAAAGAAGAGTCTTATAGAACAAACCAAGGAAAAAACATGATAACAACCACAAATAATTGGACTTAAAAACCAATATAAGCATTACTAAATATCTAAGAATGTATACTAAAGATTAATTCATAAAAGTGAATAAAATTGGTTCAAATTTTGCATATCGTGGTTTGAAATGTCAAAAGAGAATCTTATTGAGCAAACCGAAACAGAAATATGATAACCACAACATATAATTGAACTTAACAACCAATACAGGATAAACAAGTCTCTAAGAATGTATAATGAAGATTAATACACAAGAGTGAAGGAAAATACGTTCAAATTTATTAATTTTTTGTTCAAAATGACAAAAGAGAACCTTATTGAGCAAATCGAAGCAAGAACATGATAACACCCACAAATAATTGAACTGAACAACCAATAGAAGCCTTATCGAATCTCTAAGAATGTATATTGAAGATTAATACATAAAAAGGAAGGGAAATGACTCAAATTTAACATTTTTTGGTCCAAAATAACAAAAGAGAGTCTTATTGAGCAAACCGAAGCAAGAACATGATAACAACCACAAATACTCGAGCTTAACAACCAATATAAGCCTTATCAAGTCTCTAAGAATGTATATTATGATAACCACCAAAATAATTAAACTTAACAACGAATACATGCTTAACATTTTTTTGTTAAGTCAAAAATTATATTAATGATGAAAAATATTTACAACAACGTTTACAAGAAAAGAGGCCAAAACGACCCCAAAAACTCATAAACTATTTAAATCTAAAATAAGATAAATTAGGATGTTCAACCGAAACAAGAAAATCAGGTCTTCCTTCAAAACTCATTCCTTTACCATTAGAAAATAGACATCTTGAAAGTGAATCGTATTCCATGAATATGATATCGATCTAGTGTGATGTATGGGAATTTATGACAAGGGTGGAAATTTTTTAGGGGATCCCGGATCTAGTCTTAGCTAAGCCAGCTTCTACCAATTGGGATATGGGCACTGGGTGCTACGTCCTCTATTAACTATTGAATCAGCTGTAAAGTTTGCTTCTCTAAAAGTATGCTCATAACGGATAGAAGTGTAACAACTTATGATAGCAACCCAACATTATCTAACAAGCCAAGGCAACTTAGAATTTTTAAGTGAATAGACCTTTTAGAATCAGACCGAATCAAAACACTCTCCATACGCCACTTCAAGGCCCATTCCAAACCAACAATTATACCATACAACTCAGCTAAAAAATTGGTAGCAATTCCAAGCCCAATACAAAGAGCTCCCAAAACAGAACTTTGAGAATTCCTTGCCACAATCCCAGCACCGGCTATACCTGGATTCCCACGAGAAGCCCCATCACAGCAAAGAAGCAACTCACCCGGGTATGGTGGTTTCCAAAAACATTCAATGGGGTTACAAGACTTCACCTTTATATGAACCACCCTAAAGTAATCCATGACCTTCAAATCAGTTAAACTATTATGCATATACCCATGTAATCTTATTGAGTATTCATGAACTAACTGAAAAGTTCTATTTCGCAATAAAGACCAAGATGGTTTTTTCTTATCAAACACAATAGAGTTTCTCATTCTCCATAATTCAAATCGAATCACTATAATTGCTATCAACCACAAATCCTTTATCATTTTACTTCTACCCTTAGCAACATTGTAAGAATTTATAAGAAAACAACTAGATCAAAAATACCTCCAATCCATTGCCAAACTCGCCTAGCCAGACTACAATGCCAAAGGATATGTTCAAGACTCTCTTCATCATTGTTGCACAAGTAGCACTTGTTAACAACTTCATTCTGAAATCTACTCTTAACTTTGTCCATTGTTGCACACGCACCACGAACCAACTTCCAATTCTGAGCTGCCAAAGATGGATGTATAGCTGGCCTCCATAATAACTTTGCTACAGCAAAATCAGGTTGTCGTGGCCTAATCAAGCCCTTTGCTGATGCAACAGAGAACTCTCCCGTCATAGTAGGCATCTAAATCTTCAAATCAGATCCTCCCAAAGGTTTTGGAAGTTCCAAAATATCAATACCTGCACTAATGAAAAGAGATTGGTAGTTAGGAGAAACCACTCATTCGTTGTTCACTAATAAATCTTCCACCTTCAAATCACTGTATTTTTTGACTGTATTAGGAATTCCCAAAGAATCAACAATACTAGCATTCCCATACCAAACGTCAAAATATAAAGAAGTATTGTTGCCATCACCAATTAGAGTTTTTGTATGGTTCTCCAAATACTTATACACCCATCTAATACCCGAAAAAATAGAAGATTTCACCTTGTAATCAACAATATCCCCATTAGCTTTGATATACTTAGCTCTCAAAAATCTTGCATAAACTTTATTAGAATTCTGAATGTTCCACCAAAGTTTCATTAGCATTGCCTTATTAGTAACCACTATACTTGAAATACCAAGACCGGCTTCACTAACTGGACAACACATTTTATGATAAGCAACAACGAAAGATCTACTAATAAGAGAGTCCCCCGACCATAAAAATTTTCTAACAACAACTTCACATTGATGTATAAACTTTTTAGGCCATTTTTAAACAACCATGTTATGAATTGAATAGCTAGCAATAACAGATTTGACAAGCACAATTCTATCTTGAAAAGATAATAACTTACCTCTCCATCCAGCTAATTGTTCCTTAATCTTCTCCACCACATTAGCAATATGATGATATCTTACTGTCCCAGGCATAATCTTAATACCAAGATAACGATCTGGAAAAGAATCAATGTTCATCCCTACATAATCCATAATACCACGCCTTCTATTCAAAGATCCACCACCATAATATATTTTACACTTTTGTTTAGAAACAACCTGTCCCGAAGCTCTTTGATAGACATCCAATAAATTCATTAAGTTCTGTAAGCTCTTCATGTTACCCTTGCAAAAAATCATAATATCATCAGCAAAAACCAAGTGAGTAGGATAAACAAACTTTTTAGTTACCATGTGTGTCATGAGACGTTCCCTAAAGAGCTTAGTAATATTACGGCCCAAAATTTCCTCCATCAGCATAAAAATTAAAGTGGATAAAGGATCTCCTTGACGAAGACTTCTATCAATAGAAAAGAAACCCTCCGGACTACATTCACTATCAATAGAAAAGGATCTCATTGACGAAGACAAGCTTAACAAGTCGCTAAGAATGTATATTGATGATTAATACACAAAAATGAAGGAAAACAGGTTCAAATTTATTAATTTTTTGTTCAAAATGACAAAAGAGAACCTTATTGAGCAAACGGAAGCAACAACATTATAACCACCACAAATAATTGAAATTAACAACCAATACAAGATTAACAAGTCTTTAAGAATGTATATTGAAGATTTATACACAAAAATGAGGGAAAGTAGGTTCAAATTTAACAACTTTTGGCTCGAAATGACAAAAGAGAACCTAATTTAGCAAACCGAAGTAAAAATTTGATAAACATTAGAAATAATTGAACTTAACAACCAATACAAGGCTTAACAAGTCTCTAAGAATGTATATTAAGGATTAATACATAAAAGTGAATGAAATTGGTTCAAACTTAACATATTTAGGTTTGAGATGCCAAAAGAGAACCTTCTTGAGCAAACCGAAGCAAGAATATGATAACCATCACAAATAATTGAACTTAACAACCAATACAAGGCTTAACAAGTCTCTAAGAATGTATATTGAAGATTAATACATAAAAGTGAAGGAAAATAGTTCAAATTTAACATTTTTTTGTTTAATATTACAAAAGAGAACTTTGTTGAGGAAACCGAAGAAAGAACATGATAACCACCACAAATAAATGAACTTAACAACCAATACTAGGCTTAACAAGTAATTAAGAATGTATATATATTGAAGATTAATACACAAAAGTGAAAGAAATTTGTTCAAATTTATCATATTTTGGTTCGAAATGAAAAAAGTGCATTATTGAGCGAATTGAAGCAAGAATATGACAAACACTATAAACGACCAATACAAGCCTTAAAACTCCTCTTAGAATGTTACATATAGATACACAAAAGTGAAGGACAATTGTTCAAATTAAACATATTTTGGTTATTCAAAATGAGAAAGAAGAGTCTTATAGAACAAACCAAGGCAAGAACACGATAACAACCACAAATAATTGGACTTAACAACCAATATAAGCCTTACTAAATCTCTAAGAATGTATAATAAAGATTAATACATAAAAGTGAATAAAATTGATTCAAATTTTACATATTGTGGTTTGAAATGTCAAAAGAGAATCTTATTGAGCAAACCAGAGCAAAAATATGATAACCACAACATATAATTGAACTCAACAACCAATACAGGCTTAAAAAGTCTTTAAGAATGTATAATGAAGATTAATACATAAAAGTGAAGGAAAAATAGGTTCAAATTAATTAATTTTTTGTTCAAAATGACAAAAGAGAACCTTATAGAGCAAACTGAAGCAAGAACATGATAACAACCACAAATAATTGAACAACATCCAATATAAGCTCTATCTAATCTCTATGAATGTATATGAAGATTAATACACAACAATGAAGGGAAATGGCTCAAATTTAACAATTTTTGGTCCAAAATAACAAAAGAGAGCCTTATTGAGCAAACCGAAGCAAGAACATGCTAACAACCACAAATACTTGAGCTTAAAAACCAATATAAGCCTTAAAGTGTCTCTATGAATGTATATTGCAGATTAATACATAAAAATGAAGGAAATTTTGGTTAAAAATTAACAAAATTTGATTTGGAATGACAAACTAGAACCTTACTGAGCAAAACAAAGCAAAATTATGATAACCACCAAAATAATTGAACTTAACAACGAATACAGGCTTAACGAGTCTCTAAGAATGTATATTGAAGATTAATACACAAAAGTGAAGGAAAATAGTCTCAAAATTTTTAATTTTTTGTTCAAAATGAATACAAAGAACCTTATTGAGCAATCAGAAGCAACAACATGATAACCACCAGAAGTAAATGAACTTAGCAACCAATACAAGGATTAACAAGTCTCTAAGAATGTAT
>JAJJMC010029506.1:10000-17500 GCA_023531435.1 Papaver californicum
TTGGTACAATTGGTGGTAGGGTCCTATTCGGGATTTCAAGAGATACCGCACAGGTTTTCCTTTTTCTATTGGTTCTGATCCATGGAATTCAATATAATACCCACCCGGTTCCCGAGAGCATACCTACAAATTGAATTCCTTCATTGTGTGATACAAAATTAACTTGACCTTAACATAGTTGGCGCGCCAGAATCCTTTTCAGATTCTATTAAAACCACCTCCTTATTTTCTAGCTCCTATTTTTGGGAACCGCAATTCCTAATTGGAAACAATCTATCTATCTCACTTCCATACCGAATTTCGGATATGATATATGTTCCGGTTTCAATCCAACGAAAGAAGCTTTTATTTTAAAAAAAGAGAGATCAAAGAAAGATCTGCCCTACCCCGCTTAATAAAGAAATTAATAATATTTCTTCTCCTGTTTTTTCTTTGATGAAGGGGTCCTATCGAAGCAAGAGTAAACTCCAAAAAAGTACATTTCTAAAAAAACGAGATCTTTTATACCCGAATCCATCTTTATTACACCTCTTTGTCTTCCAAGAAATTTAGATCATAACAAACTAAATGAGTTTCGAACTTCACTTTTTTCCATTTCATTTCTACTGTTTGGGTTTGTGACCAATTGAAATGGAAGACGGGTCAGATGATACCTCATCAGCTGGTTGTATACGGAAGACGGTAGGTTATAGAAAAGAATGAAAAACGAAAAGGGATTCTTTGTTGTATCAAGAATTCCTTTTTTAATTCGTTATGGATAAAAGATCCTCCTATGTTATACTATTCAATTCTCGACAATGAATCGATCTGAAAGCTCAGATATTGTTATTCATGATATTGATCCGATTCAATATCAAATAACATTGGGATGCAATTCATTTCATTGAATTTAGAGGAGAAGATTTATCATCTCTATGGGATTAGATCCCGAGTTATTGTGAAGTAAAAAACGATGGGATTATGGAAGTAAATATTCTCGCATTTATTGCTACTGCGCTGTTCATTCTAGTTCCTACTGCTTTTTTACTTATCATCTACGTAAAAACAGTCAGTCAAAATAATTGATTCGAATGAAGCTTGACTTCTTTATTCTTATCAATGATTGAAGAAATGAAAGGTATTTTCATTCCACGTCTTAAATGAAATGGGCGGACTAGAATCAGCAGTATATGAGATCCGGTAGTATGGTAGAAAGATATCAATTTCTTTCTACCATACTTTCTATTATTGTATTGTCTCAAGTTGTACTGGTACTGTATAAAGAGGGATAGGCTTCATCTAGATTAATCTACAATATGTATCTTGTATTTTCATATATGTACATATCTATAAATTTCATATATGTGATGTACATCATGTAAATAACACCCCAATTCTAGTTCTTCCTTGCATCTATTTTTTTGTTTGATTGAAAGGTTTTTTTTCATATAGTCCATTACTGTAATTCAATATAATTTGCAAATGGAAATTTCATATTTAAAATCCCTTTACGATATATGAAAAAATGGCTACAGTTTGATTACTCAACTCAATTAGTAGTGCTTTTAGAGTCCACTTCTTCCCCATACTACAAGTGAAAGGGAAAATGTAAAGACTACCATTAAAGCGGCCCAAGCAAGACTTACTATATCCATGTGAATTATGTCCCCTATCTCTATGAATATGAAGGAATTCGTCCATTATTGATCACTAATAATAGTGGAATCTATGGTGCAGAGTCAAAAAGGGATTATGACCAAACGCTATTGATCAAACAATCCAAAAAATCCACCCACAACAAGTTCCTATATGATTTCTGGTAGAAAAGGGAAGGATTAACCACAAGCAAGATACACAGGGACTTTCTTTGTATTATCAAGGAAATCCTCTTTAATGGAAGATGTAGGAATAGTAAGGCCTATTGTTTAGTTTCTTTTGTTGACCTTCATAAGCAAAAAGCATAAAATATACAATCAAGGTAGATCACTACCTACCCCATATCTCTTCAAAAGAGGGTTTTTTCCTTTTGGTTTCCTCTCGAATCTATTGCTTCTGCTGAGCAAAAAAAGAAAGTATTTCTCGGTTTTTGTAGATGAGGCGGCACCCGGATTTGAACTGGGGTAAAAGGATTTGCAGTCCCCCGCCTTACCACTCGGCCATGCCGCCAAACGGATATAAAATAGAGGGAACGCTCTCTTCTTTATTATTTCTTGAATCTCATTGTCTTTATCCCTTTCCTAAACCTAAAAAACCCTTTTTTTTGAACCCAGTTGATTCCCTTCGATTGATTGTATGGTATCTCAAATCTCAAAATAAACAACACCTAAAAACTTCCCCCTTTTTTTATCTTTCAAAAGCGAATGTGCTTTTTCAGTTACAGAATGAAAAATGCAGGGCAAATAGGAACCATTAACTATTGACTTGAATTCATGAAGAGTTCTTGGAACTCCAATTTCGTTTCCTTAACAACGGCATCAAAATGAAGTTGATACACAACTTATCAGTATCAATTCTTTTCAATAATCAATCTTTTTCAATTAAATTTACATTATAACAACAATTATATATATATGTAAACCCCGGAACAGAGATTGTTACAAAGATATCCTAATCAGGTATCTTAGCCATATATGTCTATAAGGAATTATCGTGCTTCCTTTTTTCTTTTTTTCTCTCATTCATAGAGAACAGATCAAACCTTGAATCATTTCTTTTTCTGGTACCCAACCGGATTGTAATATCATAATAATAGGTAGAAATTGGATTCCTTTTGATATTCTATACAAGACTCTAAAAAAAGTATAATCGGCATAATTATGATTCCAGGAATGTTTTATCCTGTTGCAAATTCTAATTTGAGTAGAAAATTCTCCTTATTGCTCCGCTCAATGGTATGAAGTTGGGTAAAATTTCATGTGATTCAGTAAACAGAATATACATTCCATCATTGCTAGATCGATCCATATGGTTCGATGAAGAATGAGCCAATAATGGGATTTTGCTATAAATGGGAAGCTTAAGATGCTCCGGGATGGAAATGAGGGAATGTCTACAATACCTGGGTTTAGTCAGATACAATTTGAGGGGTTTTGTAGGTTCATTGATCAGGGCTTGATGGAAGAACTTTATAAATTTCCAAAAATTGAAGATATAGATCAAGAAATTGAATTTCAATTATTTGTGGAAACTTATCAATTGGTAGAACCCTTGATAAAAGAAAGAGATGCTGTGTATGAATCATTGACATATTCTTCTGAATTATATGTACCTGCGGGATTAATTTGGAAAACCGGTAGGGATATACAAGAACAAACCATATTTATTGGAAACATTCCTCTAATGAATTCCCTGGGAACCTTTATAGTAAATGGAATATACAGAATTGTAATCAATCAAATATTGCAAAGCCCCGGTATTTATTACCGTTCAGAATTGGACCATAACGGAATTTCGGTCTATACCGCCACCATAATATCCGATTGGGGAGGAAGATCAGAATTAGAGATTGATCGAAAAGCAAGGATATGGGCTCGTGTGAGTCGGAAACAAAAAATATCTATTCTAGTTCTATCATCAGCTATGGGTTCGAATCTAAGAGAAATTCTAGATAATGTTTGCTACCCTGAAATTTTCTTGTCTTTCCCGAACGATAAGGAGAAAAAAAAGATTGGGTCAAAAGAAAATGCCATTTTGGAATTTTATCAACAGTTTGCTTGTGTCGGCGGGGATCCGGTATTTTCTGAGTCCTTATGTAAGGAATTACAAAAAAAATTTTTTCAACAAAGATGTGAATTAGGAAGGATTGGTCGACGAAATATGAACCGGAGACTTAATCTTGATATACCTCAGAACAATACATTTTTGTTACCACGAGATGTATTGGCAGCTGCGGATCATTTGATCGGAATGAAATTTGGAATGGGTACACTTGACGATATGAATCACTTGAAAAATAAACGTATTCGCTCTGTAGCGGATCTGTTACAAGACCAATTCGGATTGGCTCTGGTTCGTTTAGAAAATGTGGTTCGAGGAACTATATGTGGAGCTATTAGGCATAAATTTATACCTACTCCCCATAATTTAGTAACATCCACTCCATTAACAACCACTTATGAATCATTTTTCGGTCTACACCCCTTATCTCATGTTTTGGATCGAACTAATCCATTGACACAAATAGTTCATGGGCGAAAATTGAGTTATTTAGGTCCTGGAGGATTGACAGGTCGAACTGCTAGTTTTCGGATCCGAGATATCCATCCTAGTCACTATGGCCGTATTTGCCCAATTGACACATCTGAAGGAATCAACGTTGGACTTATTGGATCCTTAGCTATTCATGCTAGGATTGGTCATTGGGGGTCGCTAGAAAGTCCGTTTTTTGAAATTGATGAGAGATTCAAAGGGGTACGGGTAGTTTATTTATCGCCAAGCAGAGATGAATACTATATGGTGTCGGCAGGAAATTCTTTGGCGTTGAATCAGGGCATTCAAGAAGAACAGGTTGTTCCAGCTCGATACCGTCAAGAATACCTGACTATTGCATGGGAACAGATTCATCTTCGAAGCATTTTTCCCTTCCAATATTTTTCTATTGGCGCTTCCCTTATTCCTTTTATCGAACATAATGACGCGAATCGGGCTTTAATGAGTTCTAATATGCAACGTCAAGCAGTTCCGCTTTCTCGGTCCGAAAAGTGCATTGTTGGAACTGGGTTGGAACGCCAAGTAGCTCTAGATTCAGGAGTTTCCGCTATAGCAGAACACGAGGGAAAAGTAGTTTCTACCGATACTGACAAGATCGTTTTCTCAGGTAATGGAGACACTCTAAGCATTCCATTGGTTATGTATCAACGTTCCAACAAAAATACTTGTATGCATCAAAAATCCCAAGTTCAACGGGGTAACTGCATTAAAAAGGGACAAATTTTAGCAGATGGTGTTGCTACTGTTGGTGGCGAACTCGCTTTGGGAAAAAACGTATTAGTAGCTTATATGCCATGGGAAGGCTACAATTTTGAAGACGCCGTACTTATTAGTGAACGTCTAGTATATGGCGATGTTTATACTTCTTTTCATATACGGAAATATGAAATTCAGACTCATGTGACAAGTCAAGGCCCTGAAAGGATAACTAATGAAATACCACATTTAGAAGCCCACTTACTCCGGAATTTAGATAGAAACGGAATTGTGATGTTGGGGTCTTGGGTAGAAACAGGTGATATTTTAGTAGGTAAATTAACGCCTCAGATCACGAAAGAATCATCATATGCCCCGGAAGATAGATTATTACGGGCTATACTTGGTATTCAAGTATCCACTGCAAAGGAAACTTGTCTAAAATTACCTATAGGTAGCAGAGGTCGAGTTATTGATGTGAGATGGATCCAGAAAAAGGGGGGTTCCAGTTATAATCCAGAAATGATTCGTGTATATATTTCACAGAAACGTGAAATCAAAGTAGGGGATAAAGTTGCTGGAAGGCATGGGAATAAAGGTATCATTTCCAAAATTTTGCCTAGACAAGATATGCCGTATTTACAAGACGGAACGCCTGTTGATATGGTCTTCAATCCATTAGGAGTACCTTCACGAATGAATGTAGGACAGATATTTGAATGCTCGCTCGGGTTAGCGGGGGATCTGCTAGACAGGCATTATCGAATAGCACCCTTTGATGAGAGATATGAGCAAGAGGCTTCTAGAAAACTCGTGTTTTCTGAATTATATGAAGCCGGTAAGCAAACAGCGAATCCGTGGGTATTTGAACCCGAGTATCCGGGAAAAAGCAGAATATTTGATGGAAGAACGGGAGATCCTTTTGAACAACCTGTTATAATAGGAAAGTCCTATATCCTAAAATTAATTCATCAAGTTGATGATAAAATTCATGGGCGTTCCAGCGGGCATTATGCGCTTGTTACACAACAACCCCTTAGGGGAAGGGCTAAGCAAGGGGGACAACGGGTAGGAGAAATGGAAGTTTGGGCTCTAGAGGGGTTTGGTGTTGCTCACATTTTACAAGAGATGCTTACTTATAAATCTGATCATATTAGAGCTCGTCAGGAAGTACTTGGTACTACGATCATTGGAGGAACAATACCTAAACCTGAGGATGCTCCAGAATCCTTTCGATTGCTCGTTCGAGAACTACGATCTTTGGCTCTGGAATTGAATCATTTCCTTGTATCTGAGAAGAACTTCCAGATTCAAAGGAAGGAAGCTTGATCGGAATGAATCAGAATTTTTCTTCTATGATCGACCGGTATAAACATCAACACCTTCGAATTGGATCAGTTTCTCCTGAACAAATAAGCGCTTGGGCCAAAAAAATACTACCCAATGGAGAGGTTGTTGGAGAGGTGACAAAACCTTATACTTTTCATTACAAAACCAATAAGCCGGAAAAAGATGGATTGTTTTGTGAAAGAATTTTTGGGCCTATAAAAAGTGGAATTTGTGCCTGTGGAAACTATCGAGTAATCGGAGATGAAAAAGAAGACCCGAAATTTTGTGAACAATGCGGAGTCGAGTTTGTTGATTCTCGGATACGAAGATATCAAATGGGATACATCAAACTGGCATGCCCAGTAACTCATGTGTGGTACTTGAAACGTCTTCCTAGTTATATCGCGAATCTTTTAGATAAACCTCTTAAAGAATTAGAAGGCCTAGTATACTGCGATGTGTGATTTGATCAAAATTCTTATTTTACAGATTGGGACTAAGAAACTGTCATCCCATTCACTCCGATTGGGATGCCCTGACTCTGACATGTCTCGTGGTAGGAGTAACATGAAGCTCAGAATTATGGATGTATTTAATACTCCAAAAAAGGGAATTGATCTATGGTCGATTCCGTAACAGAAAAATAGGAATTGCTAGTTGTACCTCGTGAAAAAGACTTCTTTCGTGGAATTAGCCATTCCATTTGTTTTAGAAAGAAATTATGTTCTAGTAAGCAAATATGACATGGTTACAAGGGCCTATTCATCGCGTATAGGCTTTAAGGGCATCATGTCATAACCGTCGAGGTTAAGTAGGGGCCTAAAAGATCGAATGGAATGATACATAGACAAGTAAATCCCTTATGAGTTCCAAGGTATTCTTTTAAAAGGGATTTGGTATTCGAAGGGAGGTAGACTACTCAAGAATTTCACATTTCATTTCATTGAAATGTTGGTTGGTCCTGATTGGGAACTTGAGTAAGGAGTAGATCGTTGGGGGTTTTCTAAAAAAAAATTTTAAACGAGAACCCCTTATTTGATGTAACTACTTGAGCCGGATGAGAGGAAACCCTCGCGTCCGATTTTTAAGGGGGGAAATCCTATACTATAAGGAACCTATCCCAATTTTTCTTTTGCTAGGACCGTAGCTAAAAAACCTACTTTCTTACGATTACGAGGTTCATTCGAATATGAAATCCAATCTTGGAAATACAGCATCCCACTTTTTTTTACTACTCAAGGCTTCGATACATTTCGAAATCGAGAAATCTCTACTGGAGCAAGTGCT
>JAJJMC010029506.1:22500-27500 GCA_023531435.1 Papaver californicum
ACATTTATCTATGAAAAATCGAGATCAGGTGATATAACGCAGGGTCTTCCAAAAGTGGAACAGGTTTTAGAAGTGCGCTCGCTTGATTCAATATCAATGAACCTAGAAAAAAGGGTTGAAGGTTGGAACGAACGTATAACAAGAATTCTTGGAATTCCTTGGGGGTTTTTGATTGGCGCAGAGTTAACCATAGCACAAAGTCGTATCTCTTTGGTTAATAAGATTCAAAAAGTTTATCGATCCCAGGGGGTGCAAATCCACAATAGGCATATCGAGATTATTGTGCGTCAAATAACATCAAAAGTTTTGGTTTCGGAAGATGGAATGTCTAATGTTTTTTCACCCGGAGAACTTATTGGATTGTTGCGAGCGGAACGAACGGGACGAGCTTTGGAAGAAGCGATCTGTTATAGAGCCGTCTTATTGGGAATAACGAGGGCGTCTCTGAATACTCAAAGTTTCATATCCGAGGCGAGTTTTCAAGAAACTGCTCGAGTTTTAGCAAAAGCCGCTCTACGAGGTCGTATCGATTGGTTGAAAGGTCTGAAAGAGAACGTTGTTCTGGGGGGGATGATACCTGTTGGTACCGGATTCAAAGGATTAGTGTATCATTCAAGGCAACACAGCAATATCCCTTTTGAACTAAAAAAGAATAACCTATTCCGAGGGGGGTTTAGAGATATTTTGTTCCAACACAAAGAATTATTTGATTCTTACATCCCAAAGAATATCCACGATCCATCAGAACAATTATTTACGGGATTTAATGATTCCTAAGAGCGGATTAATCCTTTTAACTTAACTTTAAACTATCTGGTCTAAAGATAATAGTGAATAGAAAGGAATTTATGGCTTGGCCCGTGTATCAACGGCCAATCTCTGGTAAAAGGTTCCATCGGAACAATTCTTTATTTAGTATTTAGGGTATCTCATCTCTTAAAAAAAAGGGAAGCGTGGGGAGAAATGACAAAAAGATATTGGAACATTAATTTGGAAGAGATGATGGAAGCAGGAGTTCATTTTGGTCATGGTACTAGGAAATGGAATCCTAGAATGGCACCTTACATCTCTGCAAAGCGTAAAGGTATTCATATTACAAATCTTACTAGAACTGCTCGCTTTTTATCAGAAGCTTGTGATTTAGTTTTTGATGCAGCAAGTAAAGGAAAGCAATTCTTAATAGTTGGTACTAAAAATAAAGCAGTTGATTCAGTAGCATCGGCTGCAATAAGGGCTCGGTGTCATTATGTTAATAAAAAATGGCTCGGTGGCATGTCAACGAATTGGTCCACTACAGAAACGAGACTTCATAAGTTCAGGGATTTGAGAGCGGAACAAAAGAAGGGAAGACTCAACCGCCTTCCGAAACGAGATGCAGCAATGTTGAAGAGACAATTATATCACTTGCAAACATATCTGGGTGGGATCAAATATATGACGGGGTTACCTGATATTGTAATCATCGTTGATCAGCAAGAAGAATATACGGCTCTTCGAGAATGTGTAACTTTGGGAATTCCAACGATTTGTTTAATCGATACAAATTGTGACCCGGATCTCGCAGATATTTCGATTCCAGCCAATGATGACGCTATAGCTTCAATCCGATTAATCCTTAACAAATTAGTATTCGCCATTTGTGAGGGCCGTTCTAGCTATATCCCAAATCGTTGATTAATAATAAGATAAGTCAATTACTTCGAGAACTCCATAGATTTTTTGAATCGGTTACTATATTCTGAATACCAAAAAAGAGATAAAAAAGCTGGGGATATTATGTGATTACTTGATATCCGAAAAATATGATTCAAGTAGACGAGTTGAGAAAGAGATAGTGGAATCAAAATAATTCCTTTTTTAGTTCTATTTCTGCCAGAGGACAATATGAATGTGCTACCATGTTCCGTCAACACATTAAAAGGGCTATACGATATATCCGGTGTGGAAGTAGGCCAACATTTCTATTGGCAAATAGGTGGTTTCCAAGTCCATGCCCAAGTCCTTATTACGTCATGGGTCGTAATTGCTATCTTATTAGGTTCAGCTGCTATAGCTGTTCGGAACCCACAAACTATTCCGACCAATGGTCAGAATTTCTTCGAATATGTCCTTGAATTCATTCGAGACTTGAGCAAAACTCAGATTGGAGAAGAGTATGGTCCTTGGGTTCCCTTTATTGGAACTATGTTCCTATTTATTTTTGTTTCTAACTGGTCAGGGGCTCTTTTACCTCGGAAAATAATACAGTTACCTCATGGGGAGTTAGCCGCACCTACGAATGATATAAATACTACCGTTGCTTTAGCTTTACTCACGTCCGTGGCATATTTCTATGCGGGTCTTACCAAAAAAGGGTTGGGTTATTTCGGTAAATACATTCAACCAACTCCAATCCTTTTACCAATTAACATCCTAGAAGATTTCACAAAACCCTTATCACTAAGTTTTCGGCTTTTCGGGAATATATTGGCTGATGAATTAGTAGTTGTTGTTCTTGTTTCTTTAGTACCTTCAGTGGTTCCTATACCTGTCATGTTTCTTGGATTATTTACAAGCGGGATTCAAGCTCTTATTTTTGCAACTTTAGCCGCGGCTTATATAGGCGAATCCATGGAGGGTCATCATTAACTAGCTTTTCTGATTGATATTCGGGAATTTAAAATAAAGGAAAGAGATCTAAAAGATCTTTTTCCTAAGATTCTTGGCCGATTGATGTCATACCCCCACTTCTATTTGTTCATTCAATTACAATATTAGAATTATATTAGGGTTCATAATTTGAATCCAAATTGTTATGCTATCTAACTTTGATTGTGATTAAACAAAAAACGATGTTTCTATAGAACGATGGATTGGCATTTAAATTTTTTTAATTCAAGGATTGTCCAAAATTCGAATTAATTCCATGCAATTTCATCAACCAAATCCTGATATTGTATTGATATGTAATGATTCGGGCTAATGATAATGAACCAACCAACCCGCCCATTTGGATTCATACGGGATAATGATAACTAAAGGGCAAAGAGGAAGTGACAAATGGGCTTCATAAAAAATAGGTTAGGGGATCGACTTAGGTATATGTAATGGCTATAAACCTATTGTTGTGTATGTTTTTTCTAGAATTCGAATGCATATAGGATGAGAATTCAATAGTTGGTTTACACTATGGAAGAAACATATGTATATGTGATATTAGATATTGACTAGTTATATATGAACTATCCATAGATCTTATTTCCTTTACGATCCCACTCTGAATTTCGATGAGGATTCCAATAGAAGTCCTTCCATTTCGTCTGTGACGAATGAATAAACACATGAAACCAAGAGCATATAGTATAGAAGAGAAAAATAACGAAGAATTGAAAGAATGCTTTGGAACTAAGAAATGGAAGAGCTTTATGGATTGCTAATTGATAAAGACTCGATGGATGGGAACTAAAAACGAGAAATCGAAGTAGTTCTGACGATTCAATAATATAATTACTTCAATTGGATATATGTTAGTAATGGAATCATAAGGCATTATTTATTGGTTGATTGTATCATTAACCATTTATTTATTTTGGTGCGAGGAGCTTACCATGAATCCACTGATTTCTGCCGCTTCCGTTATTGCTGCTGGATTGGCCGTAGGGCTTGCTTCTATTGGACCTGGAGTTGGTCAAGGTACTGCTGCGGGACAAGCCGTAGAAGGTATTGCGAGACAACCAGAGGCGGAGGGTAAAATACGAGGTACTTTATTGCTGAGTCTGGCTTTTATGGAAGCTTTAACAATTTATGGCTTGGTTGTGGCATTAGCACTTTTATTTGCGAATCCTTTTGTTTAATCCTAAGAATTTGAAAGTTTTTTTCTCCATTTTATTGCCCTGGATTTCCTACCTGCTTTTTTGAATTCTATCAAGATTTTACTCTTACAATCACTTTTTTTTGAGACAATATCCGTGGGAAGGACTGATTTGAGGATGAGGAATTAGCAGACCTACTCGCTTTCTTCCTTCCCGTTCTTAGTCCAACGAAACCCTTTTTTTTTAGAAAGCGTTGCAAAAGATGAGGTATTTCACGACTGACATGAGATCTGGACCTAATTCTAATAAGTGTGTTTTTGAGTGGGAACCTCAAATGAAATAAAAAAAATGCAAAATGGAATAATAAAATCTATGTAAAAAAAAAGGAAATCAAAAATTAATCAAACAATAAAAAAAGGGACGAATTGATACAAACTCTGTTTTATTTTGTTAGTCCTATCTATAAGAGGAGATCATATGAAAAATGTAACCGATTCTTTCGTTTCTTTGGGTCACTGGCCATCCGCCGGGAGTTTCGGGTTTAATACCGATATTTTAGCAACAAATCCAATAAATCTAAGTGTAGTACTTGGCGTATTGATCTTTTTTGGAAAGGGAGTGTGTGCGGGTTGTTTATTTCAAGAATAGGCTGGATCTAACCAGCTGCACTTTCTTTTTTCTTTAGAACTAAACTAAGTAAATGAAGGGTGCACGATCTCGCGAATTACTTCTGAAAAAGTAAAGAAATCATATGTAAGAACCATAGCATTTCGCGACTCATTGGTAAAGTAAATACACTTTGATTCTCTATCAACCAATAATGTGGAACTATTAACATGGTTAAAGCTAAACCGTTTGAAGTCTAGGCGCTACATGGTACTCTTTCTACCACTATGTTAGTATGGAAATGGTTTCAAAAAAAGTTGGCAATTTATTCGATATAGAACACTCATATCGATAAAACGATTTGAACCTGTTACTGGAAAAAGGAAGGATCCCTTTTTTCAATGCCGAATCGACGACCTATGTATTAAAGTAAGAAGCATTTTTTGGATTTTCAGAAAAAAATATAAACAACTTTGCCGATAATTACAGATTTTTGTCTGGTCGGAAGAGTCCTCCAAATATTATGGTCGTGGATCAATGATCCGTTTTGATATTTTGGAATACGAACAGAGAAGAGAGGATAGGCTCATTACATAAAAAATA
>JAJJMC010029506.1:30000-37500 GCA_023531435.1 Papaver californicum
TTTCTTTTTGACGTCTCTAATTCAAAACCGAACATGAAACTTTGGTTTCATTCGGCTCCTTTATGGAAAATGGATAGATTCCAAAATCTAAGTTGTAAAAAAAATTTTGACCCATAACACCTATGTTAGCTTTTTTGTCTGAATGCATTCAAAACAACTCGCTTTATAGATGATCCCTCTAGAAGGGGGTAATTCTAACAAATACTTCTAGTTATTTCGTTCTCTATTTCTACTGTGCGAATCCTGAGGAAAAGAGTTGTGTTTCCACCGAGCTGAAACAATATGTTGATGGCCCTAGTAAAACAAAGTCATCATTTAATAGCTATTTCGCTTCAATTTCCCTTCTACAAAGAAAAAAAGGAAGATCTAGTTACGATTGAAATACACTTTTTTCTTCATCCATGGACCCTTTATTCATACTCATTTAATTGGAAGTTTTGATCCAACTAAAAAAAATTATGCTTCGCAATTCCATAATCCAATTTTCCATTTTAAATTGACCCTTGGATACAAATCACGAGAATGTATATTCTTCCTCAAATCTGTCAGTGAGAGGTAAAGGATAAAATCCTTTTAAGAAAGAAAGTTTTTGATCGGAATACAAATTAACCGAAAGACCCCTTAACTATTTAAGGGATTAATAGAACGAATCACACTTTTACCACTAAACTATACCCGCTACAATTGATTATTGTATATGAATGGAATCTTTGTCGAACAAGGGAATCCTACATAATCAAGATAGGATCAGAATAGAATTATTAAATTGGAGCGTTGACGCTTTTTGTCGGGAGAACTTGATGAGGTAGGAAAAGAAGTCTTATTAAACAAAAGGGTTATATCTTTTTATTTTGCTGGGCTGGGGGGTTCTTTAAAGAAAGAGCCACTGAAGTCACAAAAAATTGTGTAAGAATCCGTAGCTCCGTTTTTTCAACCCTCCAATCCTTTAGAAGAAAATACAAAATTTTCTCAAAAAAGAGAGAAAGTTTGACTCTTTCATTTTTTGAAAATACCCTTTCCCTATTTATTTTATTCATATTCCGCCGGTAAATTTTAGGAATTCGAGCCAATCAACTGGATCTAGTATAAAAACCCGGAGTCTTTTTTATGGACTCAACTCAAGTCTTCAAATAAAGACTGCCCTTGAAGAAATAACGAAATTAGAGTTATAATATTAAGAAATAGGATAGGTCCCTCTTTTTCCAAATTGATAAAAAAAGCAAAGACACTTCTATCCTATACCATAAGATTGGAAATAGTCTTACGTGTTCCTGTCGTTGTTGTTTCAATAACAAGTATTTTTGTTTTCAAATCAGAGAAATGAGTTGATCCATCATTCATTGCGTTGGAATAAAGTAAGAAATGGCCCGGCTAGGTACTGACCAGGCCGGGGAATAAAAGGAGCTTTCGGCTAAAAAAGGGGGGATATTTTTTTTCTTTCTATGGAAGATATACCCATTATCGAAATGAAATTCGAGTTGGATTGCTAATCCAATTTGTATCTATCTTATCTATCTATAGAATAAAGTGAAAGAAAAAATAAAGACTTTTTGGCTTCAAGCGTAACCGTAACATAGTAATTTTTTCAATTTGGAGAGATGGCTGAGTGGACTAAAGCGGCGGATTGCTAATCCGTTGTACGATTTATTTGTACCGAGGGTTCGAATCCCTCTCTTTCCGTTTCCTCCGATGACTTTCTTTTTTTTGCATTCAAAAAAAGATCGAGACCTTTTCATTGCATTTTATCTTATTTTCTCATAGTTAAATGTCTGGAATAAAAAAAAAAAGAAAATGAATAAACCAACAAGCAAGAAAAAAGCTTTTTCCTCTTTTTTATTCCTCACGTCCAGGATTACGTCCTGGATCATTAGATAGGAATCCGAAGATAAAAAGAGAAACAAAGAATATCACTACTGTGTAAACAAAGAGTTTGAGAGTAAGCATTACACAATCTCCAAGATCATTTTTGTAAAAAAAGGGAATAGACTATCCTTTTTTATACCACATATCCTCTTTTTACACCAAGAAACGAAGTAGTTTCTCGAAAAGAAAGTAATTTTTCGAAATTCGTTTGTAATAAGATTCTTTCGTTACGGAAACGCTTTTTTATGACACAATTCTATATTATATTGTGGGGGACCCTAAATTGAATAGGGCCCTTGAAGTAGAAGGTCAAGTTGGGGAGGTGATCAAGATTTCTCGCAATTATCCAAGAATTCAAATGTTTGGATCGAGGGTTCAGAATATAAGACTTAGCTGATCTTATTAATTGTTAGACTCTTTTTTTATCAAAAAATCATACATGTTTGTAGGACAGTAGTAAAAAAATATCATCGAAAACTTACAGCAGCTTGCCAAACAAGGGCTAAGAGAAGAAAGAGCACAGGTATTACTGGCATAACATCTACAATTGGATTAAAAAAAGCATAAGCCTCGGGCAATTTGGCGAAGAAAAAACTACTCGAATGAAGGGCAGAATTAAGACAGATACAGATCAAACTAAAGATATTAAGCATAACAAACATTTCCTTCTTGGAGATAATTGTATTTTGATTGAGTCATTGATATTAAGGAAAAAAAGGAAGAAAGTAAGGTAGATTCAAATTCTTCTTTTTTTTTACTTGCTCAATCACAAATCCTTCAATTCTCAACCGAGAACAGAAGGAGTCATACTTTCATACAATATCTTAATTGAATTCTATGTAATGATCAATAAATTAAGTTAAATTCTACAACTATATGCATTAAATCCTAGCAACAATCTACTCTATTCCATAGAGATTTGGGTGGGAATTGACGAATAAACAATACGGATATTAGTGTTTATTGGTGTCAAATATAAATATAAATGGGGCGTGGCCAAGCGGTAAGGCAACGGGTTTTGGTCCCGCGACTCGGAGGTTCGAATCCTTCCGTCCCAGAGCAGTCCAATTAGGTTCAAAGTGTAATGTTGAATAAAATCGAATCTTTTTTTCTGAGTTCTACTGATTCTTTTCTGAATCATATCTTACCCTTTTTCTCGCAAAACAACCCAGGGCAAATGACATGCCGATAGAGCGAGATCTATTTCCTATCCTACCTGGCCAGGAAATAGCTCAATAGTTGAATTCAAAAATGAGATGGGCTCTTCCGCGTCTGCCTGTTCCATCGATATTCCTAGTTGCTTAGAAAGACTTTATGGTCTATATCCATAAAAAAAAAAAGAACGCATTCAAAGTGAAAATGCGAAAAAGCTCTACCTTACCCCCCTATCACTAAAGTAAATAGTGGAGTCCAGTTATTAGTTATTAATTCTCTGTGGATCTTGGAAGTCTAAACTAAACAAGAAGGGGCTCTTGGGACTAATTGAATTTTCATTCCATCACCGAGATAATGATTCATTCAAAATAGATGGGTGATTGAGTCGGAAATGAGATATCTATTAAACCTTTTTAACTACAGGCTATGATCTGATTACTAAATCCTTTAATTGATTTCACGATCAAATAATCAAAATTCTATTGAAATAGAAAATTTGAAAAACGAAACGCTTTTCATGATGTTTTATCAATCTTTGGTTCTCGAAGAGATGTGAGATTTGTTAACTTTAATTCTATCAACTCATTTCTGGCCTTTCCAGTTCATTGGACTCGTTTCTTTGGTTAATACTTAATATTCATTTTGTTCCGGTATTAGAAATATAATGAAAGACCCTTCTTTTTTTTAGTTAGGTGTTTTGTTTTTAGCTTAGTTGTTCGAGAAAGGTTGAATCTTTCATGATTGATGGTCTTGAACAATCTGTTCTGTTGAAGATGCAGATTAAAGAAAAGCGTTTTTTTCTTCATTTTCTTTATTAATTCTTTTGCTCATAGAATAAAAGATAGGGTTAATTAAATTGAATCCTTTGCGGAGACTTCTCCAGAAAAAAGGACCTTTCCATATAGAAAAAGAAAGTATGAAAGTATAGATTACTATGTACCGATTGAACTAATGACTATTCATGATTCCATATTGAATCAATTCCATACCGGCTCCAAACTAGAGGAAAGTTATGGTAAAACTTCGTTTAAAACGATGTGGTAGAAAGCAACGTGCGACTTGAAGGACATGATCGGTTGTGGATTCTTACATCCACCATTTTATATAGGAATGAAGGTGCTCTTGGCTCGACATAGTTTGTTCTGTTCCACTAGAACAATCCCTTTTTGCTGGGTTGTAAATAGTACATGATGGAGCTCGAGTAGAAAGTATTGATTCATTTCTCAGGGGCAAGGGTCTAGGGTTAGTGTCAATCAATAAGTCGGAACAACTTCGTAAGTATATCTTCAATATAGAAATAGAAAGGATCCAATTCGAGCAAACGTTTCAAAAAAAGGAAATTCTTTTCTTGGAATTGTCAAAAAACGAAACTATTTTGATCAAAACAAAAGTGTATCGCATGGGAATCAATCCTTCATCTGATTCTTCGATAGAAAGAAATCACAAAAGGTATGTTGCTGCCGTTTTGAAAGATTAAATATCACCGAAGTAATGTCTAAACCCAATGATTCAAAGCAACGATAAAGGATCCCGGAACAAGAAAACACCATTTTCTGTTGTCTCAACAATAGGTTCGGTCAGGGCGAGGAATAAAAAATGGACTCTAAACAAGACAAAGCAAGGGGGTTAGAGACAGCTCAATAAATAAAATGCCTAAGCTTAAGGATTTTCCTTTGAGCTCTTTGATAATTATACAACTTGAGTTATGAGTACGAATGTTTTTTCTTTTCTGCGGGAAGGAAGAAAAAAAGGAATTCAAAAAAAGTCTAATGGATTTTATTATTTTCTCAATCTATTTGGAACTATATACATAAATTCAAATCATTCTTTCTCGAGCCGTACGAGGAGAAAACCTCCTATACGTTTCTAGGGGGGGCGTTGTTCATCTACATCTATCCCAATGAGCCATCTATCGAATCGTTGCAATTGATGTTCGATCCCGAAGAGAAGGAAGAGATCTTCGAAAAGTGGGTTTTTACGATCCGATAAAGAATCAAACTTATTCAAACGTTCCCGCTATTCTCTATTTCCTTGAAAAAGGCGCTCAACCCACAGGAACCGTTCATGATATTTCAAAGAAGGCAGAGGTGTTTAAGGAACTTCTTCCCGGTAATCAAACGAACTTTAAATAATGAACAAAGATAAAGAAAGTGAGGGTTCCATAATGTGAACTTCCTGGAATTTCTTCTTTTTTCACTCTTTTTTTTTTGTTCTATTTATACGAATTTACTATTAGATTGCTTTCATATAATCCCATATTATCGATTCTCGAATATTATCGATTCTCGAAATAATGAAATATTTTTTCTTGATATGGTTTGGTTTTTGTTAGGATGACACCAAGAAAAGGGGGTTAAGCTTGCTTATTGTCCCTTTTGTTATATTCGGGTTTTGTCTTTTTTTCTTTATGTTTTCAACGTTCATATTGACAATAGTGTATTGAACAAATATAATTGGATCGTGGATAAATGGATCTATTTATCCACGTCCCATAAGTTTTGTTTTTTACTTCAAAAAAAGTGCTCGTTAGATTTGCTGTAACACAAGAGGACCCTTTTTTATGAAAAAATAGACAAATAAAGGAGAATCTCTCTTTTTTTATCTGGGAATTTCTTCTATTTTCATATGATTTGTTCATTTTTATATTCCGAATCGGTCCTAAAAACCTTTTGTCGATTTGTTGCTAGTTTAATCCTTTGATGTGGCCGTTCAATCTAATCTATTTCTTTTTTTATTTCGATCATATCTACACACCATAATTACATTATTTGGGTTGCTAACTCAACGGTAGAGTACTCGGCTTTTAAGTGCGGCTAGATTCTTTTACACATTTGGATGAAGCAACGGATTCGTCCATACCATTGGTAAAGTTTGTAAGACCACGACTGATCCTGAAAGGGAATGAATGGAAAAAATAGCATGTCGTATCAATGCAAAACTCTGAGAATTCTTCATCCTTACCAGATCGGTACAAAATATTGTTTGAATTCTTGGAGCGTGACAAAAGAAATTCACGGATGGGTCGAGTGAATAAATGGATAGAGCCATACGGCTCCAATTATAGGTAAATAAAAAGCAACGGGCTTTTGTTCTTAATTTGAATGATTACCCGATCTAATTATACGTTAAAAATATATTAGTGCCTAACGCGGTAAAAGGTTCTCCTATAAGTGGATTATCTATTTTTTTATAAATCCTAACTATTCACTATATCTTCATTATAGTATGGAGGGGAGACGAATGTGTAGAAGAAGGGGTATATTGATAAAGATTCATTTTTTCCAAAATCAAAAGAGCGATCGGGTTGCAAAAATAAAGGATTTCTAACCATTATCAATTGGATTAAAAAAGGGAGGATCCGTTGATTAGCCTATCTGTATCCGAGGTGTCTAGTCTTTTATTACTATATACCTTGTTTTGACTGTATCGCACTATGTATCATTTGTGAACCCAAGAAATCCTTTGCCTTTGTTTCAAATCGAATTTCAAATGAAGGAATTAGAAGCATATTCCAAAATAGATAGATCTCGGCAACAAGACTTCCTATATCCACTTCTATTTCAGGAGTATATTTATGCACTTGCTCATGATCATGGTTTAAATGGATCAATTCTTTATGAATCCGTGAAAAATGTAGGTTATGATAATAAATCCAGTTCACTGCTTGTGAAACGTTTAATTACTCAAATGTATCAACAGAAACATTTTCCTTTTTTGAGTTCGACAAATGTTTCTAAACAAAAAAATTTTGTTGCGCACAACCCAAATGTTTATTATCAAATGATATCCGAGGGGCTTGCAGTCATAGTAGAAATTCCATTTTCACTACGATTAGTATCTTTTCTAGAAGGAAAGGATAGAAAATCTCAAAATTTACGATCAATTCATTCAATATTTCCTTTTTTAGAGGATAAATTATCACATTTAACTCATGTGTCAGATATACTAATACCCTACCCTGTCCATCTGGAAATCTTGGTTCGAATCCTACGCTCTTGGATACAAGATGTCCCCTCTTTGCATTTATTGCGATTCTTTCTCCATGAGTATCGTAATTGCTATAGTCTTATTACTAAAAAAAAAGAAATTTCCTTTTTTTCAAAGGGGAATCAACGCTTTTTCTTCTTCCTATATAATTCTCATGTATATGAATGCGAATCCATATTCTTTTTTCTCCGTAAACAATCTTTTCGTTTACGATCAACATCTTTTAGAATCCTTCTTGAGCGAATAAATTTCTATGGAAAAATGGAGCATCCTGTAGTAGTGTTTAGTAATTATTTTCAGACCTTCCTATGGTTCTTCAAGGATCCTTTTATGCATTATGTCAGATATCAAGGAAAATCCATTCTGGCTTCAAAGGGAAGTCCTCTTTTGATGAAAAAATGGAAATGTAATCTTGTAAATTTATGGCAATGTCATTTTTTCTTGTGGTCTCAACCAGATAGAATTAAGATAAATAAATTATCCAATCATTCCCTC
>JAJJMC010029515.1:0-29497 GCA_023531435.1 Papaver californicum
GATAAACCATTACATATATTCCATCCGGCGAACCCTACCTAAAAAAAAACGGGGTATTACATCCGGCCTAGACAATGTAATCCTAGAGTATCCCTTCAAAATATTTTGGAGCCCTTAAAATAGCTTTCTTGTGTACTGGGGAGTAAGTAAGAAAGAAGCCCATTCAAGTTTCAATCAATATATAGTCGTCCCAAACCATCGCATGAGTAACAGAGGAGGCAAAAAAAATCATGTTTTTGGGCATACGGAATTTTTTGGTGGGCATACAAAACACTTAGACTATCTAGGATGGTTTATAAGGGGTGTCTATAGGGTGGGATCAGGGTGGGTGAATTACTAAGATACCCTTTAATCATTGGAGTTACTAAAATACCATCTCCTTATCATTAACCCTTAACATAATTAACCCTTAATAAATCAGTTACAAAATTAAATCTTAATCAAAACTAATTAAAACAAATAAATACGTTACATAAAATAATAATTATTTTTCTTCCATTCTTCTTCTCTACTCTCTTTGAAGAAAAAAAACTCATTTCGATTTTCATCGTCATCGATTTGTAAAAATTTAATCATCGATTTTACACAACTACGAACCTACAAGATGACTCATACGAATGCTCGTCCCAGCCGCAAACAATCGAAGAATCAGAGTGAAGAAGAACAAGAAGAAGTTGAAAAAGTGGAACCCGAAATTGAATTAGGAGAAGAAGAAGAAGGTCGAGAAAGAGATGTGTTGAATAGAATTATCAACCGAACATGTCCTAGTTCCTTATTCTGAAACTGTCGAAGAACAATTCGGTTGAAAATTGGATGTCCAAAAATCAGCCGAACATTTCACTGATGCCATCAATTTTTGTTAAGTAGTGGTTCGGCTGAAAATAAAAATTTGAAAAATCGGCCGAACTTTTCATTGTGGCCACCAATATCTATTAAGTTGAAAGTTCGGCTGATTCGATAATTTTTAATTTCAGACGAACTTATAATTTTCCAATCAAAAAAATGGTGTTTCAGGTCTTAATTAGTTGGGGGATTTTGTGTTCCCCCTCCCCCACCCCACCTAAAAAAGCATTATCCCCTTTTTTAATTGATAATAGGTGAAACCCCCTATCTGTCATAACTGCCGTGATCGCCCTGTTAAATGTGCATGTGCATTGCACATGTGTGATATAATAAAATATAAAAATATGAAAATTCTAAAATACCCTATAACATAAAATAAAAAATAAACACGTGTTCGAACTCCGTCCGTTGATTTCTGTTGCAGGAAAAGTAGTCACGTGTTGGAAAAATACTCGTTAATATGCATAAACAAAGATAAAGAGAGAATATTCTTTTTCATTTCCATCTTCATCACCTCCTTCGTTCTTGCTGAAGAACAAAAAAATAACAGAGCTTTTTTTGTTAGTAATAGGAGTTTTTAGTTAAGAAATTAGTTTAATTTTGATTTTACTTTGATGAACGAAGAGAATGGTTTAAAGAGAATTCTGAATTGAGTTTTATGACTTTGAAATTAAAATTGCAGAGGAACCCTAGAATTCTTTTTATTTTATTTTTTTGGTGATTTATGAAATTAAAATTTCGATTAAGCTTAACGATTCTTGGATCATTCACGATACACCATCACAACCTGCATCTTTTTCTGGTACTGCTAAACTTATAGAATCTCCATCGACCTTCAATTCCTTCACTGTGACTAAAATTGAATGTTCCCAAATGGGTAAGGAATGGAAATATATTTGAAGTTGTTATATGAGGCAGCAGCAAAGAAACAAGTATACGATGACATGTCCTCAATTTTGAATTACATCAATGACAAATCCAAGACGAAATTCCAACAAGGTAAAGCTCGATTTCAATTGCATTCCCAATGTTTCAAATTCAATTGATGAGTGTCTATTTTTAGCAGGTACAATATTGGTAAAAAAATTGGGATTCAAATAGTTTACTTATTTGTTTGATAAAGGAAGGAATATACAAGGATCTCAATGTTTTCTTCTCCAACAGTGTAGCTTGGTTTAGCATAAACTATCGATTCAAATTAAATGAATAAGGTCGTTTGATTTAGAAAAGAATGTATAACTGTTTTAGTTCTCTAATGAGTGTTTGTTTGTTGATTTGACTTTTCGATTAGTATTGATCGTGCTTTTTATGAGTCTGCAATAATTTTTTATCTGAAACTATTTTAGGGTTTTTAAGCTTGGCTTTAATGGAAGTTCTTCAATCTTTATAAAGAAGAAAGGAGTTTCTCAGAGAGAATAAGATTAGGGCGATCTAAATTTAGACTTAAATTGTTATAATCCTAATTGTTCATCCATTTAATTTTTGAACGTAAGATAAAATGATTATATATAAGTGTATCACAAGTGTCCGGTTTTAAATTTGGACTAAAGGGTATATTTGGGTTTTACTATTTTTATTTTTTTATAATACATTCGTGCACTGCACGTGCACAGTTAATTGAGTGGTCACGACAGTTATAATAAAAAGGGGGTTTTACCTATTAGCGATTTAAAAGGGTGTAATGCAAAATAGGCATCTTTTTTGGGGAGGAAATACAAAATCGTAATACTTTGTGTATGCTAGGAACCGAGGTAAAGGTAAAAAAAAGAACATGGAGGTAACTATTTCTTCTTCTAAAAACTCCGAGCCACGAGGAGTCCGCATCAAAAATTTGGGAGCCGGTAAGAGAGGAACTACACTTGTAACTCGTGAACCACAATCGGAGGTTCAAAGAGAAGAAGAAAATCCGGAAGACACGGAAGAAGAAGTACCACAACAACAAAAGCAACATCGAAAAGGGAAAAGGTCCTTGATCCACAACAACAAGAGCCTACAAGGCGGGATACGGGGCGTCACATTCCGGTTAAGGACAAACTAATAAGTCCTCGGAAAGACAACGTACCCCATAGGCTTCCGAAATATGGAGGAGAGGTTAGAGGAACATATCAGACTTACCTTAAATCCAATTGTATTCGAAATGTTCGGCTAAAAATTGAATTTTACGAAAGAGTCGAACCTTACTAAATTCATGGTTTTTTTACTTTCATTCAGGTTCGGCTTAAATTGAAAAATATTATTATCTGAACAATTCAAAACCAAAAAAAATGTGGTTATCAGAGTAATGTTCGGATGAAAATTAAAATTTATTAAATCAGTCGAACCTGACAGAAACTAGGACTTTGCAAAATGTGGTCAGGTTCGGCTGAATCTGAAATTTATTAAATTAGCCGAACAATTCAAAACATGAAAATATGGTTATCAGAGTGTTATTTGGATGATAAATGATATTTCAAATTCAGCTGAACCTGACAGAAACTTGGATATTTTTGTATTGTTTTGAGGTTCGGCTGATTTGCAAAATTGAATTATTAGCCGAACATTTCAAATTCAATTGGATTCAAGGTACATTTGCATTTCATTGAATTGAATTTGCATTACATTGAAATAAATTCAAAAATAGAGTGGTAAAAAAATATCTTTCCACAAACTCGAATGATCTTCGTGACTCTTGAAAATATCGGGTCCGAGCCAATTGTTTATCCGCGTCATAGGTAAATGTTGGATGTTCTTGTATAGCAGCTCGCATATAAGCTCTAAAACCTGTGCACCCATATACGATTCAAGTACATACGCCTAATCCTTTCGTAGTTTCTTCAATTTCCATTACCGTCTAACACAACAAATATTAAGAACATATGATTCCAAAACTCTTCGGGGGTTTCATCTGGATATACCCCAGGTACTCTTCTATTGTGCCTATCTTCGTCATGACTTGTGTATGTAAGACACGCTTGTTTATGGCAATATCTTTTTCTATGGTGTAGCGAACCATTTCTTTTATTAGCAAGATATGACAATAAGAGAAATGAGCTTGAGGGCTAAAGAAATGAATAATACTTTGTGAAAATCAATAGTAGGAGGATGTTTGAGTTAAAAGGGGAGTCTCTTTTATAGGCATTTTAAATATAACGGCTTTTTTATTTGAAAAGGAACTAGCGGTTGTAAAAATTCGGCTGATAATGGAAACTCCAAAACAGCCGAACTCCTCAAATATCAATTGATAGAAGTGAAATTGTAAGTTTCGGCTTATTCGAAAAATAAGTTATCAGCCGAACCTCGTGTGTAATCTTAAAGCCCAGGTTAATTGTCGGGTGCGGCTGTATTTACATTTGAAATTTCAGCCGAACTTGACTATGATCATAGTACAAATCCCAAATTTAAAAAAAAAAAAAATCAAAAAAAAAGATCTGTTGGGACCTCTCTATATATAAACCTGACACTCTTTAAATCATTTTGCACCACCTAAGCCAGTCTTAAGTTATTTTTCTTTTATCTTCCTCCAATTTTTATCTAATTCTAGTTGCAAATAGATCCATTCACCGTTGAGGATGATATAATGCTTGTCAAAGCCTTCATTCCAGCATACCGTGAAAGGTCTCATGAGCATTATTCAATATTTTGGAAGAGAGTTAAAGAATTTCATTTCGAATTAGATGGGAATCCCAAAAACCGTAAGTGGTTAGAATTAGCCGAAAGATTTGAAATGCTACAATATACGTTAAGAGAATACATTAGAATACTTCATTGGGTAAAACGATATCATCGCAGAGATACTCCTGACTTGAGAGTGAGTATTTGAACACGTTTATCTTGTGAATGGAATATTTTTTGTTTTGCATATTAACATGCCAATTCTTTTATTTTTAGAGTGCTAGAGCTCAATCTCTTTGGGGAAAACGTCATGGTGGAACAATATTCGAGCACGATCTATGTGATAAATATTTGAAGACATATGCTCCGAGATTCCTTAGACAACTAGAAGCCGAATGGAGGTAAAGAGCTATTCGTGAAAGCGAATTGCTCCATATGGTTCGGCTGATTCGTAAGTCCTAAATATCAGCCGAACTTTGAAATATTTGCATACTTTTTAAAAAATATAGTCGTCAGGAGCATTACTATATATATGCCCAGCTACTAGTTCACGTTTAAAATCACATATTCACTCAAAAATAGCAATCACTAATGTTTGTTTTACTCTAGATGGAGATTTATCTCTTTGTACAAACTATGTGCTTTTTTATCCAAAGAAAGGTGAAGAACGACGTCAAAATGGTTTAGTTAGTATGAGTTATTGGGGTAGAATTCTTGATACCTTTTGCACTGAAACAGGTAATCCTAATAACAGGGATTGTCCAGATTTATTTTGTAGATTTCAAACTATAAGAAAACAAGTCAAAAAATTTATAGCTTTAATTCGGATTGTGAATTGATATCGACTTATGGGTGAAACCAATGTTGATGTTGTAGTGCGAGCTCGAGAGGAATGGAGAAGATGGAAAGGAAAAAATTTCGAATACGAACCTCATTACAACATCCTTCGTAAGTTTCTTATATTCCATATGGGATGTTAAATAAATTTTTTTAACCATCGTTCTAAGATGTAATACGATGTAATGATATACGAGTTAGTAATGTAATGCGTATCTAAGTATGAATGAAAAAAGTATTAGAATTTCTGTTAAGTTCGGCTGAATTTTAAAAAATGTAATAGCTGAACATTTCAAATTGAAGTTTTGTGGGCATCAGTGTGTTGTTCGGCTGAAAATTTCAGTTTGCAAAGCAGCCAAACCTGAAAAACCCTAGATATTTCATCATGGTGTCAGGTTTGGCTGATATTGGAAATATAATTACCAGCCGAACCTGACAACATTATGAGAAAAACCAGGTTCGGTTATATAAACATCCACGACTTATCAGCCAAACAACCTTGTGTGTCTATTCAATTCATAGGACAAAAAATCAATAAATAACGACAAAAAATTTCATTCATACAGTGAGTTTCGAACGGTCCAACAAAATCAAACAAGTTAAAATATTACATTTTATTTCATGGAAATCAAATTATACCACATCTTCACTTAACCTTGTTTCATCATAGTCACTTTTGTCTTCCTCATCACCCGTCAATATAGTTATATTTTGGCTTCCGAATGACATATGCATTGCATTCCAAAGGTCAATTATCGTCGCATATTGTTCACACCAATCCAAAGAGTAATTTTCTTTGAATTTTGGCCAAAAGGAATTTTTATCCAAATAAGGTAATGGGCATCCAGGTTGTAATTTGAGGTCGATATAGTGACATTTTTTAACATGTCCAATGAAAAGTCTCATATCATTTATATTCTCAGTGCAAGGTATTGTTGGTGGCGCGAATGACAAACTCATACCAAATGAGAGCAAATGAACCACGCAATGAAAAGTTTCGGATATTAACCACCCACAGATCGGCATTTGCATCCAATGTTCCCTTGTGATGAACATATCCCCATGTAAACGAGCTTCGAATTTAACAAACTCTTCTAGCACCCCTTGGTCTCCTCTTGGCCCATCTCTCATCATTGTTTGTAGAAGTCCCGGTTTCGGCGTATTGTTTGTAACAACCTATACCCTATATGCTTGACTTAGTCCCCGTTGAACTCCTCATTGTTAGCTTCTTCAAATAGTTCTAATTGTTGCACAGTGACATGATATACCATAATTCCCATCCCCTTCGACGTCCTTCATTGTTATTATATGCTCACGAATTACTTCGGGTATGAACTCTAAGAAGTTATCATAAATCACATTGGTTAGTCGGCAAATGTTACCGAACTTATCCTTTTTAGGACCTTTTATTGTACCCCTTGCATGTACGGTCTTTTTATCCTTTTGCTTGGGTTTTTCCTTTTGTTGGGAAGGTTATATCTTACGCTTGAGCTTGATGCATTTTTCAGTATCTTTTGGCGGAGATAGACACGAATATACATTGCTTTCCATGACTTCTTGGTTGCTTGCTTCGTTTTTATCCTTACTCAGTCGGCCACGCTTACTTGAAATATTCGCTTCTTCCATTTTTTCCTCCTTCTCTATTTCCCTCTTTTCCTCTTCGTACATTGCATCATGGTACTCAACTCCGAATGGATCCCTTTGTGTTGCGTCTATCTTGGCGGATTTCCTAGTATTTTTCCGGTTAAGTTTATTGTTTGGCCTACCTTTGGGTTTCCCTTTTTCCGTCTCAAACACATTATCCTCGGTAAAAGGATATAGGATTGGCCTCAATTTGTAGAAAAAGATTTATTTTTGAGCCCGGTACATCCCTCAGTACATCTCAGCAAATTTTTTCCCATAACTTGTGTCCCAAATCTCTTCATCGTTGAGCTCTTCGGATGGGGGCGGGTCAAAACTTAATTGTTTCCAAAAATAATCAATATCCTCAAAAGGTAGCATTCCATCTTCATATCGTGCTATGTAGTAGCGACACGGAAGTCCCATAGATTCCTTCATTTTACACAAACATTCTTCATACGGTTGAGCGGTCCAATCTTCCATCAATTTCACTTCAACCATTAGTTTGTCAATACACAAATGGGATACCCTATATGTCAATCCACGGAGCTACGAATTATCCTTGTAATTTTTGTGTTTAAACATAAGTTTATGTTCGAATGCCGCTTTGATTCTTACAAGATCGGTTTTGAAATAATCATCCATCGCGTGAAACACCGTCACAAACGTGTCAACATAACCAAATAGGTTCTTCTTCAATTGGTGATGAGATGACTCTAACATACTTGTAGCTTGGTTTTCAAAGTGTTTGAGTTCATTTGTGAACGCACGCACAAACCTTTTCTTGTGAAGTTCCAGTCCTTACTTACGCAAGTAGGTAATCACACTTGGGTATTTGGGGCCCAATTGCGCAATAAGCATTTTAAGATTCTATTGGTACATGTCTTCGCTAATTGACCATGTCAAAGCATCTCATTCGTTCAAGAAACAATACCACAACCTTTCATTAGATTCATATTCTTTCTTGAATTCCTTCTTTTTCTTTACTCTTTCTTCCTCTGGTAGCTTAGAAAGCTTCTCTAAGTCTTTTAACTTAAGCGGCTGAATTTTCGGTTGACAATTTTTCCTCACATTGTTCCAAACATGAAACGTATAAAGAAAGTTGTGTGCCTCCGGAAATACTATTATAATACCATACATCAATGCTTTCTCTTGGTCGTTTACGATCACCTTAGGAAGGGCATCCTCCCGGAAGATTGGCTTGCATTGTTTTAACCCCCATATGTAACTTTCTTTCTTCTCGTCTTTCAAAAAGTAAAACCCAACGGTGAATGGTGCCTTGGTCGACGTATGTTCAACTATGTTCATCAACGTCATCTCATATTTGTTGGTCTTGTAGGTGCAATCAATTAGAAGAACTTACGGAAAGCATTGAGCCAATCAGACGCACTCCGGGTGGCCAATGAAAAGATGTGTCACTTGTCCAAACTCATCCAATTTCTTTTGAACCATGTACTTGTTGTTCGCAGCCAACCACATAACTTGTTACATCACCAACCTACCTTGCAAATCATTTTTCCTCAAAAGGTTTCTCGCATTGTAGATAGTGCGTATGGTGGACTTGTTATTCTCGTCATCCACCTTCAATTTTCCAAGAATCTTAATCGGTGTCGTACGTGTTCGCAACATTTTATCTACTTCGACGAGTTCTTTCAGCTTTAATCATGCGACTTTGGCATGCTCGTGAAGATCACGTGGACGTGGGTGGTTATGACGACAATTCATCTTCTTATTCATACTCCAATGTTCTTCATGTTTGTTGTAGTTGAAAATGATCTTGAAGGGGCAATTTCTTTTCTTTGTGTTACTCTTATTCTTTCTCCCGGTTTTAGGCTTATACACAAAACCCTCTTAACCTTACTTGCGCCTATCCCACTTCTCTCACAAATCATTTCAAACTGGTCATCTCGGCTTTGTTATCGGCAAACTAGCATGTAATTAATTTTAATTTCATGTTCCTCAGCCCAACACCTTGCTTCTGGTATAGATTTCCATGACTACATGGTTACAAGATCAAGAATAAAGTTAGTAAAGGTATCACTTAAACTTACAAAATAAAATCAAAAATCAATTTGTTACCTACCAAATCAATTTGAAAGTGATCTTTATTATCTTCGTGAATAATGAAATTTTTCGGAGGTTGATCGTCCATTGGTACAAGAATATCTCAAGGTTAGATGACCACAAACAAATTTTACATATGAGTTCGGCTGACTCGATATTCAAAATAAAAGTTGAACCATTAGTTACCAAAAGTTCGGCTGTTTCAATATTCATTATATCAATCGAACATTTGATCTTTATTTTTTCAAGAAATTCATCTATATGGTTCGGCTGATTCGATATTCTAAATTACAGGCGAACTTAGACATATGTTTTTTCAAAGAATTTTAACTAGATGGTTCGGCTGAAAAATAATTAGCCGAACAATTCATTGATGCCAGTGAAAAACACTTTCGAAATGTTCGGCTGAAATCAAAAACCAACTATCAGCCGAACTAAAAATTGACCCTTGGCGCCAAATTACAAATACGAAGTTCAGCTAATATTTCAAGCTCATCGAACCAGCCGAACGGTTCTTGAGCATGTGATTCGGCTAATATAATTTCAGTCGAACGATAAATTGGTAAGCGGAACTCTTTAAAAAAAATATCTTTCGATGAATTGAACCTACAAAAATGAGATTAAACATTATCTAAGACCATACCTGAGTGTTATTAGCAATGGGTTCCTCAACCATGTATTCATCTTCGGGATTTGGATCATAAAAATCATCATTTTGAGCTTGAAGTTGAGTTTGTGTTTGAGTTTGGGTAAAATCATTCTTATAATCCAAAAAATCAGCCATATCAGGATCTCCATCGTAGTTGATATGTATTTTCTGAACTTTACGTGATGAAGATTCGCCCTCCTTAATCGAATCATACATTTTGATAAAAAACCCTAGGTTTTTTTTCACTTCTTCTTCTACTTCTCTTAAATAAAGTTCTTTCCAAAAATAATTTTTCCCTCACCAATTTTAACTTTTAAAACCAAAAATTAGATTAACTATTAATTATTATAATTAACTACTAATAATTAACTATAACCCTAATCATTATTTATTGAACACTAGTGAATAATATTAACATTAATTACATAAGGGCAATGGAGATATTATAAAAACCGGGTGATAGGAAGTTTTTACAAATATTCCTAAAAACTCTATTTTATCTCAATAGTGCCCATTAAAAAATTTATATATCCAAAATAGGATTCAAAAAAAAATAAAGTTTATTTTGTTATGATATCAAAAGTGTGGTTGTCCACCTGATGGACAAATGTTTTAGTGACTTAACCTTTTGCTGTTGAGGTGTCATCACATGGGCTTCTTTAACCCACCGATCATCAGTTTCCTATATAAAGGCTGATCTCTTTTGTTTCATTTGGGTACATATATGAGAAATTATGAAAATAATAGTCATTTGTCTCTGGTTAATAAGTTTCTAGTTCTCATTTCACTTATCTATTACAAATTGTGTATGCTACCCATGTGCAAGGCAACGCTATATGAAATAGTACATGTAGACGTCCTACCGTTAACTAAGTCGTTCACCAATAATTACATGAGCCGATATGCTTAACACTGATGGTATAATCACTGATGGTAGCATAAATTGTTCTACGACGATCGGCATAGGAGCTAACGATATAGAAAAAGATAATTTTTTTCAATTCTTGTATATTTAATTTAGTTTATGCATATAATTTTTATAGTGTTTAACTTTGTTTTTATTTGATTAGGACTTGTTAAAAGATAAGTTAAACGATTGTCGCGTCTTGTATATTCTAAGGTAGGCATAAACAATTACCGCGTTATACGAAAAGATATCCCAGTAGATACATATAAAGTAATTCATATTTGTGATGTTATTCGATTTTCAAATTTAGACGAATATTTGAGTTTTGCGGTGTTTGTTATTTTCCTCATTAATTAAACAATGGCAAAAATTTCCCCATCCTTTTTGGATGGCGTAGAAAATAATTTCCTTCAATATTTCGTCATTGATTTTTGCAGCATATAGTTTGCGGCTTGAATTTAGAGAAGAAATATATGTGTCGTATAAATGCTACGATGGGCAATAAGGCGGCAAATATTTGCGCCCTTATGTATTTCCGCTAGCTTTACGATATACATATAATATATGCGCCTCTTATATCGACGAGCTTTAAAAAGCTAGTGCATGATATGCACATTGTATATGTTGTGATAGCAACAACGAGAGCTGTGTATATTAACTGCGCCTCGTAAATATACAAACCTCGAGCGATAAAATGTTGCATTTATTTAAATGATATTAAGAGTTAATATCTAGTCTTCTCGTCGCCAAATCAATTACCGAAAATCACAAATTTGGTGAATTAAATCTGCATCAGTGCCTATACAAATAAGTCTATTTTTGACAAGCTGATAGACACGACAAATGAGAAAAATGCACAATGTGGTAGGCATATTTAAATATGGGAACCACAATGATTTTTCGGGTTTAGGGACCTGATAAGCACCGTACCACTAGAAGTGGAGAAATATGAAATGATAGCATAATAATTGGTTGAATAAGCCATCTTTGAGCATGGTTGATCTCTGCAATCGTTGTGGCATAAAAGACACAACATGCGCACCTGAAGTGTCGTTTACTACTGTTAATCTCTATTGGTCGTCTTGGTACTGGGATTGATATTGAGAAAGTGTCTATGTTCACAAAATTTGTTTTACAGTTTACTGTTGATTTTATATGGTATTATAAATTCTTAAATTCATTCCAGCTGGACAGTAAACGAGAAAGGAAACCTGATCAGTTATCTCTCCTGGGTCACGTGTTATCGTGTCAGTACCCAGTTACTACCTTGATAGGTAGAGTAATGTGGAACTGAAAGTTCTGTTGATGAGACATTCTCGTCTAAGGATCAGGGGGAGAATCGTCGACGATATTGGTTAATACCAATTGTGTCTCATCTAAATTCTCACACCAATAAGTGCCTAAGGTGTTGGATATTAATCTATTGATTGATCCAACAAGATTACGCTAGCTAGATTCGGCATAAATTAAAGTCCTTGCAAGGCATGCCATGGAATCGCAACGATTGTTTCGTCTGAAAACATGCTTACAAGCATAGACGAAAAACCTCTAATATGAGATATATGCCAATCTAATCAGATAACATCCATATTCTCTTTGAGTGATGAGTTGATAACTCCTGACGAGGAGTAAATCCATAAAAGTTGTGTTGATATCTTATGGAGAAGAATATCCACATAATGAAATTTGGTACCAATGGATCAGAATATCCTCGAACTCTGGAGAGTGATGTAAGATCGTTATTAACTGATTTTTAACTGGTTGTCGATAATTCCTTTGCAAATGAAGGATACTTATCCACCGTTATTTCAGTAGCTACTCTGAACATTATCGACAAAGTTTATATGATTGGTAAATATGGACCTCGGTCCATATTGAGTTGTTTTCTCGCTTGCATACGCTTTTAGGACCTTATTCCTAGCATCAGTTGCAAATTTGATGATTATGAGAAAGCGTGATGAGAAAATTAAGGTCGCTTGTTATACAGCGACATCTCCTTGACAACGAGTTTCCACAAACACTTAGTCAGGTTGATGGAAGTATCGTCTGGTAGTCATACATGACTCGACATATCACCTGGGTGGTAACTGTGTATCTATACTCATATAGATTTTAAATGAAACTTTTGTTTATCAATTTTTGATGTTGTATCATTTTGGTAATGTTCTGGGCATCGATGGTGAGTAATTATATTATTCATTTGCATTCATTGAATGGTTTAGCTGAATCATTCATAAAGCATTTGAACTTATTACTCCTAAAACCATTGTCATGTTTCTGTTTGGAGAAGTCTTGCATTATGATGCTCCACCACGGTTGTTACTACAACGAGATTTGCAAATTTGATGAGAAAGTCTTCCTACCATATAGGGGGAGAAAGGCTATTTCCTGAAAAATTGGCATGAAGTATCCTGGCTTGCACAACGATAGACCAGGATGTATCTCATCTTGATGTTTTTAGCAATGAAAGACATGCCGAAGATTTTATATCTTCTAAAATTGCAAATCAAGTGGCTTCTTTGAAAAGTTGTGAATGTAGCAGCAAGTGTGTCATTAAAACACACGAGAAGCATGGATGACTAGTTGATTCAAACTATTTTGTTCCTCCTGAAAAAAGAAAAGACCAATCACAATCATTGGACGGTAGTGCTCTCGAAAAGACTATCAAAGGTAGATCTGATTTCTCCAGGTGTAGTTCTCTTGATAAGAGAACGTCTCTGCAAAGGCTTTGAAACCTCAAAATAGAGAAATTTGTGATCGTACTACAATGGTTGTTGGTGACATAGTCAAAGTATCCACTGATACTACCATAGATGATGTTGGTGTTAAACCACTCTCTAAAGGGAGAATGTCATCAACTGAATGATTGGCTAAACAGGAAAGGAGAGATCCAAGCAGAACAATAAATTCTCACAAAAATGCATATCTTTGGAACTGAAAAACAAACACTCAGTAATGTGTGCTACACTTGGCCACGGGTGGATGTTTGCAGTCCTGACATCCAAAATGTAAGCCATATTGGCTACATGTGGATGTTTGCACATAGTGAGAAAAAAATAAGGTCAACTAATGGCACAAAGTCTTTCATAGAAATTTGAGATGGATTACAAAGAAACATACTCCCTATTATGGATGTAATTACCTATTTGGTATTAGTCTGGCAGTCTTTCAAGGATTCGACGTGCATCTAATGGATATGGTTACTGCTCACTGCATGCAAATTCCTAAAGGTTTTCAACTGTCAGTAGAATTACCATGCCATATCCATTTGTTAAAACTTATTCAGCCTTGTATAGTTTGAAATGATTTGGACAAATATGGTCAATTATCTAAGTGAATACTTATTAAACCAGGAAAATACGAACCATCTTATATGCCCATGAGCTCTGCATTTGCTAGATTTGATGAATACAATATCAATTAATTGGAACTCCTAAAGAGCTCCAAAGCACAAAAATGCTAAAACAGGAGTTCCAGATAGAAATTTGGGTAAGACAATATCCCAATTTGTTGATTGAGCATTGTATCTAGCAGTCCGTTAATTTCGTCAACCTTGAAGGTTTAGACATATTTAAATGGACAAGCTAACAGTAATTCGGTCTTTTACTTTTAAGATTGACGGTTTACATCTCAACAAAGAAGATGTATCACTTTGTGGTTTGTATTACACAAGAGATATGTAAATGGTATACTAGCTGAAATATATTATAATACATGATATTGTGTTTGTCGTAAACATGTAAGCCTGGTTCTACCCAGCACCAATATCGATGCATTGGTCCGAAGGAAAGTTATTCACCTTCGTGGTACCTAAGCTTGATATTTTACATAAAAGATCGCAAAATCTCTCTCACAAAGAAATTTAATCAGACTGTTTGAGCTTTGATTTCTCAGCAGGATTGTTAAAGCAGCTAAACATTTTCCTAGCTAATAGTCTGGTAGTATAGTATACTTGTTTCTCCTCCGATCGATTACGATTGTTCAGTCAAAGCTAGTAGAGATTAAAAGTTGCCGCAATCAAAAGATCATTAAGAAATTGCACAGAAGAAGATCAAAGCAAGTTTTCTCTAGTAAAGGAAGCTACTGATACAAGATGGTTAGTGATCTCTATGCAATATTATCGAGAACAATGATCAACTGAGAAGGCTACTCATCAGGGGGAGTAAAACCATAGAAGACTATGGATATTGGGCATGTTGGACTTTAACGTCGTGTACTCTTTTTCCTTAGTCAAGGTTTTTCCCCACTGGATTTTCCTTGTCAAGGTTTTAATGAGGCATGCGAGTCTGGTGCTATCCGCAGTTTGAAATGTTATACTCTTTTTCCTCCGTCCTGGTTTTTGTCCCATTGGGTTTTTCGGGGCAAGGTTTTAACGAGGCAACATCTGCGGATCTATCATTGTTCTGAGTACTCATATTTTCCTACGTTCAGGTTTTGTCCCTCTAGATTTTCCTGGCGATGTTTTTAATGAGATAAACAATCTTAGAACGGTGATCGTCATCTAAAAAGATGAATATCCATAAAGTCCCCTACACGTATTATTTGATAAAGTTTATATGGCACAGGCTTTTTCCTGATTAACGAAGTAAAATAAGCAGCGTAGCAAATATCGTTGTGAGCTTCCAGCGTTTGGGTTTTTCCGATGTTTTTTCTAACAAGGTTTGACGAAAGCAACTTGTCGTAGCGGTCGAACATCATCAGAAGCTTTATCTATTCCGATTTTTATCTAAATTAGATTTTTCTGGTAAGATTTACTGAAGCAACGTATTTTAATCGGCAAGGAGGAATGTTATGATATCGCTGAATAAAAGTGTGGCTGTCCATCTGATGGACAAATGTATTAATGACTCAATCTTTTGTTGTTGAGGTGTCATCACATGGGCTTCTTTAACCCACCGATCAGTTTCCTATATAAAGGCTGATCTCTTTTGTTTCATTTGGGTACATATATGAGAAATTATGAAAATAATAGTCATTTGTCTCTGGTTAATAAGTTTCTAGTTCTCATTTCACTTATCTATTACAAATTGTGTATGCTACCCATGTGCAACGCAACGCAACGCTATATGAGATAGTACATGTAGGCGTCCTACCGTTAACTAAGTCGTTCACCAAGTGAGCCGATATGCTTAACACTGATGGTATAATAATTTTGTTATTTTCGATGGATTCTGTTGAATGTTGCGACACACTAATTGGAATAGATAGACCACCTTTAACCCCAAAAAAAAAATATTTTTGAAAATGAAACTCCACCTTTTTAGAAAGAAAAAGAAATGGTAATAATACTAAATGAACTCTATAACCCCAAACTACATCTACCAACGTGTCCAAACGAACTCTCATTAGTCCAGCTTTTCACTCTTTTTGTAAGGTGGGGGGGGTATAGTAATTAACGAGACCTTTTACCTTCCTAAAGTCGAAACTATGCAGTTTATCTTTCACCATCTGACAATAATCCTTGTTTCGCTTATAAAGACTAGACCTTTGTTATATGTCTCAGCTTGTGGTGTCTCTGTTTGTAGTCTATTTATAACCTTCTTTCATTGTTACTGGTGTCTTCTCTAGCTTGTGGTTGTATAGTGCATGTACAATCTCTGATCTGCAGAGTACTGCAGCGAGAAGTAGCTATAGAAGGGTAATGTTCCAACTTCCAACCATTAATTACCCTAGTAGTAATGCTCTTAATGAGATCAATTGTGACACCACATGCATATCAGTACTTCAATAGTATTGGTTACCCACGGTAGCACGACTTCGTTGTACTCGCAATGCAACACTATTACAACCATAAAAACGAAATGCACAAGGCCTTAGAACAAAGACTATGACACAATTTTGTTTTACGTCCGTCGACTCTTCAAACAAGCCGCTCGGCGTCAAGCGGGGGTCTTGCCATATTTCCCATAGTAGCTTAATAACACGGCCAGTTGATCGAGTCATACACAGCCCCCCCTACACCGACAACCTTTTTTTAGATTGAGACCCACCGTGGCTATCACTCTCCAAGTGGTAGGATCATTCCCAGAATGAAGCTCAAAGTCTTAACTCAGGGAAATCTCTGTGGGTCTAGAATTACACTTTAGAACAAAAATAAATCTAGAGCTAAGTACAAATTTCAATGATTTAAAACTTCAACAATAACAACCACAACAACTAAGCTTACATGATATCTTTCCATCTCTTATCTATCAAAAGTTTGAAAAAACAAAAAGTAGTAATTAAAATTTTCTTTCTTTACTTCATTAACCAAACATCACTTGTAACTAAACTTGCTTTCTACTCCATTAACTGCACCACCTCTCTTCTTCTTACTTTGACATTCAGTCCATTTTTCATAAGCAAAACAATAGATTGCTTCAAGCAATCAGGTTGAGCTTCAACAATCTCAACATGAAAGTTATAAAGAATAGAAGCAATAACAGATTTCATCAAATTAAAAGCAATATCTTTACCCAAACAAGTCCTTGGTCCAACATTGAAGATAAAAAAATTTGACATGAGTTCAGTCTTAAACTTACCTTCATTATCAATCCATCTTTCTGGTCTATACTCTTTGCAATCTTTACCCCATATCCATTCCATTCTTGCAACTGCATATATGTGCAGAATGCATTTCATACCTTTTCTGACCCTGACTCCATCAGGAAGAACATCATTCTCAACAACACTTTTATGGTTAATATAACCCGGTGGATATAACCGTAATGATTCAATCAAACATGCATGCAAGTAAACCAACTCTTTCAAGTCTTCCGAATCGAATACGTAAAGCCCGGTTTCCTTTTCCTTGTTGAAAACATCATCACTGACATTTTTCTTCTTAGAGTGAACTACATTTTTTAGTTCTTCCAAGAGCTTTGTTTCAACTCTAGGGTTGTTACAAATGGACCAGAAGAACCATGTCATACCAGAAGCACTTGTATCAGATGAAGCAAAAAGGATAATCAAAGCTGTATCTCTTAAGAACTTGTGATTACTCTTAGAAAACCCTGCTTGTGAACAATCCATATCGTTCATGTAAGTAGATATAAGTCCTTTGTCAGGTTGAAACCGAGCAGCTTGATTGTGAATATCAGCCTTCATCGACAGTTCTTCTCTCTTTTGAGAAATCAACTCACCTATTTCATGATCTATGATTCTTCTGGCTTTTGCATTTTCTTTCTCTTTTCCAACTCGTAAGAAACGCATCGACTTCCACCAAAAGCTAGGAACGATATGTCGATAAAACATAGTTTCAGTAGCAAGTTCAATGGCTTCGGCAAGCTCGTTGCCTGGAAAACCTTCAATAAGATACTTTGGGCTCTTGCCAAAAGTCATAGTAAAGCTTGTATCAAAAGTTAACCTTATAAATGCACTTTGTAAATCGAAAACAGACCGAGTTTCCGACAGAGAAAGCAACAATGGGAGCAACGCAGCTTCAACTTCTAACTTGTTTGTTTTAGCGACAAAACTGCGAAGATCTTTCGACGAAAACCGACTATGAGTCATTTTTCTTTGTTGAAGCCAAGGATCATAATCAGTTGTAAAAATCCCATCTCCAAAAATATCAAACATTTCCTTAAAATCATGACCTTTAGGGAAGTTTGAGAAGTTTGTTTTGAGGATGTACTCAATGTTTCGAGGATGACAAGTAACCATGTAGTTGATTTGAGTGAAAGATGGACCTTTGAGTTTGAATGAACAACCATAAGTAGTGAAAGTGTCGACGAGAACTTCATTAACACAATCAGCATTCTTGAGAAGTTGAGGAAGTTTACCGAGAACTGGCCAGTGTTGAGCAAATGAGTTGAACTGTTTGTATTTTGGATACCATTTGATAACGAAAAATGATAGTAGAGATATCAAAATCTCTGGCCATCTTTCTGATAAAAAACTAAAGAATGGTGATGATGATAATGATAATGAAGACTCCATAAAGAATGATACCTAAAGAGAGAGTGGTGTGAGAAAGAGAGAGATAAGAAAACTTAGTTTTGATGGTGTCATTAGAAGAATTCTTCTCAGTCCTTTGGATTTATAATAACAAGAAGATAATGCAGTTGAAAAATCAGCGAGAAATGAATTGCTTTAATGATCGTGTTGTACAATTTGCAGTTTTCTGGTGACTAGACGAGTGCCAGACTTTGTCTAGGCTTAATGTCAACAACAGCTAAGTTCAAATCCTATTCCCTTTTTCTTCCATTGACCTATTGACATCCATACAGGAACCGCAGTTCGATTTGGGCAATAGATGAGTCCAGGCCAACTTCAGCTGTCCAGAAGGGCTGCTCGAGTGAGAGTTACATATCAAATATACCAATCTAAAGATGCCCACCTAGAAGAGGTGCAAAGAAAGAAAAAAAAACATTCCCCCAGCACCAATCAGTTAAGTGGCCCAATAGAGAGGAGGGATGGTTCTTCTAAATTTTCCCAGATCTTTATCCAGATTCAGATGGGCAGAGAAGAGTGCTTCCGCCAGAGAACTCTCAAAGAGAAGCACTAACAAAGATTTTCATACTCTGATTCATATAAAAATAAGGATAATGTTGTATTTGCGTACTAGCTCTTTAACCATGTTTAGAACATGAGTACTCAGTTTGTCCAATCTGGTGCTTCAATTAGGTTTTGGCAATGTTATCTAGATACTCAGCTTGTCTGATTACGTGTTTATGTAACACTAAAGTGGACAACTAAGAGTAACCATATCCTCCTAGACCAAATAGCCCTCAAAAAATTATAGCTCATATACTTTGATAGCCAACCACTAAACTAGAAAACTAAACAAAAGAAAAACGATATTTGAGTGTGAAAATAGATAAAGCTACAGAAATGTACAACTTTCTCATTATTTTGGACCCCAAATATAAACTCGGATTTACCATCAACAGTTTGCCCCAAAATCTCCTAGCATTTTTTAGGACGACCTAAAAAGAATGTAGGACGACTAATAAAATTATTAAAAAATAATATCAGTACACTCCTTATTCATATTATTTTTTTAATAGTTAATTTATCCTTATTTAATCAGTGTTAATGTTGATTAATTAGTTAATTAATTTTTGTTAATTAGTTAATTAATTTTGGTTATAGTTAGTGTTAGAAAAATATTTGAGTTATAGTTTTAGAAAAGAAATAGAGAGTGTGTTAGAGAGGATGAAGAAGTTTGGGGAAACCAGGTTTTACCTAAAATTAATAACAAACATGGATGAGTATGAGGAAGAAGGTAAGAAATATTATGAAGAACATAATATTGAAGGTTCAATAGCGTTTAGAGATGACGATTTGGGATATTTGTTGGATGATCCAAATTTTGGTGTGGAAGAAAACCTAGACGGCGATTTAGCGAGAGAAATCGATGAATCACATCAAAATGAAGATAATAATGCATCAAAAAATCAGGTATTGTTTTAAGAAGCTCAAAAACCCACTTTGTATGCGTTTGTATGTGATCGGTAACAAAAAAATTCATTTTTGCATGCATTTAATGTCATGGACGTCCCAGAATCGGTAGATAATCGAGTACCATATCTACCGATTACACACTACTGTGCCAAAATTATAGTATAATCGGTAGTCTCATGAAGATTACTTACTACCGATAAAACAAAATCCCCAAATTGAATTTTGTTCGATTTCTGTTTGCATAATCGATAGTTTAGGAATACTTATTATCTACCGATTATGTTTTTCGCCCCAAAAATCAATTTCTCCAAACCTATAAATTTTATATTTGGCTAAATTTATAATCGGTAGTATATGGTATATCGTTATCTACCGATTACATACTTGTTTTTGTGTACAGAACTTGTCTTGATTTCTTTCTATAATTGGTAGTACAGGAACATAATTAATTACCGATTGTTGTTAATCGGTAGTAAGGGGATATAATTAACTACTGATTGTAGTTAATCGGTAGTACGGGAATATAATTATCTACCAATTATTGTTGTTTAACTCATTGCTATTTTATGCAGATTATTGAATTGGTTAATCATGTTTCATACGAGGGTCCTGATACTTCCCTACACTATGCAAATAATTTGGTATGCTACCTACCCACTCTTGCCTTGTTCTAAGAATGTATGTTACATGGTTAGGCTTATGATATTTGTTTTGTTATATGTGCATTAAGACACTTGGAAGTAAGGCGGAGGCAAATGAATGGCTTATCAACAAGGCAAAAGAGAAGATGTGCGTTGTAGTTCAGAACAATTATGTGAGAGTTGATCGATTTGAAATGATTTGTGAGAGAGGTGGCGAGCGAAAGAATCACGTGGGAAAGGATTGTAAATACGTAAAGAAGACGGAGAGGAAATATCGAGGTGATTCAAAGAAGATTGGATGTCCATTTAAGATTATCTTCAGTAAGCCCGACGGTAAGGAAGGTAAAGTATGGAAAATGTTTAGAGTTTCTAATGGTCGTCACAAACACGAAGATCCGGAGAGTCTTGTTGGGCACGTAATGGTTGTCAAGTTAAAACCAAAGGAAATGGAGACGGTGAAGTCCATGAAGAACGTAATGAAAGCAAGTGCAATCCTATCTAAGATAAAGGCGGACGACCCAAACAACTTGTCTTTGTTGTCTACAATTAAGTCGGCGCTAGAAACGATCAAAAGGACGGAATGGGATGGTCGAATGGTTATGCAACAATCAGAGTGGTTAGCCGAGAAACACAATTACACGTTGAGAAAAGAAGAAACGGATGGTAAGGTGATTCTTATTTTCTTGGCACATCCGAAGATGATCCAATTGGCTCAATGTTTTCATCAAATTTTGTTGATAGATGCTACTTATAAGACAAACATGTATAACATGCCGTTATTGAACATTGGTTGCCACACTTCGGAAAAATACACATTTACGGTGGTGTGAGTTTAATGGATGCTGAGAGCGATGTGAGTTTCATTTGGATGTTGCAAACATTAAGTTCGATTTATAATGTCGATCATTTTCCAAGGGTTATTGTAACGGGTAACGATCAAGCCTTGATGAATGCAATAAAGAGAGTGTTTTCGGAAGCCCGGAATTTGCTTTGTACGTGGCACATTCAATGCAACATCAAATCCAATCGCAGACATCATATCCAAGCTAAAAAACGAAACAAAGATAAGTTTGTGTTTGCATGGACATATGAATATCATAACTTCAAGAACGAGCCAACAAGCATTGCGTAGAGGTCTCATGGCCGATTAAATAAAATACTAGTCGGTAGTCAAAATGGGGTTGTGTCGGTCCAAGAAGCAATCCATGAGTTCACCAATCGTGACCTCACTAAGATTTACGGTTCAATGGAAAAAATTCGGCATAGATTCTCGTTGGCACATTTAAAACATAAAAATCTTCTAATGGGTAGAGTTTACAAAGTTTCTTGGTGGGCAATAAATTTCATGATACAACAATTGGAGTTGTACAGAGATCACGATGATGAGACTACGGTTTGCAATTGCAAGACGATGATAGGTATTGGACTCCCGTGTCGTCACATGCTTGGTAGGTATATTGAAGTGATTGACATTAATGATAGTCATCCCTTTTGGAAGCAATTAACTTTCACTCCAAGCACCCCGGTGGTTGATGGTGCGTCGTTCGTGGAGACGGAAATATTTGTACGAATACTCGAGCGTTACTCTACGTCAAATGGGACACAAAAGAAAATATTGATGCACCATTTAAAGGAATCCCTTCAACCCTGTCTAAAGGTTGTTGAAGAACCAATGAAAGGAAAGGCGATGGGTAGGCCAAATAACGAAAAGCCAAGGTCAATTCAAATAAAAGAGTTGAAGGAATGGTTATCTAGTCAACGAGAGCTTTCTAGGCATGAGCATACTAAATATGAGTATCAAGATATGCCGGCTCTAAGGAAAAGGGGTCGTCCAAGGAAGGATCAAGGTGGACCAAGCTCAAGACAATTCAAACCTAAGGTCTCTACGATTCATTCTCAAGTAAGTCAAACCCAACCTATACACGGAAGACCAAATCGAGGTACGTATACAATATACGATGAGTATTTGGAACAACTCCCTCTACTCATTATACCATTTGTTTTTTCCACCGACGATGTCGATGGGGATGGCAACTATGGCTTTAAAGTTGCTTCGAAACAAATAGGAGACTTTAGTGAGGCGGTTACCGAGAATATCACCCAATGGCAATATTTAAGAAATAAGATGGACGCGCAACTATTGGAGGATAAGGAATTCTATATTGAAATGATGAGAGAAGAAGATAGACACGTTAGATAACAAGAGTTAAAGAGTTAAACACTCGTGTAAAATACCGAAACGGATTGAAGACAATCATATCCAAGTATTGGATGGTAATGCCGAAATGTGGGTATCTTTTAGCGGATGTATTGAACTGCATGGTACATTATTTATGTGCTCCTTCCTTAGGAGTGAGTGTTACATTTACACCCACAAGGACGGTTTGTGATGGGTCGGTCAAGGATAGACAAATCATTATGGCATGGGTTAATAGCAATCATTTTATCGGCTTAAGGTTAACGGATGATTGCCCATTACCTCCATTGAGTAGGTGGTCGGATTACTTCCCAACTAACCATTGCAAGGAGTGGTTGAAGCAATACGAGTCCAACATGGAGCGTTGGGATCGTTTAACAAACTTTTTCAAGGACCCAATTCATTTGACCAAGGATGGTGAGTAGTTTAGTTGATCATGTGATTTTGAACATACATTTTGAACATTGGGTATAGAAAAATATTAATGCAATGTTTTGTGATCGTTAACAAAAAAAATCATTTTTGCATGCATTTAATGCAATGGACGACCCAGAATCGGTAGATAATGGAGTACCATATCTACCGATTACACATGCATGTGCCAAAATTAGAGTATAATCGGTAATATTGTGAAGAATGATTACTACCGATTAAACAATCGGTAGTGGGTGGAAATTTTTATCTATCGATTTAGAATCAGTAGTTTGTAAAATCACATATCTACCGATTTTTATTGTAGCTAGAATTGAATTAAACTTATTAATTTTGTACTTTGTAATCGGTAGTTTAAAGATCAAATTTATCTACCGATTCCATTGTAATCGGTTGTTTTTTAACAAATTAATCCTCCGACTATACTTGTTTTTGTGTACAGAACTTGTCTTGCTATAATCGGTAGTACGGGAACATAATTAACTACCGATTGATCTCTAAAACCCACAATCGGTAGAAAGTATCAAAACTTATCTACCGATTTTACTGAATTATAACCGATTTTGTAACCTATTTGGCAGGAATAAATAGTCGTTTGAACAGTGTACGAATAGATTTTTTGAAAATTTAGTCGTTACACTAGCCTTTGGATGTTTATTGTATATAAAAGGAACTCTTCTCTCAACAAAAAACCCCACAATTCTCAAACTAACTCATTTTTCTTCATCTTCTTAAAAAACCTCACACTTCTCAAACATGGCTACTAGCTGGTCCACCAAGGAAGATGTTACAGCTGTTCGGGCGTGGGTGGTTACCACGAAGCATGATTCTCATCTAAAAATTAACTCTTCTCAAAACGTAGAAGCTTTTTGGAACCGGGTTATCCAAGTTTTTGTGGGTTTAGATGGCAATGGAGGTGGAAGAACATGGAACGTGGTCAGGGATCGATTCGAACAACTCTATGATCGTTGTGATTTTTTTAGAACTGATTTATACAATGCCAAGTTTAGTTTCCCTGAGCTCGACATCAATGGATATATAAGTATATCTCAAATAGATGTTAATCAAATCAATTATGATCTCAATATAATACTAACATATTGTTCATTACTTTTTTCAGACTCCTCATGCTCTTAAGGACTATAGGGATATGTATGGCAGAAAGTTCACGCATTTTGCATGTTATGATGTATTGAAAGAAAATGACAAGTATTTTGATCACGAGTATTTCGATGACGACTATTGGTCAATTAGGCATCAAAACTAATCAAATGTAATGTTATGATCTACTTTATGTCTTTAAATAGAATAAAAGAAGCCAAAGAACTTTATTCCGTGATTCATATTCTGTCTTGGATAATACCCTTCACCTTAAGCGGCATGGACGAACCTTAAACGGGTTGAATCTGTCCATCACCTTAAGGATATTGAAATCAGCTTCGTAACGGTAATTTGATCGTTTCCATCGTCGTCATTCCTCGATAGATCTCGCTATAACTTCGTCATTAGTTTCACCCCTCAAACGATATTGATTGACAAGATAAGTTAAATTTACAAATGGATCAACTTCTCTGCTTATGCAATTAAATCGACAAAAAAGATCAGTTCTATTACGATTATTGGGGTTACCGGTGTCAACGCAAAAATGTTCGTGAATACTCTCCAAATAACTCATACTCATTACACCATTTTCCCTACGTTCTTCTCCTCGCCTCGGATAGAATTGCGCATAGCGCCTACATAGCGATAAATCTTCTTCTACCGTGAAAGGTTGAGCCATTAATCTTGAAGATGATTACTTCGATGTTGAATAGTTAAAATGTATTAGAGGTGCATAAATGAGAAGAGGTCACCCTCCTTATATAGATTAGAGTCCCAACGGCTCTTTTTTTTCAAAAGAAAAGAGCAGTTGAGGCCTGGTGTAACAAGAGAGCACAGAAAATATATACACTAAGTTTGTACGTATATAAACAATCGGAAGTATCGGGATCACCATTATCTACCGATTTACACAATCGGTAGTCTATGAAACTGTATTTACTACCGATTGTAATGTAAAATGTGTCCAGAAACCAATCAGTTCCATCATCTTAATCAGTACATAATTAACAGTCGATTGTACTCAACAAGTATAATCGGTAGTCTAATAAAAAAAATTACTACCGATTGTATATATTGTCCCAAATTCAAAATTGAAAAAAATATTAAATTTCCAACATTTTCATACTTTATAATCGGTAGTCTAAGAAATTTTTTCACTATCAATTGTATACGTTGTCCCAAATTCAAAATTGAAAAAATATCAAATTTCCAACATTTTCATACTCTATAATCGGTAGTCTAAGAAAAAAATTTACTACCGATTGTATATGTTGCCCAAAATTCAAAATTGAAAAAGTTATCAAATTTCCAACATTTTCATACTCTATAATCGGTAGTCTAAGAAAACATTTTACTACCGATTGTACATTTTGCCCAAATTCAAAATTGAAAAAATTATCAAATTTCCAATATTTTCATACTCTATAATCGGTAGTCTAAGAAAAAAATTTACTACCGATTGTATATGTTGCCCAAAATTCAAAATTGAAAAAATTATCAAATTTCCAACATTTTCATACTCTATAATCGGTAGTCTAGGAAAATTTTTTACTACCGATTGTATATGTTGCCCCAAATTCAAAATTGAAAAAATTATCAAATTTCCAACATTTTCATACTATATAATCGGTAGTCTAGGAAATTTTTTTACTACAGATTGTGTATGTTGCCCCAAATTCAAAATTGAAAATATTATCAATTTCCAACATTTTTATACTCTATAATCGGTAGTCTATGCAATTTTTTTACTACCGATTGTATATGTTGCCCCAAATTCAAAATTGAAAAAATTATCAAATTTCCAATATTTTCATACTCTATAATCGGTAGTCTAAGAAAATTTTTTACTACTGATTGTATATGTTGCCCCAAATTCAAAATTGAAAAATTATCAAATTTTTAACATTTTCATACTCTATAATCGGTAGTCTAAGAAATTTTTTTACTACCGATTGTGTATGTTGCCCCATATTAAAAATTGAAAATATTATCAAATTTCCAACATTTTCATACTCTATAATCGGTAGTCTAAGAATTTTTTTTTACTACCGATTATAATGTAAAATGTGACCAAAAACCAAACAGTTCCATCAGTATGCCTAATCGGTAGATAATTATCAACCGATTTTAGATCAGTAGGTGTAATCGGTAGATAGTTATCTACCGATTGTGGATCAACATGCTTAATCGGTAGGTGATGCAAACCACTTATCTACCGATTTTAATGTAAAATTTCAACAAAGTTACTTATTAAAAATGAATATCTTGCAAATCAATCGATAATTCACAAAAAGAACATAAAATCCATTCATCATCCATAAAGTAATTCATTCATCATCCAGAAAGTAAACATAATGTTAGAACATTAAACAAGTTTCTTGGAAATCAATTGAAAATGATGTTCTCTAACAAGACAACCACAATCTAATTTCTAGATTTTTTGGTTTTAGTACGAGGACGATGACCACTAGGGACATATCTTTCAGTATCAGGGACACTGGCTTCAGCATCAGGGATATTGGCTTCACCATCAGCACTCGATGAACCACGAGATCTTTTACTGTGCTTTGTTGCTGGCCTCTTAGGCTTATTCGAAGCTTTCTCCCCAAACTTACTTGCATAAGCTTCATTATCAATGTTATCTATTAGGTCTTTATGCTCTTTCATCTTATCAATTGATAAAGCCACTCCCGTATTTATACATCCAGCAATCTTTTTGGAGAAAAACGTAAACATTTTTTTTTTATTTTTATGCAATAACAATCAAACGATTATAATCTAAAATATTGAGTTGTAATATTAAAATCAAAAGGAAATAACATTACGTATCAGCCTTTCATAACCAGAAGGTTTGTCTTTGATGATACAAGTATAATCGGACACCTTGGTGGTCTTTCCTTTATCTTCACGGATCACATGAAGATGAGAATGCTCCGGGTACCATTCCATATATCGTGGATGTACTTCATCACCTCGGTTGACAGGTCTCTCATCGTTGATCAAATATTGCATTATGTTATTCCAATCTTCAACGGATAAGCTTAAAGTGGGATTCCCTAGGCTTGATAGGTGGTTACCAGAGTAAACTACTGTGATAGAGTCCTTACCACATACAGAATTCTCCACGTCCAATTTGGACTTGTCACGCATGTGACTCCAAGGTTCTTCTTGTACATAACCGAGTTGACGCATCACCTTAGAGGCATTGTACATAACATATCTCGTGGGATGCAACAAGGGTCCATAGTAAAACGACAACTCAGAACTTCCCGATATATGTCCAATAACTCGGTCTTCCTTGTATGGATCAAAGCATACATCTTTGGACGTCATCAAGTCTAATTTCCTCCTCAAAGAAATCAATTGTTGCTCCTTAGACCTTGAACGGTTGTTGTCGAAGATTTATTTTGTTCCTCTGGGTGTTCCTTTCTCCCATATCGGATTCTCTTTGGCCAACTCGAGGAACGGGAAGTGGTCATAGATCCATGTCTAGTGTACATATCAAACCAAGTATGAGAAAATTGATCCTTAAAAGAGAAAAAATAAATAACAATCAAAGCATCAATAGAGTTACCAAAATACTTGTAGTAGGCTCACATTCCCGACAATTTGGCTAGTTGATTCCCTCGATGCATTTCTTAACTCTTTCATCAAGAACGCATGGCATGTGGTGCCCCACGAGTATTCACGAACTTTATTGAGAGGATGCAATAGTTGTAGAAGGTTGGTGTCGACCCGGTTGCCACTACAATTGGGGAAAATGACATATCCCAAAACACATAGGAGATATACAGTGGTTGCAGCATTCACTTCGTCGTCGCTAAACTCTGGATTCATTTCTTCTTTATTATTGGTGCCTTTGAACATATTCATCAAGTGGACCATGCTGAATTGTCTTGTCTTGCAACGAAAGCACCGGTTGAACTCAATGTCGGATGTTGCTCGATCCCAACCAAGGCACTTCTGAGTGTAAAAATAAAGTTGTTCCCAGCTTAACTGTTTTACGTAATCAAACTTGACAGTTGTACCATGGTCAGCGAGACTAAGAATCTGCACCACATCATCTGGGGTGATTGTCATCTCTCCAAACAGCATGTGGAAGGTATAAGTATCAGGATACATTCTCTCTAGGAAGGTTGATATCGACACTCGGTCATGCTCTAACATTGAATTCTCGGCAGCAGTAGATAACCCCGGATGATAAATAATTTGCTTGAACCTTTCACGCTCACCATCTAACGGCCAATCTTTCATTTTTCTTGGTGGAGCTGTAGGTTTGAGTAGACGAACCGTATCAGAATGGTCCTAATATACACGACGAATTATAAAATAATTAGAATAACAGTTAACACTTCTACGAATAAAAAGACAATAGATTAAGAATGGTGTTTTATAATTATTACCTCATTTGAATAAATTTCTTTGGCCCAAGTGTCTTTGTATCCAAATAACAGATCTCCTCCATCTCTTGGTAACCCATGGATTTGGCCTTCTTCAATACCCTTCATCTTCAAAGAGGCGCGGACTTGGTGTCCTCCTTTCTTCTTAATTACCTTCTTTCTGCTTGTACTTCTCCTTGCGTAGCACTTGGTTCTCCTTCTTCTAGGTTTCTAACTCTTGGTTGTAAACTTCGTTGACTTCCTTCGGTGATAGAGATTCTGCTAGCGCTCTTTTCTCTTCTTTCACTAGTTTTACTTTCTTACCTCCTTCACGACGAGGCCCCAAAACAATTGTATCTTAGGCTTGCTTAGCTCACCTTTCCCTAAAAAAACAAAATAAAAAACAATTAGCTCATAAGACACCGTTTAATCACTACATAATCGATAGAGCAAGTACATAAAAATCAACCGATTGTTCATAATCGGTAGTCAAATAAACAAACTAACAACCGATTGTGCATAATCGGTAGCTCGGGATCTACATTATATACAAATTATGCATAAGAATTGAAACAGAAAACCCTAAGCTGTGGACACACATACAATCGGTAGTCAAATAAACACAACAACAACCGATTAAAAACAATCGGATGTCAAATACATAACCTATCTACCGACTAAAATCATCTAACATAATCGGAAGTTAACAGCTACTACATATCTACCGATTGAAACCATATAATATAATCGGTAGTTAGATTAAAAAAATAACTACCGATTAAGCGTAAATTTTGGTACAGGAGGGCAATCGGTAATTAATGACTAAATCTAACTACCGATTATTGTCGATGT
>JAJJMC010029518.1:0-32862 GCA_023531435.1 Papaver californicum
AGCACTAACTATCTCTTTAGACAATCCTTTCGTCAAAGGATCTGCGAAATAGTATTAGAAATAGTATTAGAAGTAGAAATAGTAGATGCTGGTATTTGTTTTGTGGTTCTCTGTTGGTTAAGAGACTCAAGATGTTGTTGGTGTTCTTCTATTGGTTAAGAGACTCAAAAATTTTGTTGGTGTTCTCTGTTGGTTAAGAGACTCAAAATTTTTGTTGGTGTTCTCAGTTGGTTAAGAGACTCAACATTTTTGTTAGTGTTCTCTGTTGGTTAAGAGACTCAAGATGTTGTTGGTGTTCTCTGTTGATTAAGAGACTCAAAAATGATGTTGGTGTTCTCTGTTGGTTAAGAGACTCAAAAATTTTGTTGGTGTTCTCTGTTGGTTAAGAGACTCAAAAATGATGTTGTTGTTCTCTGTTGGTTAAGAGATTCAAATTGATATTTAGAAGCTGGTGTTGATGGTAGTATGGTGCTGTTGTGCTGTCGTGGTCGTGAACTTCTGTGGTTGTAGTGTGTTCTGTATGGAGTGGAACTGAACTGGTGGTGATGCAAATATGGTATGCAAGGAGATGATGCTGTGAATGCAAAGTGAACATACTGGTGGAATGGTATGAACGTGAACTAGTGGTGATGTTTGGAGAGGAGCAAAGCTCCTCCCATGGGATCGAACCCCCTCTGACACCACGTTGAGACAAGAATTATTTGCTTCTTAATTTTTCTTAATACTTTAACCGTACAGGAGGCTCTCTTATATAATGAGGGTAGTTTTTATATAAGGTAGGAAATCTAAACAAATCCTAAACATAACAGGAGATCCTAAACATAACAGGAAATCTACTCAAATCCTAAACAGAATATATTGTTAACAAATCCTAAAGACTATGAGTTGGCATTTGTATCAGGATTGGTTTTCTGACTGGATTCAGAATTGGTCTTCTGGCTGTATGGTTCAACAGAAAGCGAAGCATTTCCTGGGAAAATTTAACAGAGGAGCTCCATTGCAAAAATGATTGCGTGCAATGATAAAAGATGTTATGAATATGACACTAGCATTAAGGGAAACTGTAGAACACATGAAAAACAATCAAATTACAGGAACAAAAAACGGGTATATATTTTGTAATGACCCGACCTTCCACCGATATTGTCCCCACTTAGCCACTGCGGTCATCCGGCAGTGTGGGGTTTTCTACGGGCACTGCTGCGGTCATGCAGCAGCAGCTTCCCGTGAGGTCACCCATCCCTGGATTACTCCCGCCCGAGCACGCTTAACTGCAGAGCTTTTTGCCAACCTGAGCCAGTTGTGATGAAAAGGCCTCGGTGTTAGGAAAGGACAAACCATTACCTATATTCCATTCGGCGAACCCTACCTGCAAATTGGGGTTACAATACCACCACCTTAAATTGGAGCCGTCCTCGACTCCGGAATATATTCAAGCCCAGATCTCCGACGTTCCCTACCACCTGTGAGACCAATACCTGGAACATCCCGTCCAGCGTACTCTCTCACCCTTGGCAGGTGACCCGTCATCGGCTATGATACCATTTGGTAATGATACGACCTTCCACCGATACTGTTATATTGGTCTAAATCATGATGTTACAAGCTGATGCAAGGAAATAAGAGATATACTTAGCGGTTGGCTCTTGTCGAAGGACAACATCAAGAACTGTAATAACTTCTTGAGGCATATCTGTCTGTCTACCTTGCAAAAACAATTCTAAATGGTGTACATCAGGATGTGCCACCAATTTGGTGGTCACTGTGTACTTTTTCTCTGCCCTGCAACACAGAAGATGTATCTTATAATGACCTGGAGATTCCCATCCCATCATCTTCATTGGGAAAAGTAATCAAAAAATCTCTTGAAGTAAAAGGTAGTTCCCCAGCAGTGAAAATACTATGTCGACCATCATAAGCTGGAAGTCGCCCTCCAAGTTGTGAGTTCCGGTATAAGTTTACCAGCTGCTTCAAATTGAGCGGTTCACACCCCAAGAAGTCACTTCAGGAGTAATTGATACATCGTAGTGGTAAAGTTCCTTATGCATTTGAAGCTTTGCAAGGAAATGGTTTGCCTTGACTAGGCACCTGATCCCAGCTGTGCCTTTGCTAGGGCGGGCGGGGAATCTCATAGAACCACTCAATGAGCTCACTGATTGAACAATTGTGATTGTAGCTCCAACAGATCGGACTGAAAACTTCTGTAATTGTTGGGTTACAGCCGAGGGATTCAGCTCAGGTGGTGCAGCTGGAGTAGCTTGGTGCATCGCGGGGATAGTCACAGAAGAAGGACCGCCACTAATATTTCCACCACCTCGGTAAACAGATCCATGCATGGGAACTACGTTTTTCTGCGGCACTGTCACCTCAGTATGTGATTGATATCTTCCCGGCCCCCGTCCATACCCAGGCCCACCATTTGCTCCGAACGGTCCTTGCTGTAATGGAAATGCGGAACCTCTTCCTCCTTGAACTCTTCCACCTCTTCCACCCCCTTATGGTAGTGGTGGAGTGCTTTCCTGACCTCTGCCACCTTTTCCACCCCCTTGCGATGGTGGTGGAGTGATTTCCTGACCTCTGCCGCCTCTTCCACCTCCTTGCGATGGTGGTAGAGTCCTTTCCTGCTGGGGATTCTCAACAGAGCCCATGGCACCACCGGTTTCAGTAAATTTAATGGTCTCGCCATCATTAGCAGCCTGGGTTCTCCTTTTTCTCACCATGCTGCTGCGGATTTCTCAGTGATGGGTACCAAACTATCAAAAAAACTTCAAATCAGTTATCACTCCATTGCGATATACAATACACCTTGGCAAAGAACACATAATATGTATTGATGAGTTTTGATTGGCAATAGGATATCTACTATCTAGTGACTACTATGGTGAACTTTTATGATGAATTTGTGCAATCTCGGCACCCTCCGGTGAATTTTAACCTTTCACCAATTTTTTATTTATTTTCAATAAATCAATAGTGACACTCCTCTTGAGGAATGCAAGTAAAGAATTCATCCTTACCAAGTAACCAGTGTTATATCATATGTCTGACATTTATACGAAAAAAATGGAGTTATGACGGTAATAGTTAGTTAGTAAGTTGGTTATAGCTTTTGTTTGCAGGTGCACAGTAGTATAATGGTAAATTTGTTGGGTGATGATACCATCCAATCGAACTCCCAGCATCAGTTTGAAGGTTAAAAGGAAAAATGGTTATAGCTTCTGAACCTACATTTTAACATGGGTCAAGAAGACCCAACGAATTAGAACGGACTCATGGATCGGCGAGTTAAGGCATGGTGGGTGACTGGGTGCCCTAGACATGGATAAACACTGAACAAGAAAGGAGGAGTGCCCTAAAAGTAAGGAAGTCGGTCATCTTTGGGTCTTTCATAAAGTTCAAAATTACGAAATTAACCCTAATGTACTAAAATAAAAATAAAACACACCAAACTACTAATCATAGAAAAAGAAGATCAGATGTTCGAAGTTAGATTGTCTGCAACAGCAAAACAAATGGTTATCAACTCAAAATCACAATCAGAATCTCAAGTAATCTCATCTTGATATCACTAAAACTTTAGAGTACTAGTCATCTTCTCAAGTATACATGATCAAAGTAAATTCATGATCCTACTCAATTTTACAAGTGATTCTGATGATCAAAATAGAGAGATAAATGATGTTTACCTGCAAAATTTCTCATACGACCCTCAAAATATTCCTTTGAATTCGTTGATCTTTAAGAGTTTGAAGCTGAATTCTAGATATTATGAGAAAGCCAGGAAACTTTAGATAGTGATCAAATAATTTATGGCACTGGCAAGGTTTATAATAATTATGGAAGTATATGCAGGAATTGGAGACGACAAACCACATTGTCTTTTCTAAAAATAAATAAATAAATAATCAGGTAGTGCATGTTTATGGTCTTTTATCCAATCATTTGTTATTCTTTATAGATAACCTATACCGAATTATATGAATAGTAATTTAGAAAATGGAATTTCTTTAACTGTTTTTTAAGACATAATTGTATAAAAGAAAAGTGTTGTACATGAACAACATATACGATTTAGTTTATCTGAGCAGATTTTTCATTCATACGTAAGATGGTTGGTTAGGATGATGTAAGATCATAGAAGATTTAGACTAGTTTCATAAATTTTTAAGAGATTGAAAAAATTGTGTTCACGTTAATAAAAGATACTATTTTTACACTGAGTTTACACTTCATTTCTTATAAATACACTGAATCATGTGAGTTACACATGTGAGAAATGTGTACGTTAGCAATTAATGCTAGTGTATGTTAGAGGTCAGTCAGGGGTTAAAGCTGTACTGCTATAAAACTCAAGTCCTGTAACAAATTCATTAACTGAGAATCATTTTCTGCTTTAATCAAACGCATCTTTGATGCTGATTAATTCTTGATCTTCAATCAAGAATCATAACAAACTACTATGGTATCAGAGCTATCAAGCTTCTAATTGTTTCTCAAATCAAATTTTTTTTCTTGTCAAATGATCTGTGATTTTTCCCCAACTATGGAAAATCCAACATCAAATTCATTCAGCAAGGTACCTCTGAATCAATTAACTAGTCTTGTTCCTCTCAAATTGAAAGAAGACAACTATCTTACCTGGAAAAATTTGATGCTTCCAGTAATCAGAAAGTTTAAGCTCATGAAGTATCTTGATGGTACTTACCAATGTCCTGAACAATACACCAACCAAAGAAATCAAAGTAATAATGTAGAAAATCCACACTATCTGGATTGGATAGATGAAGATTCAACAATTATGTTGTAGATAAATAACACAATTTCAGAATCTGTGATACCATATTTTGCAGCCTCTACTACTTCTCACAATTTGTGGAACAATATTGAAGAAAGGTTTGCAAGATCATCATCTACTCATTGCATTCATCTGCGCACTAAGCTACTCTCTGTTAAACAAGGTAACAAAACCATATCTACTCTTATAGATGAAATAAAAACTCTTTCTGATCAGCTTGCAGCAACAGGAGAATTGATCTCAAACAAAGAACTAGTTGTCATTACCTTATCTGCTTTGCACAATGATTACATTCCATTTTCAACCTCAATGAGACATAGGTATCCTCCAATAACTTTCATTGAACTTCACAATAACCTTCTTAGTGAAGAGTCTGTGATAGGCCAAAAAATTCTGATATACTATCTAATGCTTCCAATCAAGCATTCAGTGCACAATTTAATCATTCAAGAAATCATTTCAGAGACAATAATTTCAGATCTAGAGACTACACCAACTCAAACATCAGAGGTACTACTATGTATCAACAACATAGTGACAAATTCAATAATAATTCCTATTATAAAAGATCCCTTAACTTCATTTAGCAGAGGCTCAAACTACATAAACATGTACAATGGATCAAGACTCTCACAAGATTCCAGAAATCAGATGTACACAAATCTTGTTTGTCGGATATGTGAGAAATCTGGACACAGTGCTTTAGATTGCAGGAATAGACTAAAATTTACTAATAACAATGCAACAACACCAACAAGAATGTTTGCAATGCTTGCTTATGCTAACATCATGGAGGAAAATCCATGGTATGCTGACAGTGGAGCAACTAGCCACATTACTCCAGACAAGACTGAGCTGCAGGCATCAACAAGCTATCTTGGATCTGACAAGATTAAGGCTGCCAATGGTGAAGGTATGTCAATCACTCATTTCTGGCTCATAACTTAAATATGTACCAGGACATACTTTTAAGATGCATAACATACTTTTGGTGCCTCAAACAACACAAAATCTACTTTCTGTCCACAAGTTCACAGAAGATAACAATTGTTCTATAACTTTCAACTCTTCTGGTTATTATGTGAAGGACTTGTTCACTGGGAAGAAAATATTGGCAGGCCCTCACAGTTATGGACTTTATCCCATTTATCTACAAGGATCCACAAAGCACATAGCTAACTCTGCAGTAGCATCATCATTGTCCTCTGAAGTATGGCAAAGGAGACTTGCACATCCTTCTTTTGCAACAATGCAACATGTTGCAAAAAGTATTTCATTACCAAGTATTGCAAATAAGCACACATTGTGTAGTGCATGTTCTGTGGGTAGATCACATAAACTACCCTTTCAAGCTTCAATCAGTTTTAGTTCAAATCCACTGGAACTACTACATATGGATTTATGGGGTCCAAGTCCTGTAATTTCTAAACAAGGTTATAAGTACTATGCTGTCATCATAGATGATTTTTTAAAGTTTTGTTGGTTATTTCATATGAATGACAAATCTGAGTTCAGAAAAATCTTTAATCAATTCAAATTATTCATTGAAAATCAAATACCATACACTATCAAAGCTATCAGATCAGATGGTGGAGGTGAGTTTCTACATAATCAACTAGTTACATTACTGGAAATGAATGGAATAAAGCAGGAGTTCAGCTGTCCACACACTCCAGAACAAAATGGAGTAGCAGAATCTAAACACAAGCACATAGTGGAAGTAGGAAGGACATATCTAATACAATCCAAGTTGGATGATTCATTCTGGTCAGATGCTTTCTCAACATCAAACTACACTATAAACAGATTTCCAACTAAAGCAATTGGGTACAAATCACCTTATGAGGTACTATATCATAAACTACCTGATTTACATTTCTTAAGAACATTTGGTTCTCTTTGTTATCCATGGCTAAATCCCTATGCACCACATAAACTAGCTCCAAGGAGTGTGCCATGTATATTTATAGGGTACATCTCCAAGCACAAAGGGTATAAATGTTTAGACCCTAGAACTGACAGGATATACATATCTAGACATGTAGTATTCAGAGAAACTATTTTTCCATATCAAAAAATTATCAATTCAACAAACACAACCTCCAAGGACTATGAACCTACTAAATTGCCAGAAATAGCTACTATGTCACAGACTCCATCAATCACATATCAACCAAAAGAACTACAAGTTACTCCCACCATCAACTCACACATCATGCATACAAGAGGTAAGTCAGGGATCTCAAAACCAAAGGTGTGTTTCACAAAACATGTTTATTCTACAAACATTCTTGCTCAAGTCCCACCAGTAACACCAACCTGCTACACAGAGGCAAGCAAAAATCCAAAGTGGAGACAGGCCTTAGTTGAGGAATATAATGCACTGCAAGATGCAAACACTTGGACAAAAGTTCCTCATCTGCCATCTATGAACATAGTAGGGTGTAAATGGGTGTTCAGGTTGAAATATCATCCAGATGGTTCAATTGCAAGATATAAGGAAAGGCTTGTAGCCAAGGGTTTTCACCAGAAAGAAGGGCTAGACTACACAGACACCTTCAGTCCAGTTGCTAAGGCTACTACAATAAGGGTACTTTTATCTATTGATGTTAACTGCAATTGGAACATAACACAATTGGATGTAAGTAATGCATTCCTACATGGGGACTTACAAGAAGATATTTATATGCAAGCTAAATAAATCTCTCTATGGGATAAAAAAAGTTCCAAGAGCTTGGTATGCAAAGTTAAATCAAACATTACTTCAAAATGGATTCACACTCTCCACTGCAGACTCCTCTCTTTTCATTCAGAAGCAAGGCACAAGGCTAACATTCATTTTGGTCTATGTAGATGACATCCTCATTACAGGTACTTCATCTACTTACTGCACAGACTTCACTGCTACTCTGCAGACATACTTTCCAGTTAAAAATCTAGGAGCACTACATTATTTCCTAGGTCTTGAAATCAAAAGAAATGATAATGGTCTATTCATCTCACAAGCAAAATATGCTTTAGATCTTTTGGAAAAACATAATATGTCAGGTGCCAAGCCTAGTTCAACTCCACTACAGGCACATTGCAAATTAAACTCAGAGGAAGGAGAAGTTCTGTCAGACCCAACAGGATACATGTCTTTGGTTGGTGGCTTGCAATATCTTACCTGGTCTAGACCAGAAATTTGCTATGCTGTAAATCAAGTTTGCCAACATATGCAAAAGCCAAGGACATCCCATATGATAGCAACAAAGAAGATCTTAAGGTATATTAAAGGGTCTGTTAACTATGGAATTTACTTTACTAAAGGGATACAATCACTCCAGGGGTACAGTGATGCAGATTGGGCAGGAGATTTTGTAACCAGGAGGAGCACAAGTGGCTACTGCATATTCTTAGGTAACAATCCAATATCATGGTCTAGCAAAAGGCAAAATACAGTTGCAAGGTCATCCACAGAAGCTGAGTTCAGAAGTTTAGCAAATACAACAGCTGAAATGCAATGGGTGGTCAAGCTATTAACTGAGATGTACTTACCAATTCATGGCAAACCAAACATTCTATGTGACAGTGTCAGTGCCATAGCATTCTCTTCAAACCCAGTTAATCACAGCAAAATGAAACACCTAGCTGTTGACTATAACTTTGTGAGGGAACTCATACAAGATAAAAAGTTGAAGGTGTCCTATGTATCCACAGTGGCTCAAGCTGCTGATGTCTTTACTAAGGGATTCTCAGGACCAAGATTCAAGTATCTCAGAGACAAAATGAGTGTTTTTTCTCTGCCATCCACACAGTTTGAGGGGGGGTAATAAAAGATATTATTCTTACACTGAGTTTACACTTCATTTCTTATAAATACACTGAATCATGTGAGTTACACATGTGAGAAGAGGTCAGCCAGGGGTTAAAGCTGTACTGCTATAAAACTCAAGTCCTGTAACAGATTCATTAACTGAGAATCATTTTCTGCTTTAATCAAACACATCTTTGATGCTGATTAATTCTTGATCTTCAATCAAGAATCATAACAAACTACTACACGTTACGCCACCTAAAAGAATTGATTTGTCGATCAAAAATATAAAAATCTAGGATTCTAGGTGCTACTTATTTGATGCCTGTAAGATTCAAAAAATCGACTTCTCAACTTACATTCGGTATATTCGAGACAATATTACGCCAGGATTAAAATGACATATAAACTATTTTGGTTTGGACCGTCCTCGTATACATTTGAATGGACAGATCCAGTTTCCTGCTTCCACTAGGCCACCTTAATTTTTTTTTGGATACCCAATCAAAAATATAATTTTCTTAACGCATAAAGAACAATATTTCAAAGAGCTATTCAAACCAATAAAAAGTTTTTATGACAAAAAAATAACAAAGAAGTAGAAAAATATGTAACTCCAAAAATGAATAATGCTGATAAGATCGGATTTTGAAGACTCGATCAGATTTAGAACATGTAACTCTAAAAGTGAATAATGGCGACACGATCAGATTTTAGCACGACTAGTGGTTGGATAATCAACCTCCTAGACTGAAGTTTCTAAGACTTTATAAGTTAAGTCTCCATAAGAACATTGTTGTTGGTGATTTATACATACCTAATACGTGGCATTATGAGATCGGAAAATGCTGCAGAAAGTATTAAATTGTTGGAGTTGAAGTTTTTGTGACTCGAAAGAAATGTTTCTCTGTATAGGAATAAAATAGTTATTTCTTCCTATGAAGTATCCAGGAATAAAAATATTAAATCAGAAATATTGACAAATTCTTTCGTTTAAAACAATTGCCTATTAACAAGGGATTAAAATTTTACTTTTAATAGACCAGGTCCTAACTTTCTTTATTAGCCCTTTCGAGCTAGAAGATATAAGGTTTATGATATTTTTTAATAGGGCATGAATAAATGGAATCTACTAGAAAGTAGTTTGCGAGTTCTCCGGTAGTGAGTAAAGGTAAACTTGCATGATCCACGATTAAAGGAATCCCATATTTGAAAAATCAGAGTGTCTAATGTTCTCGACATGACATCAAAAACTTCTTACATAACGATTTGGCCACTGCTCCTTTATACCATCATGTGGGAAGCTTGGTATGAGAGAAATAGTCGGATTCATGGATCTAGATCGATGTCTTTGGAAGAGATTAAGCTATTGATAAAGGAAAAAAATCATTTTGTGGACTTCTATCGAAAGCACTTTTAGCAATTTTTCAATTTTTCGAGTCTTGTATCGGTGGGAAACTGTAGTTATGAAGTAAGTTGTTTTATTTCATACCTTGTGTTCGGTTATATCACGGCCCACCGTACATGGTTTTCTTTTTGTTTTTTATTTTTTGTTTTTTTTAAAGAGAAATTAACTACTCGTAAATAAAAACAAAAAATAACATATATCATTATATAGTGCAGAAGAATAATATACTCACAAGATGGAAAAATTAAAAGTAAATCCTCTTCACCGCCTTCTAATCTCTTTATCAGATTATAAGTTTTATTTCTTGATACCGATAGAATCAAGCTTCAAGGAGAACTCTTGAAAATATGCCTCTTAGAAAGAAATGTCTCAAGCAACCTCATGAGTCCTACCCCCTTTCTCTATTCTTATATTCGCACAAACCTTATGCAGTAAGTTCATGCATATCTCTTCAAATTATAACCCATGTGAATGAAAAACATATCAAATGAAATTTAATTCTCCAGAGGCACGAGTATCATTTAAATTGGCCATCCACGTATTGGAAACAAGAATTAAGGAAAAAGAAACCATGTGGACGATACTTTCCTTACTTGCACAAAGAATTCCTTGCGAGGCACTGAATCATTAAAAGGAGTAGGTTTCAATATATCTTTTCATTTTGATAAACATTCCTTAGATAAACCTGGTGTTTTTGAGGGCGACCAAAAATCATTTAGGGACGACTTTTTTAAACCCATCCTATAGATATGGCTATGGGATAACCTAGTGGTATGTAAAAATATTTAAATACCCTTTCACTAACTTGGTGCAACTATCATAATCGGTAGTTTAGAAGAAGAAAAAGTAAACTACCGATTATACATGTTCAGAATTTTCAAAAATTTTGCGATTTCCAATTTGGTGCAAATATCATAATCGGTAGTTTAAAAAAATTTAAACTACCGATTATGCATGTTCAGCATGTTGGAATTTTGAAAAAAAATACGTTTTCCAATTTGGGGCGACTTTCATAATCGGAAGTTTAAAAAAAATTTAAACTACCGATTATGCATGTTCAGCATGTTGGAATTTTGAAAAAAATGCGTTTTCCAATTTGGGGCAACTTTCATAATAAAAAAAATTAAACTACCGATTATGAGTGTTCAGAATGTTGGAAATTTGAAAAATTTTGCGATTTCCAATTTGAGGCTACTTTCATAATCGGTAGTTTAAAAAAAAAATTAAACTACCGATTATGAGTGTTCAGTATGTTGTAATTTGGGGCAACTTTTATAATCGGTAGTTTAAAAAAATTTAAACTACCGATCATGAGTATTCAGTATGTTGCAATTTGGGGCAACTTTTATAATCGATAGTTTAGAAAAAATTAAACAACCAATTACGGTGGAATCGGTTGATATATTACTCCATTATCTACCGATTATGATGCGTCCATGGAATTAAATGCATGCAAAAAATGATTTTTTTTTGTTAACGATCACAAAACATTGCATTAATATTTGTGTATACATTTATGTTCAGAATATATATTCAAAATCAACTATTCACCATCCTAGTTCAAATCGATTACGTCCTTTACTGAGCTTGTTAAACGATCCCAACGCTTCATGTTGGACTCGTATTGCTTTAACCACTCATTACAATGGTTAGTTGGGAAGTAATCCGACCACCTACTCAATGGAGGTAATGGACAATCATCTGTTAAACTTAAACCGACAAAATGATTGCCATTAACAAAAGCCATAATGATTCGTCTATCCTTGACCGACTCATCACACACCGTCCTTGTGGGTGTAAATGTGAAAATAAATCCTGATGAAGGAGGACAGAAAAAATGCACCACGCAGTTCAATACATCCGCTAAAAGATACCCACATATCGGCATTACCATCCAATACCTGGATCCGATTGTCTCCAATCCGTTTCGGCATTTTACACGAGTATATAACTCTTTGAACTCTTGTTCTCTTCCATGTATATCTCCTTGTCTCATCATTTCAATATAAAATTCTTTATCCTCCAATAATTGTGCGGCCATCTTATTTCTTAAATATTGCCATTGGGTGATATTTTCGGTAACCGCCTTACTAAAGTCTCCTATTTGTTTCAAAGCAACGTGGAAACCACAATAGCCATCCCCATCGACATCGTCGGTGGACAAAACAAATGATATAATGAGTAGAGGGAGTTGTTCCAAATACTCATCGTGTATATGTTGGGTTTGACTTAGTTGGGAAGGAATCGTAGAGACCTTAGCTTTGACTTGTCGTGAGCTTGGTCCACCTTGATCCTTCCTTGGACGACCCCTTTTCGCCGGAGCCGGTAAATCTTCATACTCAGCTTCAGTATGTTCATGCCTAGAAAGGTCACATTGACTAGATAACCATTCCTTCAACTCTTTTCTTTGAATTGACCTCGACTTTTCGGTATTCGGCCTACCCATCGCCTTTTCTTTATTTGGTTCCCGAACAACCTTTAGACAGGGGTGAAGGGATTCCTATAAATAGTGCATCAATATTTGCTTTTGTGCCCCATTTGACGTAGAGTAACACTCGAGTATTCATGCAAATATTTCCGTCTTCACGAACGATGCACCATCAACCGCCGGGGTGCTTGGAGTGAAAGTTAATTGCTTCCAAAAGGGATGAATATCATTAATGTCATCACTTCAATATACCTTCCAAGCATGTGACGACACAGGAGTCCAATACCTATCATCGTCTTGCAGTTGCAAACCGTAGTCTCATCATCGTGATCTCTGTACAACTCCAATTGTTTTATCATGAAATTTATTGCCCACCAAGAAACTTTGTAAACTATACCCCTTAGAAGATCTTTATGTTTTAAATGTTCCAAAGGGAATCTCTGCCGATTTTTTTCCATTGAACCATAAATCTTAATGAGGTCACGATCGGTGAACTTATGGATTGCTTCTTGGACCGACACGACCCCATTCTGGCTACCGACAAGTATTTTCTTTAATCGCCCATGGGACCCCTCTGCAATGCTTGTTTCCTCGTTCTTGAAGTTCCGATATTCATATGTCCATGTAAACGCAAACTTATCCTTATGCGGTCCCAACCATTGTGATTTGTAATACTTAACTGGTTTGGGATAGTTCTTGCCCCATTCATCCTCAAAGTTCTTCAAGTTGTATTCATAAACTTCCTCCGTCATCGACCAAACTATCTTATCTCATGCTTTTTGAAATAAAGACCACTTTATCCCATCCTCGACCCACTTTTCATCGGCCAACCTTTTCTCTTCTTCTCGTTCTTCCACGGTTAGTTTACTATTACGTTCATCCTCTTCCTTCGACCTCTTGGTACTTTTGTTTCTTTTTTTAGCTTGGATATGATATCTGCAATTGGATTTGATGTTGCATTCAATGTGCCACGTACAAAGCAAATTCTGGGCTTCCGGAAACACTACCTTTATTGCATTCATCAAGGTTGTATCGTTATCCGTTACAATAACCCTTGGAAAATGCTCGCCATTATAAATCGACCTTAATGTTTGCAACATCCAAATGAAACTCACATCGTTCTCAGCATCCAAAAAAACCCCAAGCCACCGTAAATGTGCATTTGTCCGAAGTGTGGCAAGCGATGTTCAACAACGGCATGTTGTACCTGTTTGTCTTGTAAGTAGCATCTATCAACAAAATTTGATGAAAGCATTGAGCCAATTGGATCATCTTCGGATGTGCCAAGAAAATACGAATCACCTTACCATCCCTTTCTTCTTTTCTCAACGTGTAATTATTTTTTTCGGATAACCACTCTGATTGTTGCATAACCATTCGACCATCCCATTCCGTAATTCTGATTATTGCTAGCGCCGAATAAATTATAGACAACGAAGACAAGTTGTTAGGGTCGTTCTCCTTTATCTTAGATAGGATTGCACTCGCTTTCATTACGGTCCTCATAGACTTCACCGTCTCCATTTCCTTTGGTTTTAACTTGGCAACCATTACATGCCCAACAAGATTTTCCGTATCTTCGTGGTTGTGACGACCATTAGCAACTCTAAACATTTTCCATACTTTTCCTTTCTTACCTTCGGGCTTATGGAAGATAATCTTAAATGGGCATCCAATCTCCTTTGAATTACCTTGGTATATCATGTCCGTCTTCTTTACGTATTTATAATTTTTTTCTTTATGGCTCTTTCGCTCGCCACCTCTCTCACAAATCATTTCAAATCGATCAACTTTCACGCAATTTTTCTGAACTACAACGCACATCTTCTCTTTTGCCTTGTTGATAAGCCATTCCTTTGCCTCCGCCTTACTTCCAAATGTCTTAATGCGCATATAACAAAACAAATATCATAATCCTAACCATGTAACATACATTCTTAGAACAAGTTAAGAGTGGGTAGATAGCGTACCAAATTATTTGCATAGTGTAGGGAAGTATCAGGACCCTCGTATGAAACAGGATTAACCAATTCAATAAGCTACATAAAATAGCAATGAGTTAGACAATGATAATCAGTAGTTAATTACGTTCACTTACTACCGATTACCAACAGTCGGTAGTTAATAATATTCCCGTGCTACCGATTATCAACAATCGGTAGATAATATATATTCCTAAACTACCGATTATAAGAAGAAATCAAGTCAAGTCTTGTACACATATAATCGGAGGTTTAGTGTGTTACACCACTACCGATTATAATACAATCGGTAAGTAACTATATGTCATTAACTACCGATTATAAAGTTTGCAAAATAAAAATTTTGTAGGTTTCGAGAAATTCAGTTTTGGGGCGACTAACATAATCGGTAGATAATAAGTTCTCCTAAACTACTGATTATGCCAAAAAAAAATTCAAAAAAAATCAATTTGGGGCGACTAACATAATAGGTAGTCAATAAGTTTTCCTAAGCTACCGATTATGCAAAAAGAAATTCAAAAAAAAATTCAATTTGGGGATTTTGTATAATCGGTAGTAATAATCTTCACGAGACTACCGATTGCTCAATTATTTTGGAACAGACGTATAATCAGTAGTTTATGGAGTACCATAAACTAACGATTATGGGACGTCCATGGTATTAAATGCATGCAAAAATGAATTTTATTTGTTGCCGATCACATACAAACACATACAAATTGGGTTTTGAGCTTCTTAACACAATACCTGATTGTTTGATGCATTATTATCTTCATTTTGATGTGATTCATCGTCTAGGTTTTCTTCCACTCCCAAATTTGGATCATCCAACAAATAACCCAAATCGTCGTATGTAAATTTGAACCTTCAATATTATGTTCTTCATATTCATCTCACCTTCTTCCTCATACTCATCCATGTTTGTGATTGAATTTAGGTAAAATCTGATTTCCCAAAAATTCTTCTTCTTCTTCTTCTCTAACACACTCTCCATTTCTATTCTAAAACTAAAACTCAAATTCATCATCTAACACTAACTTAAACCAACTTAATTAACTAATTAATCAAAATTAACACTAATTAAGCAAGAGTAAATTAGCCATTATTGAAAATATATGGATAAGGGATGTATTGAGATTACTTCAAAATGACCTTATTTTGTTTTATTAGTCGCCCTAAATTAGTTTTTGGTCTCCCTCAAAAACACCAGGTAGATAAAGGTGTTGTACTGTATGTTACTCGTAATAATGGTAAGTAATATAATGTCCCGAAGTTTAGCTAAAATTAATAAAAATACGATTAAAACATCAAAGATAATGGGAGAAAGTCATAATTTTAGTTGTCAAATGAGATTTAAGACCCAATTTTCTTATTATTTTATCTCCAATGATCAGAGTGATTACATGGCCTACAAAATTCCTAAGAGAAATTCTCAACTAAACTTGGCGTTAAGCCTCCATGTCATTTTTTTTCCCTATTTTTTTAGTAATTATCTAAAATAAAATTAAAAAAAAAATCACTAGTTTTTTTACTGGTGTTTTTGAGGGCGACCAAAAACCATTTATGGGCGACTAATAAAACAAAATAAGGTCATTTTGAAGTAATCTCAATACATCCCTTATCCATATATTTTCTATAATGGCTAATCTCCCCTTGCTTAATTAGTGTTAATTTTGATTAATTATTTAATTACTTTGGTTATAGTTAGTGTTAGAAAATTATTTGAGTTAGTTTTGGAATAGAAATCGAGAGTGTTTTAGATTGATTTTTTGAGTTATGATTTTGTACAATCGGTAGGCTCGTGATTTTTATTCCTACCGATTGTACAATTGGTAGTTTAATGGAGTACTTAAACTACCGATTATAGGTGTCGCCCCAAATTGAATTTCTCAAAAATTATAAAATTTCTAATTCTTCATCTTTCACAATCGGTAGAAATTGAAAATTTATATCTACCGATTATAGCCAGAATTGAACTAAACTTTAAAATTTTAAACTTTGTAATCGGTAGTTTAATGATCAAATTAACCTACCGATTATACTTGTTTTTTTGTCCAGGACTTTTCTTGCCATAATCGGTAGTTAGTGAACATAAAGAACTACCGATTGTGGATAATCGGTAGCACGGGGATTTAATAACTACCGAGTGTATGTAATCGGTAGTTTAGAAACATTATTATCTACTGATTATGCCGATTTTACTTAACATCTAACTTCGTAATACTATTTCAACATCCGAAGAAAAACTTGTTCAAATAAACTTACTACATATTGTTCATTAAACTTGTTCAAAAAAACTAAAAACATCCGAATAAACGAAACAAAACACATTATAGAAATTCAAAGTGATCAATCTCATTGATCTCATGAAAAAATCCTTCCACTCCTTGTTACTCTCGACTTGGTCCTAGTTTCAACCCGCTTCTTCTTCTTCTTCTCCTTCCCCTTAGGATCAGCAACAACTTCATCATCCTGAACTGGACCTATGTACTCTCTAGCTTCATTGTAGTATGGGTTTATGCCTGAGAAGTCTTTTTCCATGAAAAATAGTCGAGGATCAAAATCTGGATCAGCCGCTATCCTTTGATTCATTTCTGCCTCAGATCCTTCATCCGAAGATGAAATATCAACCCACTTGAAGGGATTGTCAGGACCGTTCCACCAGCAATTAGGATCCTTCATCATTTTTGAGAAATCCGGATCGTCCAACATCATTTGATATATTTCTACATCAGAAACTCCTTTCGGCAAATTAAAAAGAGGACGAGAAAGCAATTCAGCCTTTCGAGCAGGAAAAAGACTTTCATCGGAATCATCTTCATCCATAACCCTAATGAACATACCCAAACATTGATTATTAACTAACTACACAATAGATATTATAAAAATAAACAAAAGCACACAATCGATAGTTAAAAATATGAAATATCAACCGATACACACAATCGGTAGGGAGTGTTTTCATTAAATGTCCGATTGTATAATCGGTATATAAAATTATGCAATACCTACCGGTTGTGCATGATGTTCTTCAGACTAATTGAACAAGAGGCACAATCGGTAGATAAAGTTCGTCAGATGTCTACCGATTATGCGTTGTTTTAGAAAATTATAAACACATTATCATGATTTCTTCAAAGTAATAACTAAAATTATAAAAGTTGGATGTAACTTACTTTTTCTTTCCCTTTTTTGATTGGGTAGGAACATTTTTTGGTCGGAGGGGAAGTTCATCGGAATCAGTTGACGAATTGATTTCAATAGTTTTGAACTCCTCTATCACCATCTTTTCCTTTCCTTTCTTTGGTTGTTTAGTTAAAGATTTTGGAGCCATTTTCAATGGAGAATGAGAGTAAAGCGAGTAGAAGAATCGGTAAAGGAAAAGAAATGAAAAATGAGGCTGTTTTAGTTGAGAATAGGTAGAGGTAGAAATGAAAAAGAGGCGTGAATAGGTAGAGAAGAAGAAGAAGAATTAGGTTTTGGTTTCTGTTTATAAACCTGCCGTTTCAAAAAAAAAAGAGTTGTTGAGGCCTGGTGTAACAAGAGTGTGCAGAAAATATGTACACTAAGTTCGAACTAATATTAACAATCGGAAGTTTTGGTATCACCATTATCTACCAATTGTGTTAATCCCGATTCTAATAAGTAGCCCCAAATTGGAAATCGATTTTTTTTAAAAAAAATTAACATTTTGTACAAGCACAATCGGTAGTTTAAGAAATTCTTAAACTACCGATTATCATAAGTAGCCCCAAATTGGAAATCAATTTTAAAAAAAAAAAATTCAACATTTTGTACAAGCACAATCAGTAGTTTAATAAATTCTTAAACTACCGATTATAATGAGTAGCCCCAAATTGGAAATCGATTTTTTTTCCAAAATTTCAACATTTTGTAGAAGCATAATCGGTAGTTTAAGAAATTCCTGAACTACCGATTCTAATAAATAGCCCCAAATTAGAAATCGAATTTTTTTAAAAAAAATTTAACATTTTGTACAAGCATAATCGGTAGTTTAAGAATTTCTTAAACTACCGATTATCATAAATAGCCCCAAATTGGAAATCGATTTTTTTTTTAAATTTCAACATTTTGTACAAGCACAATCGGTAGTTTAAGAAATTCTTAAACTACCGATTATAATGAGTAGCCCCAAATTGGAAAGATTTTTTAAAAAAAAATTCAACATTTTGTAGAAGCACAATCGGTAGTTTAAGAAATTCTTAAACTACCAATTCTAATAAGTAGCCCCAAATTGGAAATCAATTTTTTTTTTAAAATTTCAACATTTTGTACAAGCATAATCGGTAGTTTAAGAAATTCTTAAACTACTGATTCTAATAAGTAGTCCCAAATTGGAAATCGATTTTTTTCCCAAATTTTTAACATTTTGTACAAGCATAATCGGTAGTTTAAGAAATTCTTAAACTACCGATTCTAATAAGTAGCCCCAAATTGGAAATCGATTTTTTTTTAAGAATTTCAACATTTTGTACAAGCACAATCGATAGTTTAAGAAATTCTTAAACTACCGATTATCATAAGTAGAAATCGATTTTTTTTAAAAAAAATTCAACATTTTGTACAAGCACAATCGGTTAACTACCGATTATAATGTAAAATTTGAAGAAAATAACTTGTTAAAAATAAATCGATTGCAGATCAATTGATAACTCAAAAAAAGAACATAAAATCCTTTCGATTGTTAGACATTTAAAACCAGTAGTGTTACAACCACAATCTAATTTCTAACTCTTTTGATTTTTGTACAAGGAGCACGAGCACCAGGGGCTAACGATCTTTCAGCATCAACGACATCGGGTATCGCAAAAGTTATCAAAATACCACCATTTTGAACATGCATTATCCATTCAAATGTTAGAACATTAAACACAAGTAATGTTAAACACCATAGACATATCCATAAAGTAAACAAGTTTGTTACAAATCAACTTTCAAAATGATGTTCTTTGTCAAAACAACGACAATATAATTTCGAGGACGACGAGCATCAACACTAGATGAACCGCGAGATCTTTTATTGTGCTTTGCTGCTAGCCTCTTAGGCTTATTCTCTCCAAACTTGCTAGCATAGTTTCATTATCAATGTTGTCAATGAGGTCTTTATGCTCTCTCAGAATCTTCTCAATTGATGGAGGCACTCCCGCATTTATGCACCCAACTATCTTCTTTGAGAAAAATGCAAACTTTTTTTTTCTTCTGTTTTTAGGTAATGGCAATCAAACAATTATTATCTAAAATATTGAGCCGTAATATTAAAATCAAAAGGAAATAACATTACGTACCAGCCTTTCATAACCACTTGGTTGAGGCCCCGAAAAAAGTGTATCTTGGGCTTGCTTAGATCGTCTTTCCCTAAAAAAAACAAAATAAAGAACAATTATTTCCAAGAAGACACCTTTTAATCACTACATAATCGGTAGTAAATTAAAAAAAGTAACTACCTATTATGCATAATCGGTAGCACGAAATCTACATTATCAACCGATTGTGCATATGGACACACTACAATCGGTAGTTAGATTAAAAGATTAACTACCGATTATGCGTAAATTTGGGTCCAGGAATATAATCGGTAGTTTATGAATAAATCTAACTACCGATTATGGTCGATGTTTTTGAGGAATCACTAACTTACACAATCGGAAGTTTAACCCTATACGAAACTACCGATTATGCCTAAATTTTGTTCCAGGAATATACTAAACATAACTACCGATTGTGCATGATGTTCATGACTAAACATAACTACCGATTGTGCATGATGTTCATGATCAATGAAGAACAGAAGCATAATCGGTAGTTAAATACAAACACGAAACTACATATTATGACATCTAAGCTAAAACCCTTGATATTATATCCTTGATTTCATTCGATTGAAGCAAAATAAACACAAATAATGGTAAACCCTTACCTTATTGGAGCCATTATAAAGTTCTGGAGAGGCTGATTGTCGGAATCGGTCTCCGTTTCTAGGTCATCATCTTTGTGTTCTTCGCGTTCTTCGCTATGTTCTTCAACGTCTCGATTTCTTACTCTCTCGGAAAAATCCGGCCAGTTAGTATTAGGAGGTTGACGGGTTGTTTGCTTCTTTCTTGCCATTTTTGGATTGTAATAACTAAGATGAATTGGTTTACGATTATACGATGAATTGGTTTACGATTAATCTGTTGAAGATGAATTAGATTGTGCCACAATCGGTAGCTTAAAAACAAGAAAGAAGAGAGAAATCAGAGAGAATCGGTAGAGAAGAAGGTGAGAATGGTTTAGGTTTAGGGTTTTAACTTATATTAGTGAAAGGTTTTATGGTAATTGTTTGATTAGTGAAAGGGTATTTTAGTATTTTTACATACCTCTAGGTTATCCCTTAGCCACATCCATGAGATTGGGTTAAAAAAGTCGCCCAAAATTAGTTTTTGGTCGCCCTAAAAAACGCCAGTTTTTTTTACCTTTTATCTATGTAAGACATTTTAAATATATATCCCTAACTATTAGAAATAGTTTATTATATTTACCATATGTGTAAACCATCATAAATAAAGGTATAAATAAGACCTTCACATAGAATATTTTACACAAAGGGTTGGTGATATTTTTAACTACGTTATGTTGACTACAACTTCAAAAACTATTATCTTATAAATCATAATCTAAGATGTAATACAATATAGTGGTCTCCATAATCAATATAAAAGAGGAAGGATTGATCTAAAATTTGGTGCCAAAGTGTTATTCTTTTAGAAAATTTTGTAGACTTGGTTTTAAGTTTTATCCCAAAAGTGCTTCCAACATACCAAAATTTTACATCAAAGTTATGTACCATTATAGTGGCGGATCCACCCCACAACAAGGGTGGGCAATTGCCTACCCTATTGGGCTGGCTCACAAGCCTAATATCTCCTAAATTTTATAAATAATAAGAACCTATAACCCTTTTTTTCCTTCTTGCCTACCTTCAAATGTTTTTTCCTCCTTATAGCAATCTTCTTTCCCCTGCCCCTGCAGCACATGAAGCGTGTCGTATGTGCAATCAAATTAGTGATCTTATTCCACTCAATTAAAAATTAATATAATGGAAGTCAAGTTCGTTCCCACGGGGAACGAGGTGTTTCAGTTGTCAAGTGTCACCAAAGGGGGTTTGTTTTAGGTTTTAAAATAAAGTAAATAAGAAAGTAATTAAAAGACTAAGTTATAAGCAATAGAGAGAGATATTATCGAGGAATCCTTATTCGTTACTAGACAATCATTGAATTAGTATATTCATCAACTCATTGTTAATCATCGATTATCAATAATCGTAGAATAACAAATAGCTCAATGTTATTCCCTCAATTCCTTATATCTGGATACAGAAGTTCTCGCCTACAAGATTCTATTCGTCTAAACCACCTAGTAGTAGATCACTCAGGATGTAATTTGGTCGAATACTTTATATTTTGTGAATTTATAGGTTAATCCTAACAGTTAGACTCTTAGATCAAGGTCCACTTACTAGTGTTGTTCATACACACAATTGGTCCACAGAATCCCTCTGCAAGGTCTCGTGTTCTCTACTTGTGTACGAGTCAATGGACTATTACTTATCTCATAACTCAATATTAGCACTAGATTAAATCAACAAACCAATTCAGTTGGCCACCTAAATAATCTATCAATCACTCATAAACATTCTTTATAGTGTAAACAAACGATAATCATATAAAGAACTCAAAATAGATTTATATAATAACTCAAATCATGTATAGAACTTAGAATTCATCCTCAATCAGTTAGATATTTAGCTACTCATGGATGTAGAAGCATCCATGTTATACACAAGAGTAAGAGAATTCGTTACGATGATGAAATCGCTCCAAACTCTAGCTTTTTGCTCCTTGTGTTGTTGATCTCCTCCAAGACTTTCAAAGTAGTGTAAAATGTATCTTCTTAGGGTAATGGAAGCCTTTTTATATAGTCTTCATCATATCTAGGTTTTGAATCCCTAATGGGATCATGATTCCTTGATTTAGAATTAAAAAACGTGTCTTAGAAATAGCTCCCGTCGTGCTATAATCGGTAGACTCATTCCCCACCTTTCTACCGATTATGTTTATAAAGGATACAAAGATTTCATATTCTCAAAGCGTCCATAATCGGTAGTCTCGACACCCTTATTATATACCGTTTATTTTTGTGAAGTATACAGAGATTTTTTGTCCAAAACAACCCATAATCGGTAGGCACGGGGTCCCATTATCTACTGATTATTTTGCTGAGCGTTTTACTTATTTCTTTTTGGCTGTTTTGCTCATAACTTCTTCATACGAACTCGGAATGACCTCATTCTTTTTGAGTTGGATTCGTATTTCAATTCTATTCAATATGATGATAAGAAACTTTGAATTTGAACGATTTGAACTTGGTATTTGGCCCTTTTTCACTTTTAGAACTCGATTTCCTTGTTCATTTCATGTCGCAATGAGCTACTTTTTCCTTCTTTGGCTTTGGGACACTTGAATACTTGTAGTACTTCAATTCTTATCTCTTTTTTATCCACTTTCAATCTTATTAGGATGATTCCCTTAACAGAAACAAATGAAAAAAGACAAGAGTAATAACAAGTAATATGCAAGAATTATAACAAATATTAGTATGAATCCGACACTAAAATCATGTAAAATATGCATTTATCAAGTTCCTTCACACTTAGCTTTTGCTAGTCCTCAAGCAAACTACTATTTAAAATACAACAACTCAATTTCGTCGAGGATACTGTTACACTTAGTATGTGTAACAAGCCTTTAAACTTCTAGGTGTCTTTAGTGGACGAGTTATAGTCTCGTGAGAGTTTACAAGAGGTATACCCACAAAACCCTATCCAACTTCAAAGTCATGACAAACATCCTAAAAGTTATAAGGTCATAAAGTTTCTACACACTAAATAGTAAGAAGTTAGAAATGCCAAAGAACATTATTCTCATGTTTAACTCTTGATTTAGGAGAAAACCACCATATGAAAGAATCCATCCTCGAGAGCAATCGAATAAGCATTCCTCCTCGACTTCTACTTTACCAATATGGTTTTATTAAATTGACACTCAGAAGACATATTTTATGGTTCTCATGTATGCAGACAGAAGTGAAGATAGAAATCCTACACACGTTGAATGGTGGGAAGGAAAAGGAACCTTCCAAATCCTATTAAATTATCCCACAGAAAAGTGGGACGAAAAGAACCCTTTTTTTCTGATGATCTCTAAGAAAGGAAATCAATCACTATGTAAGGATGGGAATGCTTACTTACCTTCTCACCCGGTCTACAATCAACACAAATCTCACAGCAAATGGAAACGTCTCCGGTCGTCGGTCTTCAACTGTTGATGATGAAATCTTGAACTCCGTAGAACTTTGACAATTGTAACTCTTTCCTCAATTTCTTATTGCTTGAAACTTCTTTATAGATTTCTTCTTCCCCACGACCTTATTGAATGAAAAAACAAAACTATACACTAAAGCAATATATATATTGTTTAAATAAAATACAAACTGAAAAATAAAATAAAATGAACAATGAACTATTATAGCCGTGGGATAAAGACTTTACCATTTGATTCTTCACAACTTGTATTATCTCGATATCCTGAACTTCACTAACTCTCATCTTTTGATGATTTTGATGTCGCTCCGCTTGTTGATGATGTGTTTCAATTACTGCTTTGTAGAGAGAATGATGTCAATTGCAAACAAGACTACAAGATAGAGTTAGCAATTCAGATGACACCCTCATGATTGATAGAATTAGCAGTCAAGAGATCAAAAAGTAGTGCTGAAATTGGTGCGAGGTTGGATAGCTCATCATTCTACCCGGAATTTACGTACGATGACACACTCTAAAGCGTACAATTTTTAGGTGGCTACAAAGAATTGAAGGTCTAGTGCCTCGCTTGATATAATAATAGTCTCCACTAATGATTGATCAAATCCCTAATACTGTAATCTCTACCAGCGTTTTAAGTCCCCTTTTGTCAGCTCTAGCCTCTCAAAAACTAAGAAACCCAAATATAGTTCTCTAATACTTCTAAGTTCAGTTATTTCAGTAAGAATCCGAATGTAAACTTATATAGAAGTATACTAAGTGACTCTAAAACATCTAAAAGTTGGAGGTTTTCATGCGATATGTACAAAAAGTTTAAAAATTACCTACAAAAGTGAAAACTCAAAGTAAAGACTAAAAAATCATATGCTAAATACTCCCCCACACTTTAAATTTACATTTTCCTCAATGTAAATTGACTCTTCCATTGTAAAATCAAGATGGGATATTCTTAATATGATATGCAGAACTAATAAAAATCAAAATCAAAAGATAAAAATACAAAACCAATGGGCTGCCTCCCATGCAACGCTTGGTTTAAAGTCGTCAGCCCGACTCTCTACTCGCCCGTATTACTCCTCTAGAAGGAGAAAATCTTGAAAATCAAGCACATCTATATCCATGTAAGCGATGTTTTGTGGATTTGATCCATGGCCATTGACCTTGGAAATTGTCTTATCTCGGAGACTAGTAGTCTCAACTGCACTATCAGGAAAAATATTAGTAACAACATACGGTCCAATACAAAGGGACCTTAGCTTTCCAGGAAATAATTTAAGACGAGAATAAAATAAAAACACTTTCTGTCCCACAACAAAATTATTTCGAGAAATCATATTGTCATGGAAAAGCTTAGTCTTTTCCTTGTATACACGGGAAATATCGTTAGCATCATTACGTATCTCCTCTAGCTCGTTAAGTTGTAGTTTTCTTTGTTTCCCCGCTTCATCATACTCCATGTTGCACATCTTTACCGCCCATAGAGCCTTATGTTCAAGTTCAACCGGGAGATGACAAGCTTTGCCATAAACCACCGATATGGAGACATGCCAATCGGCGTCTTGTATGACGTTCTATACGCCCATAATGCATCGTTAAGCCTTAAACTCCAATCTTTCCGTGTAGTTTTGACGGTTTTTTCTATAATATACTTAATTTCACATTTTGAAATTTCATATTACCTACTAGTTTGTGGGTGGTAAGGCATACCAATCTTATGCGTAACGTTGTACTTCTTGAGAAGAGCATGGAAGGATTTTTGAGAGTGTGATCCTCCATCACTGATGACTACACTTGGTGTGCCATGTCTAGTGAAAATATTTTCCTTCACAAACTCACAAACAACTTGAGAATCATTAGTAGGGGTGGCTTTAGCTTCCACCCATTTTGAAAAATAATCCACATCATGAAGTATGTAAAATTTTCATACGAATTAACAAAATGGCCCATAAAATCAATTTCCCACACATCGAATATTTTCATAGCAAGAATCGATATGAGTGGCATTTGATTTCAAGCACCTATATTGCCCATCCGTTGACATCTATCACAAGATTTGTAAAAAGCATACGCATCCTCAATAGATTAGGCCACTAAAAGCCACTCTCAAGAACTTTGAGAGATGTACATTTAGAACCAAAGTGGCCACTACAAGCATAAGAATGACAAACAAATATAATGGATTAAAATTCAGAGTCAAGTACGCACATGTGGATAATCTGATCAGAACAATATTTTCACAAGTAGGGCTCATCCCACACATACTGTTTGGCTATCTTCTTAAGCTTTAACTTTTGAAAAGTATATATTGTACTAGGTACCTGCCTCGTAACCAAGTAATTCACTATATCAGCGTATCAAGGTATTGAATCTTCTATTGAAAAAAGTTATTCTTATGTGAAAGGATCTTGTAGGTGAAGTTCATCCTCGAAAACAACAAGTCTACTAAGATGACCTGTAAAAATATTCTCGACACTTTTCTTGTCTTTAATTTCTATGTAAAATTCTTGCAACAACAGAATCCTACGTATATGTATAGGCTTATCTTCTTTCTTTTTGACTAGATACCTAAGTGTTGCTGGTCAGAATAAACAACAACCTTGGTACCCACCAAATAAGATCTGAATTTTTCTAGTGCAAAAACTATAGCCAATAACTCTTTCTCTGTGGTAGAGTAGTTGATTTGTGCATCGTTTAGGGTCCTAGATGCATAGTAAATCACGTGGGATAATTTGTCTAGCGTAGACAACAACCTTGGTACCCTTTGACCCAAAACGGCTCCAGTTGCATAGTCACTTGCATCACGCATTAACTCGAATGGTAAACTCCAATCGGATGACTTAATGATAGGTGCAATTGTCAACAATTCTTTCAATCTGTCAAAGGCATCCTTGCACTCCTTATCGAAGTTACAAGTAGCCTCCCTTTACAACAATTTGCACATTGGCATTGAGATTTTGGAGAAGTCTTTGATAAACCGCCTGTAAAAACCTGCATGACCAAGAAACGAACGAATCTCCCTCACCGAAGTGAGGTATTATAAGTTTCTTACTAAATCTATCTTTGATTTTTCTACTTCGAGCCCTCGAGAGGATACAATGTGACTGAGTACTATACCATGGTTTACCATAAAGTGACATTTCTCCCAATTAAGAACAAGGTTAGTGTCTATATATCTTTTTAGAACAAGTTCAAGATTTTCTAAACAAATATCAAAAGAATCACCATAAAAACACTAAAATCATCCATAAATACCTTAATGATGCATTCCACGTAATTAGAAAATATACTAACCATACATCTCTGAAAAGTGGGAGGTGTATTGCAAAGACCAATCGACATCCGTCTATATGCAAATGTACCAAAAGGACAAGTAAAAGTAGTCTTTTCTTGATCCTCCGGTGCAATAAAAATCTGATTGTCACCTGAATAACCATCCAAAAAAAAATAATGTGGATATCCCCATAGCCTCTCTAACATCTGATCAATGAAAGGCAAATGAAAGTGTTCCTTTCGGGTAGCAGAATTAAGCTTTCTGTCGTCTATGCATATTCTCCATCATGTTTGAACTCGTGTAGGAACAAGAGGTTTAAATTTTTCTTTAGGTACCTCATCGGTTTGGGAAGAGTCAGTAATCTTTTTCTCCAAAACCGGCCCTTGGTGTCTTTGTTCTTCTCAGTCTCTTCAAGTTGCACAGTTTGTGTACCACTTCTTAATGTCACAACATTGACAGTTTTTCTCGGGTTAAGAGGTTGAGAAGGGAGTTTTTCACTATTATGTGCCTTCATATGATTAATCTAAGTTTTCATAGTGCCCACTTGTGTTTGTAGTTCTTTGATTACATTATCAGTTGTCTGCTGATTTTTCTGCATCATTGAAGTTATATTCTTCATTATGGCAAGTATCTCTGATGATTCTAAGTTCTGAACTGGTTGTGATTATTGTTGAAAACCACTAGGACGATTGAAAACTGATCTTGGAACTGCACCTTTCTTTTTTGCATAGCTGAAGTTGGGATGATCTCTCCATCTTGGATTGTATGTGTTATAATAAGGATCGTACCGTTGCTTTTACTGATTTGAGAAACTAGCATTGACTTGATCGTTTCCCTCTTTGTAACCTTGGGTAGATAATGGCACCAAAACAGTTGCAATTTGTTGCATCATTGTTGCCATGTTGCCTATTTGTTGACGAAGATCAGTAACTTAGCTCACTTCATTGACTCACCTGGCAAGTGATTCTGACCCACGACTTGAGAATTGTTGAGAATTTGTTGTCTTGTTCTCAATTAATTCTCTAGCCTGAGATACTGTATTATTCACTAATGCACCACCACCTGGAACGTCGAGAAGATTCTTGTCACTTTCTTGAAGTCCCTCATAGAAGTACTGGATGGTCAACAAATAACTGAATTGATGATGCAGACAGCTAGCCACCAATCTCTTGTAACGTTCCCAACATTCATACAATGTCTCTCCTGCCATCTGCTTAATGCCACAAATCTCTTTACGTATCTAAGTTGCCTTTGATGCAGGAAAGTATCTCTCTAAGAAGAAATTCTTCAAACCATTCCAAGTTGTGACACTTCCAGAAGGTAAATAGTACAACTATTCCTTAGCAGTGTCCATCAAAGAGAATGGAAAAGTTCGTAACATAACCCCATCTGCATCTGTATCCTTTGGTAGCATGGCCATGGCTATGTTATGAAAATCGATTAGATGGTTGTTTGGATCATCATTAGTCATTCTATGAAACTTTAGTAGCTCATGAATCAATCTTGGTTTGATCTCAAATGTAGATATTGTTTGAATACACCATTTCTGTGTATCCAGCTTGTAAGAAGCTAAGTCCTTGAGTGTATGGTTTGCATCACCCATTGCTTCCTCTTGTATGTCTTCTAGTTTATCTTTCAGTACAGTCCCTCTCCGAGTCTTGATTCCAATCTGTAGAAACTCGACAGGCTTCGGTTTCGGTTTAGGAGTCAGAAGATAAGTACCTGAAAAATAATTCTCAAAACTAAATTAAAAACTAAAAATAAGAAATCAAAAAAAAAAATAACAATTCGTTAAGCCTCCACGGCAGCAACGCCAAAATTTGGTCGGTTGTCAGCCAAGCAGATTTATTTCAAGTTATTTCACTTCACAATTATAAATAAGAGTATAGTTATAAGAACAAATTCGATCCATAGGGAGATATGGGTTGTTATTTGGGATTTTATGTTTCAAAAATAAATAAATTATATTAATTAAGCTATCAAAGATTGAATAAAGAGAATCAATAGGTTGAAAGTACTGGCTAAGAGTTCATCTTCAATCATAAGATATGCACTTTAACTAATAATTAGAGTTGTTAGTTAATCATTCATTATCAATATCCCTAGAGCATCCCATCGAGAGAATACTCCGGTAAATTCCCCATGTCATCACATACCATAATGTTGAATATGTGAATAATACTCAAAGAACAACCTAATGCAATGTTCTATCAATTTTAATCCCTCAAGAGCTTTAATTTCTATGAATTAGGATAATCAATACAATAGATATACTATGAGTAATCTATTCAACATGGTTCAAGCTTCTACATGAAATCACACAAAGGTTTTGAATACAATTGGTAATCACAATATGCTACTTATGACTAGGTTTATCCACAACTTCCTATCTCAAAACCATGGTCTAGCAATAGATATGCATTCATGGTTATTTAGTAGCGCTCCTAAACAAACATTCATACAATCATACGTGGCGATAGCAAGTAGTAGAACAAGAACGATGATGATTTTATCAAGATAACAAAACTAATGTATTAATCAAGTAACATGTTTATAATATCCAACTACTCCTTAACCAATAAGAAAGGTTTAGCTCATCATGGATTCCTCAAAATCCATGGAAAATATGAAGAAAGCAAGTAAAGCAAACCCTAGAAATCGTGATATTTAATCGCAAATCCAAGCCCTAGCTCCTTGTTCTCCTTGTATTGTAAAATGTATTGTGTGTCTTCTAGGAGTTTAGGAAGCTTTCTTATATAGTTATCTTCGAATCTAGGTGTTTGAATCCTAATGGGACTATAATACCTTGATTTAGAAGCCAAAAACATGTCTTAGAAGTAGCTCTTGTCATGATACAATCGGTAGTATCAATCCTCCTATTTTTACCGATTGTTGGTGTCCGAAAACAAGAGTTTTCTGATTCCAAAATCGTCCATAATCGGTAGTCACGACACCCTCCTTATCTACCGATTGTTAGAGCTCAAAATATGACTTTTTCTGTATCCAAAACTTGCCATAATCAGTAGACTCGATTCCTCTCATATATACCTATTTTTGGAGCTCGAAAACGAAGTTTTTCTGTATGCGAAACTGCCTATAATTGGTAGATACCAATAAATAAACAATCTTCCAACAAATGGCCGTTTTATGCTCTTTCAGAATCCTAATCAAACGTTCTTCATGTACTACTGTGATATTTTTTACAATAATTACCGAAAACTCTTCCCCATCACCCATACAAGCATACTTTAAGTGATCATTAGTTCTAATTTATGTGTCTGCATAACAAAATGTTAAGGAACTTCATCAGTTACGGGTAGAGAGATATATGAAATATTACCCGTTAGAACTTCTTGTAATGCCGTTAAGGTGCCACACATCTCCAACAATTCCTTTGCAGTGTTAATGTCCAAATTAGGCCTCCCATGGAAGTCAATATCAATACTGTGTCGTAACATAGTCCCAAACTCATCTTCACTACTCAAATCAAACATCTGATGAGCTAATTAACGAATCAACAACATCAATAGAGAATGCAGAATGGACATCACTTGGATAATGCATAGGTTCAAAGATATTAAAGAGTATAATTTCTTTATCAAACTCCATAGTAAGTGTTCCATTATCAATATCAATCTTCTTCTTTGCAGTCTTCATAAACGGTCTCCCAAGAAGTAATGAAGTAGATGGACAATTATCTCCATTCTGCATATCCACAATATAGTAGTCAACCGGAAAGACTAACTCATTCACTTGAACTAACACATATTCTATGAGTCCATTAGCATATATGTTAAACTTATTATCTAATTATATGATAATCCATGTCTCTTTTAAAGGTCAAAGATTCAAAGAATCATAAATATCGGGTGATATCTGGTCGTTTTAGAAAAGTGATAAAAAGGTGTTCATTCGTTGGGACTTGTGAAGATTCGTTTTAGACCTAATTATAGTTTAAACTAGCAAATTTTTAAAAGATTGTAACATATTGGGAAGAACTGAGCCTCAGGATTCCACAAAAATCACTTCTGAGTGATTTCTATAATGATTCTTAACAATTATAACTCTTTTATTTACTCTATTTCTTTGCCAAAAGTAGATTTCTAAAACATGAATTGTAAATCGTAAGCATGGCGCATCAAAAGCTCTTAAGTCCCAGCATACACCATCAAACAAAATCATAACTAATTAGAAAACGTCATAAATCAATTAAAATCAATGCAAAAAGTCATAAAGAATCAAAAATAGTTATCATTCATTCATGAAATATGGCTTCTTCCATTGTCCCAGTGATGGGATTTAGCTCATCATGCTCAAAATACTCTCAAAAGATAGAAACATGGCTCAAAAGTGCTTGAGAAGAAGAAAAGAATAAAAAATAATTGACACAGAGAAACTGAGACGGATATAAGTGTTGCAGACAGACTATTGGCATAGTTGTGAAATAGTTTTCTGTTGCTAAAATAATTGAAAAGAACGACTGTTGGGATCCTTGATTTGCGACTATTTTCTTCTGTAGTTTTCTGGTCTTCTTCTTCACAATAGCACGTGAGTTTTTTTTCTCCCTGAAATTTTCCCGAGCCTCCTCATTCAATTTTTCTCGATCTATTTCCCTTTTATAGGTTTAGGAAAACCTAAAAACTATTCCTTAAACGATAAGGACTCGATTTGATACCCAAAACAATCCACAAATCCGTGTTTATCTAAAAAGCTATTTCTGGTAGTTCACAACTCTTCAGCCATTTTATACAGCAAGAAACACTTTGGATGACGTGTTTGAACACGTTTAAAATTGTTTCTTCACTTTGGTATATCTGAATCACCTTTTAATCCCTTAAAATTTGTTCTCCAACAAACTCAGACAACTTTCTCACGAGAAAAAAATTGGGTGCCTTTTCCTCTCTTTTTGATTTCAAGAAGGGGTGCCCTTATCAACTAGCATGGATGCCTTTAGTAATTTCTGGGTGCCTTTATCATTTTTCATCCAATTTTCTCACAGATGTTTATTTCTCAAAAACTCCTACAAACACATAAAATAACACAATAAGTACCAAATGAGCATTAACAAAATAGATAATTGAGGATAAATCAGACACAAAAATGTGTCTATCAAATACCCCCAAACTTATTATTTGCTAATCCTCGAGCAAATCTAATCTAGAAAATAAAAATCTAACTTACTTTCATAGGAATCACGACTACACTTAGCACGTGCAGCTAGCCGTTAAACTCCTAGGTGATCCTAGAAGACGAGTTTTGTCTCATGAGGGTTTACAAGAGGTATACCCATAAAATCTTTACTCCCAAACTCTAGCTACTTGTAAGCGATTGAGGGTAGATACTAAACATGCTATTTAGTTGGCTACTAAATTCTTTGCCTATGGAAATCATTACCCTATATGAGTCCAGTTGTTGTACACAAATTTGCACTCAGCGTACTAAAATTCAGACAAAATTCAAAACTATACTTAGATAGTTGTTAAACCACGATACTCAGAATCTATCAAAGTTCAATCACCTGAATAGATTTAGAAGATGGGTATGAAGATGATGAAGTTTTGCACATGTTGACTAAGGTGAGCGGTGTTTCCCGTATCTGTCTGAAGGTCAGTGCCAGGATGAATCCTAGTGTATTGAGATATGCTCCCACGGTTCTTAATCCTTATACTAATATCGACTCAGCTGGTATATACAAGGGCCCAAACAATCGATTTATTGAAAATAAAAATTATTTTACTTTTTTATTTATTTTTTTAAAAAAAATTATTTTTGGTTTGAATAATGGTCTAAATAAAATACAATA
>JAJJMC010029518.1:32872-189910 GCA_023531435.1 Papaver californicum
TCTGAGATATGGTGACAACTATCATGTTATTTCTAACACCTGAGCTAGGCGTCCTTTTAAGAATATACCATTTAGTTGGGCACACCAATTCCTATAGAAAAAAAAGCTAAGTTTCCATCTACCTAGAATGGTTAGTGTCATCCTGAATTGTTCACAATTTTCCAAATTTTGGAGTTTCTTTATTGCACTAAAAGTTTCTCCTATACCCCCAAACTTAAATCTCAAATTGTCCTCAGTGTTCTAAAGATAAGTAATTAAAACATGAACAAGGAGAAATTGTTACCAATCGAATGAAAGGAGTTAAGGAAATATATTACCGAGTTGCATGAGCATGGGTTACCTCCCAGTAAGTGCTAAGTTTAAAGTCTTCATCCAGACATCAAATACCTCAAAATGGGTAGTTACCTTTCAAAATCATATACTAAGAGCCGAAACAGCTGCGGGTCCATCATAACCAAATAGAGCTGACACAAATATAAGGCAATTGTACTGAATCAAACAAATGAATAGACGGAGCACAATCTTAAGTAAGGTTTCTTTCAAGACAACTAGATTTATCTTGGATGTCCAATTAGGCTCTAAAAAAGTTTAATTCGAATGACGAGTCACCAATATCTGGATTTCCTCATGATCAGTATCAGGAGGATCGAGTTGTGGAGTCTGAAGAGACTTCAGTATTACTTTAGATGCACAAAGATCGAGTCCCAAGTTAGGGACTTCAAGTAGGGATACCTGACGATCACAAGAATCATCACTACCCACAAACTTAGGTAATCATTACTCTCAGATAAACCTAAAACTATTACTTGATTTTCAGGGTCCTTAGAGTCTAAAAAATACTTGAGAGCTTCTTCTAGAGACGGGTCACACATTTGATTTAAAAGAATGCTATCATCAAATTCATTTAGGGAATCACCAATGTCGTGCCAATGATCATGAACTAAAGTGTTAATCGTATTTATTTCTTCTATCTCATCGATCTCAGAAGGTTGTCTAGTAACATTAAAAAAATTTAGTTCAGTGGTCATATTACCAAACAATATGTTCATACGTCTGGTTCTACATTTGATGAAAGCATTAGATGTGGCTAAAAACGGGCGACTCAAAATCACCGGTATTTGAGCATTTTGGTCATGAACAGGATGGGTATCTAGAACAACAAAATCCACTGGATAAATGAACCCATCAACCTCAATCAGAATATCCTCTATGACACCACATGAGACTTTGACAGACCTATCTGTTAAATGTAGTATCATTTTGGTCGATTTCAACTTAACAAGACCTATCTGGTTGTACACATGATACGGGAGTAAGTTAACACTAGCTCATAAGTCAAGCAATTCCTTATAAACCAAGTGATCACCGATCACACAAGATATGGTGGGGTATCCATGGTATTTATGCTTAGGGGGTGTTTGGTTTAGAAGGATTCAACTTACTTGACCAGCTATAAAGACTTTCTTATGTACATTAAGCTTACGCTTTTGTGTACAAAGATCTTTAAAGAACTTGGCATATGCAGGAACTTTCCTAATTGCCTCTAATAATGGAAAGTGGATGTTGACCTGCTTAAATATTTCCATTATTTCATTGAAAATCGATTCCTTCTATGTTGGAAGGAGCACTTGTGGGAATGGGGCTCTGGGCACAAATTCGGGCTTAGTAGGAACCACATTGTACTCTTTAGAGACTTTATCAGTCTCTTTAGCTACCAGCTCATAAGGGTGAACTACAACATGTTCACTATCAGGCATGGTTATTGTCTACCGTTTTACCGCTCCTAAGGGTTGTTATCGAATTCACATGGTTTGATGATTTCTCACCAGTTATTTCATGAACTCCTATAGGATTAGGTTGTGGTTGACTAGAAAACTTTCCACACTCTCTCTCACTTAGTGACTTAGCTATCTGACCTACTTGGAGTTCTAAATTCGTAAGAGTATGGGCATTAGACTGGAAATTCTTATACTTATTGGTTGCTTGTTGAAATCTGAGCTGGTTCTGTGCTAACATAGTCAGAGATTCCTCTAAGCTAGTCATTTTCTTCTCTGAAAGGTTTTGAGAGTAAGTTGGCTCTAGTGGATTCTTTGGATAACTAAATCCTAGTGGAACTTGGGGATTACTAGTTTGACCATGATTTTGACCCTTAGACCAAGAAAAATTAGGATGGTTCCTCCAACCAGGATTATATGTTTCTAAAAATAGGTCATACTTCTGACGGTTATCGAATCTAAAGTTATTGTAAACAACATGAGCTTGGTCTTCACCAGTTTATCCCTCCCAAGCTGACCCGTTGGGCGCTAATCCATAACTAGATTGATTTAACTCTAAGGCTTCTAACATTCTTGCTATTGTTGCAAATTTGACATCTGATTCAAAATTTTCATCTATCCTATTGACATTACCTCTATTTAGTAGAAGCTTTTTCTGGGGTTCCCTACTATATTCCTATTGCTGGTTTTTTTTTCCGGCAATCTCATTCAAAAATGTCATCGCCTCATCAACTGTTTTATTTTCAAACCCCAAGTACACAAAGACTCGACCATGGTTGTCGTTGGATAATCCAGCCCTTCATAGAGTATCTGAACTAGCCTTACCTTTTCTAAGCCATGATGATGACATTGTGTCTGTAAATCATTGAATCTCTCCAAATACTTATATAAAAATTCTTCCTCTAGTTGTAAAAATGTGCAAATCTGTTGTTCCAAGAGATGATGTTTTGTGCCTAGAGAAAAACTTCGAGAAAAAGGCATATGCAAGTTGTTCATATGTCTCGATAGACTCAGATGGAAAACTATATAACCAAGATTTGGCCTTGTCTCTCAGGGAAAAAGGAAACAACCTAAGTTTTGAAGCTTCATCAATAAGGTTGTGAATTCTTAGGGTACTACAAATTTCCTAAAATTCCCTAATGTGAAAGTAGGGATTTTCATTTTCTTTTCCTAAGAATATTGGGAGCATCTGTATGGTCCCTGGTTTAAGCTCATAGTTTGCTTCAGCTGCAGCTAACTTGATACATGATGGACGAGTAGTCTTAGTGGGATTCAACAAAGCTTTTAAGGTTGCCATTTCTGGAACTATCAAAGGACTAGGAGTGACTCCTCCACACAATGTCAAGTTTTCAAAATTAAAGTTCCCAAAAACAGGGCTCTCTACATAGGAGTCTTCGAGATCCTCGTTTTCAGAAACACAACTATTAGGCTTTTCACTAATCAAACGAACTTAGTGTCTTTTTTCCAAGCTCGCTCAGTGATGGTCTCGAGCGGTCTTGGAATACGCTAAAAAGACTAAAAAAAATCTTAATTGGAAGGAAATTCTAAACAAACACAAGAAAGTCTGATTCAACCAAATCAATCTTATTTAAATCTAGCAAACAAAAAGCATGATGGCTCCACTTAGATTGTTTCTAGACAACTTCTATTCTTCCAAAAAGAAACTAGTTACAGTTTTAGCAAACCTCTTGGACCGATCCGAATTAGATTAAGTCGATCAAAGAGAAGCAGGATAAGCTCTATGGAGCTTGAATAACCCTACCTCTTTGGAAAATGATTCCTTGGGTTACAAGGAAGCACGAATCTTTGGGTTACAAGGTGGCACGAACCAATTATGGGTGCCTTTATCACTTTTTCAGCCAATTTTTCCACATATGTTTATTTCTCAAAAACACCTACAAACACATAAAATAACACAATAAGTACCAAATGAGCATTAACAAAATAGTTAATTGAGGATAAATCATACACAAAAATGTGTCTGTCAATATCACACTAATGGATGCTCCCAATGTAAGTAAAACACGCTCAAATCTACAGTTGCCAATAGTAAATGGTACCGTGAAACCTCCAAAATCACTGCACTTTGTGGGCATCTTCTTTAACAACATAGATGAAGCACTTTCATCCACCTACGTAATCTGGTTAGTAATCAACTTATCCTTCTTTATGCACAATTCCTTCAGAAATTTAGCATACCGAGGTACCTGTCTGAGGGCTTAAATAAATGGGATGTTGATTTGGATCTTACTGAAAATATCCATAATCTCCTTCTCCTGAGCTTGCTTCTTTGACTTAGCAAAGCGACTAGGAAAAGGTGGTGGAGTGGTAAAAGTAGGCACCGTGTCCTTAGGTTGGCCGGTTGAGGTTGGCTTTTCATTTGGTACGGTTTCTACCTCTACCTCCTTTTCTACGTTGTCATTACTCTCTTTTTGTTGTTGTGGATCTTCAACTTGCCTCCTACTCCTTAGAGTTACAACATTGATGTGCTTTATTGGGTTCACAAAAGTTTGTGAAGGTAACTTTGTCGACGTCTGTGCCTTTATCTGATTCATATCGTATCCAATTGTCCCATTTGAATCTGCAAGTCCTTTATAGCCATATCTTGTTTCTGCATAATTATATCCTGACGCTGAGAGTTTGCTTTCTGTCCATGAGCACCTGCGTCTTGCTTCTGTATCATAGCCTTCATCATCTCCTTTAAACTGGAACTCTGAGTTTGTTGTTAATGTTGAAGTTAGGGTTGGAATTATGGTTGTTGAAAACCACTTTGTCGTCCATAAGCTGGTGGCATAAGAGCTGCAGCTTGCTTGTTCGCATAACTGAAATTTGGGTGATCTTCCAACCTGTGTTATAGGTATTAGAGTAGGGATCATACCTTGGCCTTGGATTATGAAATAAAGCATTAACCTCTGTCTCCCCTTCATATGAAGGAGCAACTGCAGACGCGATACGATGAATTGTTTTTTCAATAATTTTCAACCGTTGTTCCATATGTGAAGAGTCTCCTATCTCGCTAACTCTTTTAAAATTTGAGTCATGCCTGGTCTATAATTATTGCGCATTTGAAGCCATACTCTCAATCAAACTAGTTTCCTGTGAAATTGTCTTTTCAGTAAGTGTACTTCCTTCAGCTGCATCAATCAAGTTCCTCTGTTCCGGGAGTAATTCTTCAAAGAAGTATTGAATGATGAGTGCTGAAGAGATGTTGTCGTGTGGGAAGTTTTCTAACAACCATTTGTACCTCTCCCAATATTCATAAAGAGACTCCACGGTGCTAGTAATCTCTTTATGAATAGATGTTGCTTTAGAAGCAGGAAAATACTTCTCTAAAAATAGCTTTTTCATCTTTGTCCATGTTGAAATACTCCCTGGAATAAGGTAATACAACCACTCTTCTACTAAGTCTTTCAATGATAATGGAAAGGCTTGCAGCATAGTCGTTTCACTATCTTCGGTTCCATGCCTAAGACTCGTCATCATGTTTTGAAACTGTTGAATGTGACGTTTTGGATTTTCACATGCATGTTCCTTAAACTTAGGTAGATGATGAATCAGATTCGACTTCAGCTCCACTGGTGAAACTATATTAATGCATAGTGATTGTGAATCTAAAAATGGAGATATCAACTCTCACAAATTCTTCTCTGGAGGTTGAGGACCACCCATCTCTTCTAGAGGTAGATCTTGTAGTAAAAATTGAGGTTCTTTTAGTACTGTCCCCTTGTGAGTTTGAATTCCGCACCTTGGGTAATGCCAACGTTTAGGTGTTAGAGATCAAGTACCTGAAACCAAAAATCTAGAAAACAAAATTATAATCTAAAACCTAAAAACAAAAATAAAAGAAAATAAATAACAACTAAAACCGACTGCTCCCAGGCAGCGCCGCCAAAATTTGATGCATGTCGTGGGTGCAATCAAATTAGTGATCTTATTTCCACTCAATTAAAGAATAAAATAATGAAAGTCAAGTTCGTTCCCATTAGGAGCGAGGTGTTTCAGTTGTCAAGTGTCACCAAAGGGGTTTGTTTTAGGTTTTAAAACAAAGTAAATAAGAAAGTAGTTAAAAGATTAAGTTATAAGCAATAGAGAGAGATATCATCGAGGAATCCTTTTCGTAGCCAAGTCAGTAGCCAACCTGAGAGATGGAGCACTGTCCTTGGGTGCGCGTCCGAAAGGGAATCATCGAATATCACTAACCGTAGAATAACATCTAGGTCAGTGTTATTCCCTAAATTCCTTATATCACTAGATACGGAAGTTCTCGCCTACCAGATTCTATTCGTCTAAACCACCTAGTAGTAGATCACTCAGGGTGTAATTTGGTCAAATGCTTTCTATTTTCTGAATTTATAGGTTAATCCTAGCAGTTAGACTCTTAGATCAAGGTCCACTTACTAGTGTTGTTCATACAAACAATTGGTCCACAGAATCCCTCTACAAGGTCCCGTGTTCTCTACTTGTGTACGAGTCAATGGACTATTACTTATCTCACAACTCAATATTATCACTAGATTAAATCAAAAAATCAAGTTAGTTGGCCACCTAAACAATCTATCAATCAATCATAAACATTATTTATAGTATAAAAAAAGCGATAATCATATGAAGAACTCAAAATAGATTTATATAGTAACTCAAATCATGTCTACAACTTAAAATTCATCCTCAAATCAATTAGGTTTTTATCTACTCATGGATGTAGAAGCATCCATGTTATACATAAGAGAAAGAAAACTCGTTACGATGATGAAATCGCTTCAAACTCTAGCTTTTTGCTCATTGTGTTGTTGATCTCCTCCAAGACTTTCAAAGTGTAAAAGGTATCTCCTTAGGGTAATGGAAGTCTTCTTATATAGTCTTTATCATATCTAGTTGTTGAAGTCCTACTCATGGACCATGATACTTTGATTTAGAATTTAAAAATGTGTCTTATAAGTGGCTCCCGTCGTGCTATAATCGGTAGACTCATTCCCCACCTTTCTATTGATTATTTTTATAAAGGATACATAGATTTCATGTTCTCAAAGCGTCCGTAATCGGTAGTCTCAACACCTTTATTATCTACCGTTTATTTTTATGAAGTATACATAGATTTTTGGTCCAAAACAGCCCATAATCGGTAGGCACGGGCTCCCATTATCTAGTGATTATTTTGCTGAGCGTTTTACTTACTTCTTCTCAGCTGTTTTGCTCATAACTTCCTCATACGAACTCGAACCTCATTGTTTTTGTGTTGGCTTCGTATTTCAATTCTAATCAAGATGATGATAGTAAACTCCGGATTTGAACGAGTTTAACTTAGTATTTGTCCCTTCTTCACTTGTAGAACTCAATTTCCTTGTTCATTTCATGTCATAATGATCTCTTTTCTTCTTCTTTGGCCTTGAAACACTTGAATACTTTTACTACTTCACTTATTAGCTATTTTTTAGCCACTTTCACTCTTATTGGGATGATTCACCTAATAGAAACAAATAAAACAAAACAAGGGTAATAACAAGTAATATGCAAGAATTATAGCAAATATTAGTATGAATTCGACATTAAAATCATGTAATGATGCACTTATCAGAACACCATTTAAATATTAGATCCATGTATGGTGAATTCTTTCGGGAATAATGACTCTCACACAAAAACCATATCTAATCAATAAGTGATTGGCATATTGATAAGTGCATAATTCATATGATTCTAGTGTCAAATTCATACTAATATTTGTTATAATTCTTGCATATTACCTTGTATTATGTTTTTTTCTAGTTTATGTCTTTGGTTAGGTGAATCATCAAAAAATGAGCTACAAAGTATTAGAATGAACAAGAAAGTGAAGCATTACAAGTGAAGAAGGATCCAAGACCAAATTCAGCTCATCCAAATCCAATATTATTAATACCATCTTGAATAGAATTAAAATACGAAGCCAACGCAAAACGAATGAGGTCATTCCGACATCAGACAGAGAACTTATGGGTAAAACGAGTTTGAAAGACTTGAGTATAAAGAGAGAAGTTCGGCTGTTAAAATCAGCCGAACCCGAAGCACAAAATCACGTTTTCAACAAAGTATACAGAAAAATATTCGGTTAGAAATTTATCCAATCAATTTATCCGAACCTGACACTGCTCTGGGACATATTTAAATGCGAAATTGACTTCTAACTGAAGGAAACACAGTCCCGTAAAAATTCTAAACCCTAAAAAGAGGAAACTTGAGAACCAAGCATTGAAGGCTATAAAAGAAGACATCTATTAAGAAAATATCTACAACCATTCTACCTCTCATACTATAACTCTACATCTCATACTATAATCCTACATCTTAAACTTAGGGTTTACCCCTTTAGGGGGAAACCATTCTTATTCTCCTTCTTTTTTGTATCATGAGTAGCTAATTGTTTTGTTGATTAAGAATGAATTCAATGTTCTAGACGTAAATCTTTATTAGTAATACAAAATTATTTTCATTTTTAATCATTGTCGCTTGTCTTTACCATATCGAAGGTTTCTGAGTGATTCTTATATTGTTTGGAGTGCAAGCCAAATTAATTTATTGCTTATTATTTTGCTAGTAGAGAGTTAGGATATCTGTATAATTGTTGAATAACTCACTGTACAAGTAGAGAACATAAGACCTTGCAGAGGGATTATGTGAAGCAATCGCGTGTGAAGACAACACTAGTAAGCTGGACCTTGCGCTAAGCATTATGATGCTAGGATCAAGTTATACTCATAAACCCTAAAACATTCTATTGGGTTACACCTTAAGTGCACTACTTCTTGGTGGCTTAGTTGGATAAAATCTGGTGTTCGAGCGCTTTGGCATTTAGTGTTACAAGGAATTTTGGGGATAACACTGCACTAGATGTTATTCTATGTTTGATGATGAATGATTCAAACGAAAGATTGATAAGTATACTAATTCGGTTAACGCTTGGTAACGACGAAGTAATTCCTAATCATCTCTTTATTCTTATTGTTTTTATGTTGTGTTTTAGTTAATCTGTAACTCAATCCCCATTATTAATACTTTTTTTATAGTTTTGCTAATCTAAATAACATATCAATTACACAGCTCTCTCTGTGGGAACGATCCTTACTACCGCTAGATTACTAGTTAATCAGTGGGAGATATCTTGAGTAATTTGTTGCACTTACGACACGCATCACACATCCTAGTGTAAAACTTTGATGTATGAATTTTTGTGGATAAGAAGCATTTTCAGTCTTATCTATACTCTGAACCAAGGCATGAGTATACTCAGAATGGATCCAAGATCAGAGTCATGGGACAAGTGGACTGATTGAATTCTTTAAAAGGCAGAAGTATTAGTGTTAATGGCTTTTTATTTGACTTTCAAACTCCAATTAGGTTTTTGCTTGGTCTGGGCTTGTTGAGGTGCTTTTGAATGTGAGTGATTTTGTGGCTCAGTGTGCTGATCCGAATTTTTTGGATTTTGGTATCGTTCGTTCGCTTGTTTGTTTTTTAAGTTTTTTTAGTGTTGTAGTTTTTGTGTGTTTTTTTTTTTGAAGCCTAACGGCAAAAAATTTGAATGAGTTGCAATATGATTAATTTATCTAAGTAGAAGGATATAAGGAGTCCTATTACACAACAAATAAATAAGTTACCCTTTAATAACTTATATTACCATATTACCCTTCTCCTAAAAGCTTAAACAAAAACCTATACTTTAATTTGTTTTTGGATTGATCAAATAGGTTAGAAATCTGAAATTTAAAGTGACATTTGTAGTTGCATGTTGATCTATGGTGAGGTTTCTTAACATACAATTAGGTTGTTCTTCAATTATGAAACTTTACGGTTAGGTTGTTGAATCTACGGTTAGGTTGTTTACAAAAATGAAAAACAAGTAAGTTCTACTGTTAGGTTGTGCTTGATATGACCTAACCATCCGAATTCTTTTGTATCACCCGAACATTTAGAACCCCCACTTAGTTTTTGCGAATTTTCATCATAAAATGAATTATATTATTTACGAATTACCGAACTATAAGGCCCGTAAAATACTTTGTCATGTAATCACCAAATTATCATTTTCTATTACATTTTTTCCTTTTTAAAATCTTACATACATCAATCTAAGCCCTATGTCACCAACATATATGTTATTTGCTGATTATATTGCATATATGTTATGTATATAATGTATTTAAATCATAAAATCGTAGTACCTAAGACGAGATTATATTAAAAATGATTTTTTAAACGAATTATACACGTAAATATGTCATTGTGATTCCTCGAATCACGAATTATTAACCGAGTAATGGACCGAATTCACATTCCGCCAAATGACTCGTACAATTTATCGTCCCGAACTTTTCAGACCCGAATTGCTGGAAATTTTCTGGTTGGTCCAAAAACCCGTGTACCAGTTACCCTATAGTCCAGCGGGATAAACTAGTTATCCTTTAGTCCAAAAACCTTTTGAAAAGTTTAAATTACTTTCCTTCCTATCATTTTTCACGTACTAGTTCAGTTTTTAGTTTCTAAAACCACCTGAAACTTAAAAAAAAGCGACAAGGATAAAAACTAGGGCACCGAAAATCTAAACCCCTGAAATTAAAAAATCAAAAACTGAAATTCTAATGCATAAAAACTGAATCGAAAATCAAAATTGAAGAAATCATATTAATCAACGATCATCAACAAGAATAGATAAAAAACCATGTTATAGATTTAGTGAATAAGAAGAAGATCTTATGTACTGAAGGAAAAAATGTATGATCTCATAGTACATATTGATCCAACAGTACATATTGATATGTACCGAAGGAAAATATGTACTGAAAGAAAAAGTATATGATTCCACAGTACATATTTTCCTTCAGTACATATTGATAGAAAATATGTACTGATAGATAGAAAGTGATCTAAACGAAAAAGTTTATGATCCCACGGTACATATTGGTATGCGCAGAAGAAAAATAGGTAATGAAAGAAATAGAGTAGATGATCCAACAATACATATTGATATATACTGAAGGAAAATGTGTACTAAAGGAAATAAAGTAGATAATCCAACAATATTGATCCAACAATGCATATTGATTTGTACTAAAGGAAAAAGTGTATGTACTGTAGGATCATACAAAATCTACAAAACAAGAATATGACGATTTAATCAACCAAATATCTTATATCTTCAATACAAATAAAATAACATCAGATCGACCCTATATTGTTTGAAGAGATAACCCTTTTTTTCAACATTGAGCATCAGATATGGATGAAAAAAAAAGATTAAAAAGTCTAATTAAAAACCCAAAATTGATAAATATGTATCTTCTTCTTCTTCACGGATCCATTATCAAAAGTCTTCTTCTTCTCCTTCTTCACCATCATTTGATTCTCTTCTCCTTTTAGATATATAAACATAGCATATTAGTAGAATTTCAAATGAATTAAAAGAAAACCCAAAATTAGGTCAAAAATTGAAAATTGTTTGTTTTCAAAAATTTATATATCAATTTGTAGTTTACATCATGCTGATTACAAATCTAAAATCAATTATAATATCGAAAACAAAAGAAAAGATCAATCACGGATCTTAGAAATTTCATAGTCGTAACTCTCCTTTAGACAAAATACAAGAGAGAAGAAACAAAGAAGAAAACAAGTTATATGATATTTCAAGGTTAATTTTGGAATATATAATAACACATAACAAACCTCGCATGTGGGATGGACTAGCAAATTAAAATTTTAATCTAAAAACATGATTTTAGACTAGTAGGTTAATTTATGTCTAATAGATGGACTAGATATTAAACGGTCCCTAGAATGAATTAACTATTAAATCCTAGAACTAGGATACGTGGTATAGTAAAAAAGAACAAAAAAAACAGGATCTGTGGTACGGTAAAAAGAACAAAAAAATTCAAAACTTTGGATACTCTTTTGACTCCCAAGTTATTGTGCACAGAGTCAAAGACATCATGTTTTACTTTGATAGTTTGGTTAACTAAAAGTGCACTCTCCAAATCACTAAACAGAAGCATGTTTAGAAGAAGGTACTGCAAAACATTTAAAAAGATGTAATAGAGAGTCTGGAGAGAGAGTGTCTGAAATAGTGTTTTTTGGAGGCAAATTTTCTAGGTCGTTGACTAAAGTCAAAATCAATTTCTCTCCCAAATTTCTTCGAGATAGCTATCAATTCAATGGGGGTTCTTCATGGATTAGTCTCTGGTGGTTGAAACAGAGAGTTTCTTCATTTGTAAAAGCTATGGGTGTAACATTTGGGGGTTTTTGATTCTTTCCTTCTTTGATCTGTTCCTTCTTTGATCTGTCCCTGTGTTCCTTCTTTGATCTGTTCCTCCAAAACCCTTTCTTCCTTTTATTTTGCTTTTCTAATGAGTAGCTAATTCCTTTATCTTCTTGGTATTTCTGCAGGTTGAATTAGAGGGAAGCTCTGCTCCATGCGTTTGTCAAGGTTTGAATCTCCCTTCGTGTGAAGTCTTTATCCGCTGGTTCTTTGAGTTCTCGGCAGCCATCTTTTCTTCTTCAGCCGTTGACAGTAGAAGCCCACTCCTCTCTGCCAGAATCCCAATTCTCCATAAGATGACCTCAAAATGCCAGTAAGTAATGAATTGTACTTCTCTGACAATTTTATTTCTGTGACACAACCCATATGCCCTGTCCATGCTTTAACTGAACACTTTGTCAACTCAACCCATACCCACATCCTGCAAACATCAAATCCCCACATTTTGATTTGTGTTTTCAAATCAAAGTGGCCACCACCTTGCTCTGACCATGTAGTTACCTGTTGGCATCTCTATCATTACTACAAGCTATCAGAAAAAAAAAAAACCCAGGAAACAATTTCTCAAATCAAACAGCCTTCAGAACACAAAGATGGGAGAAAATGCCAAGAGTTTACCTGGGATAGTCATCAAAGAAACCAGTACTGCAGAGAATCCTTCAGGGAACAAAAAGCTAAGCCAACTGAAAGAACAGGCTGTAACAGGTGCATCCAAAGATAAAGGGAAAAAGATAGTAGAGACAAATGAACCAAATCAACTAGAGAAAGAAGATGAATGTGTGGTTGTAACTCATGAATGGTCTAGTGATGAAGAGGAAGGAGATTTTGAAGAAATCAACTGGAATTTCTCTATTATAGGAAAAAATATTCAGAAGACAACTTAGAAGCATTTGAAGTAAATGGAGAGATATACAAGAAATGGAATAAATTCCATCTGAAGCAAATAAGAAAAGAGGGACCAAATTTATACATTTGCAGATTTGGAGATGCAAGTGATGTTCAGGAGGTCATCAAGTCAGGACCCTGGACCTTCCTTGATCATCTAATGGTACTAGAGGCATGGAACCCATCAGTTGAAAAGCAAAACATCACCTTTCAATACCAATACTTCTGGAATTACATGATTCAACTGCCTATTGAGCTTTATGGAAGGAAAATACCAGCAAGAATGGCAGCCATTGTAGGAGAGGTGATAATGCTGGATCCACCTTCAGGGAATCCTACTCATGGTGGAATTGTGAAAGCCTTGACCAAAGTAGATGTCAACAAACCAATACCCAAGGGAATCACAACCAGTAATGCTGCAGGTCTCACTAGCTGGATCAAGTTTTTCTTCAAAGGAAAGCCAAAAGCTCTCTACCCTGCCTGCTTCCACATAAACCATAGCCAAGACCTGTGCATAGAAAGAGCCAAGAAAGTTGCTGCTGATGCAAAAATAATCCACAAATTCATCTCAAAAATCACCTACTCCTCACCCATAACCTGTTATCCCTATACTCCTACAGCAAGATCAATTCATAGAGACCCCAATCCCATAGCTCCCCCTTTCCAAATACCCAAAACAGGCATACCAATCTACAGTCTCAATACCTCCATTGCAAACATGTCCATCAACCCAGTTCTAAACAATAACACTCTCACTGGCCCAATCCAGGCTCAAGCAGGAAACATGACCAACAACCAAGAAAATACAGAAGATTGGAATCTGCTTCTTGAAGCCAGAATAAATAAGAGGCCAAGAAACCCTGAATACATAGCCCCTACCAGTAGCTCGGCAACCAATCACCAGGAGAGCCAAGAAGAGGGGAGATTCACAATGGCAAGTGCAGGAGCAGCTTCCCTGCAGATTCAACCAGGCACCAACACTTTGCAGGTAACCTCTACTCTACCTCAAAACTTTTTTCTCTTGTTGATAAACAAAAAATTGAACAACCAAACTGTTTCTCTTAATCTCAGTACCTTTCTAAAAAAAAAATTCAATCACAGTAATTACTCTATTTCCATCTGTTGGCCCATTTTTACCAGCACATACAAATGTGACAGTTTCCTTATCAAAAGTCTTAACATTCCTGCAGAGTACTATATTCCCAATTTTAAGAGTCATTATTCCTGAGTCCAAAATCCTAGAAAAAAAAAAGTTAGAAAGTAACCAAAATTACAATAGAAGAAGTAGCAAAAATATCATTTTCTCGGATCCTCTCAGGAAACGTCGGCAGAATCTTCGGTTAATTTGCAACAAAGTCGGCCATCACTTGGAAACCATCATCTATAGCTTCACCGAATCAAGAATAACCATAACCAAACAAAACCAAATACCCAGCAGCTCCACTCAAAGACATTCAACCAGGTCTCCCAAGCCCAAGCCTCAGTCCAATTATAATCCCTACAACAAACCTACCCATCTCCCAAGCCCAACAACAATAACCCACACTATATCTACCGGGCCTCCTCATCAAGTCACTGTCCAAAGACCCATTTCTCCCAAATCTTACCAAATTCAGCTCATCCATCCCAAGAACACCATCCAAAATCATCGTGAGTTAACCCATTATCGTATATGGGTTTGCAATCAGCAATCGATTTCTCATTGGAAAAAATTGCATGCATTTTTCTTTCCTCACCATAATTGGGAGAAGCCTAACATTTCTAATATAAAAAGTACCATTACAAAACAAAAAAACTTTTTTAAGGCTTGGGCCTCTAAAATAATTTTCCAAAAAGCTCACCACCAACATAAAAAGCAAAATCACAATATCCATTTATGTATTAATCAAAGGGCCCTCAAAATTATAGATAGATTTCCTCCCATAGGAAAAAGTGGTCAAATGAAAATCCTATCTTGGAACTGTCAAGGGCTAGGAGGAATTAAAACAAAGCAACATCTAAAAAATTCCATCAGACAGTCCAACCCAGATATCATCTTTTTATCTGAAACAAAGACTAATAAGGAGAAAACCATAAATTATCTAAAACCTTACAGTTACCCAAATATGTGGGCTCAATCCTCTCGTGGCCTATCGGGAGGGCTGGCCCTAATGTGGAAGGACAATCTGGATATCTCAGTAACTTATGAGGTCAGAAACTTGGTGAACTTAAAAATAAAAATTAGCCCAAAAGATGAAGAAACATACATAACATGTATGTATGGGGAAACCCTCTATGGTCCAAAAAAAGCTCAATGGGAGCAAATTCTAGAAATGAGCAGAGACATTGAGTTTCCTTGGATCATTCTGGGGGACCTCAATATAACCATTTCATCGGAAGATGCTAGTAATCAGTCTCAGTACTCGGGAAATTCCTATGACCATATCCCGGATATCGTCCAAGCTGCTGGGCTTATGGACCTCAAACATTCCGGCCCTAAATTCACCTGGTCTAATAAAAGAGAGAAAGAAAACTTGATTCTTAAAAGATTAGATAGAGGTCTGGTCAACCAGGAATGGGAAACTCAATTCCCATCTTCCATGATTCACAGTCTTCCTTGTATCGGATCGGACCATAATCCGATATTGCTGGAGACAGTCGTGACCCAAAGGAAAATAAAACCTTACTTTAAATTCTATGAGTGTTGGCAAAAAGAAGCTTCCTGTAAAGATAAAATAGCTGAAAGTTGGCTCCCTAGAGTTCAAGGCTCCGACCCTTTTATCCTAACCCAGAAGCTCAAAAATACCAAAAATGCCCTCCAGAAATGGAAAAAAAACTCTTTCGGTAATTTAGAAGAAAAAATAGGACATCTAGGGGAGAAACTCTTGACTTTAAGAGATAGCACTAAAGAAAGTGATAGAGAAATCCAAAAAAATCTGGAGAAAGAATTGGAACATTGGTATGATATCCAGGAAAGCTTCTGGGTCCAGAAATCGAGAGAATACTTTATAAAAGATGCTGATAGAAACACAAAGATTTTTCATGCTATAACAAATCACCGGAAGAAAGTGAATAACATAATCAGTCTTAAAGACAAGAATGATCAATGGATAAATAACAGAGGTGATCTTGAAATTCTTCTTAGCTCGCACTTCGAAGAAATCAGCACCACTAGTAAAAATATAGTTGATCCAAACATTCTGCATCTTTTCAAACCTATAATCTCTGACCATGAAAATGAAATTCTTTTAGAGGTTCCATCCTCTGAAGAAATCCGAAGTGTGGTTAGTAGCATGAATCCTTGGAAATCCCCCGGTCCGGATGGCTTCCAAGCGGGGTTTTATCAGCACAACTGGGATATTGTGGGGGAAGATGTCACGAAAGCTTTCAGAGCTTTTTTCACCAAGGGCCACATTTTAAAAGAGCTTAACAATACCTATATTGCCCTTATTCCCAAAACCAAGATTCCCCAAACTCCAGCTGACTTCAGACCCATTAGCCTGTGCAACACCAGTTACAAAATAATATCTAAGATCCTGGCTAATAGACTAAAACCTATCCTCAACAGAATCATTTATCCGGCCCAATCCGCTTTTATTCCTACCAGAAATATCCATGACAATGTCATCATTGCCCAAGAAGTAGTGGAGGCGATGAAAAGGAAAAAAGGAATCTCTGGCAGTTTAGGGATAAAACTGGATATGAGTAAGGATTTCGACAGGATAGAATGGTCTTTTATTTTAGCGATCTTAGGAAAACTGGGATTCTCTGATAGATGGTGCAACCTCATTAACCAATGCATCTCTACCGCTACATACTCCGTCATCCTTAATGGAGAGCCCTGCAAGTTCTTCAAGCCTTCAAGAGGAATCAGACAAGGGGATCCTCTCTCTCCATATCTGTTCATAATCTGCATGGAGGCTTTGTCCAAAATGAAGTGCCAATGACATGAGCTTCCTAAGTGGTATCAAGATTTCGAAATCGGGTCCTCCGATATCTCACCTTCTCTTTGCTGACGACTGCCTCATCTTCATTGAGGCAAAGCAAATGGAAGTAAACAACCTCTTATCCATTTTAGAGGAATTCAGTCAATCTAGCGGCCAGTGCATCAATTTTAAAAAATCGGGGATTTTTTGCAGTAAGAACATTGAAGAGGGGTTTCAAAAAACATTATGAACATGGCTTGACATGCCTAGAATGAAAGAAGAGGAGAGATACCTAGGTTTCCTTCTTTTTAGGAAAAAAGCTAGAACCCTTACTTTTTTATCCATCCTGAATAACATGGAGACCAAACTTCAAGGTTGGCAATCCAAAATGCTATCCCAAGCTGGAAGAGCTACCATGATCCAATCGGTCATAAATACTCTTCCAAATTACCAGATGGGATGTCTCGAAATGCCTAGGAAAACGATAAATTCTATGGATGAAATCCAAAGGAATTTCTGGAACACTGGGAAAGCCAAAACTAGAGGCCACTCCACGGATGCTTGGGAATCCCTTTGCCAGCCAAAGAGTATGGGGGGTCTGGGCTTCAAAAATCTAAAATGGTTTAATGAAGCTATGCTCACAAAACTAGCCTGGAGACTTATACACAATGAGAACGATCTCTGGGCTAGGGCTCTAAAATCTCGATATTTCCCCACCAACAGCCCTCTGACAGTTCAAAAAAATGCCAGGGACACCTGGATCTGGAGAGGCATTCTCAAAGGAATAAGTATAATCCGGGACCACCACCTCTGGAAAATAGGAGATGGCTCCCAAGTCAGGATATGGGATTTCAACTGGCTTAAAAGCATGAAACCCGAGGAAGTTACTGAAAACCAAAGAAACTCTGGTCTCATCTGGGTTAGCGAAATCATAGACCAGAATAAAAATGAATGGAATCTCTCCATCATTAGAAATCTGTTCACTAGAGCCCAAATTGAGGAGATATCGACCATTCCTATCCTCGTGGGAGGCAGAGATGAAATGGGTTGGAATCTCACCGCAAATGGTACCTTCTCTGTAGCTTCAACCTACAAAAAATTAGTACAAATCAATACCTCCCTTGCTAGTTCTAGTCATGGTGATCCTGGGTTTTGGGGGAAAATGTGGCGGATCAAAACGCCATACAGAATAAACATCTTTTTGTGGAAAATAGTTAAGCAAACTCTAAAAGTTAGAAATAAAATTTACAAACATTTGGATCGTAAGGACCAACTCTGTCCATTTTGTAACAACAATGTGGAAACTAGCACACACCTATTTATGCATTGTCACTTAGCAAAAAAAATCTGGCTAACTCTCTGGCCTAGACTGTATAATAACATGGTGTCCTACAACTGCATCACAGATTGGATAAAATCTTGGCATAAACATAACATCATAATTTCTTTCAAAGATGAAACTTCGATTGCTTATATTTCCCATATACTTTGGCGGATCTGGAAACACAGGTGTGATATTATTTTTGAGTCGGCGAAACCCAATCCCACTACTGTCATTCAGATCATAGCAAAGACCGCAACCCCACCCAATACCCAAATCATCAATATCAACAATACTATCCCCACCTCTCTAACTTTTCAGTGCAATCAGAACGTTATCCAAACCCAAACAAATCCCCAGCCACACGGCACAATCAGTCACCTCCCGTCAGGTAATGGCAATCGCCAAATCTCCCCAGTTCACCATCAGAATCCAACCAACATCATATCAATCTCCCTCCCTCAAAACCAAATGAAACAAAGGCATTATACCCAAAAGGCCATTATCAGTGAAGCTAGCTCTGTGTCAGATTGGACTTCTTCTGCAGTTGAATATGTTATTATAAATTTTGATGGGTCTTATTCCATAACTGACTATGCAGCAGGATATGGAGCCGTAGCGCGAACTCCAAAGGGATCTTTCATTGCAGGTCTTTCGGGAGTGGCTAGAGTAGGTTCTAGTCATCAAGCGGAAGCTATGGCTTTGAGAGAAACCTTCAGGTGGGCACAAGAGAAAGGCTGGAGTCACATTTTGCTTCGGGGGGATGCTAAGACGATCATTGATGACGTCAACGGTACCACGACTTCGAGTCCTTGGGCCTGTCATACCTTAATAGTAGATTGCAAAAAACTTTTAAATTGTAATCGGTTTTGTAACTTAACTTTTATTTGTAGAGAGGAGAACAAGATAGAAAACACTTTAGCAAACTCCGCTCATTTAGAGGGGATAGAAAAAAGATGGACTGATCCTTCTCCTTTTCTATCCCAACTAAATATAGATCTTTGTAGTCCTCTATTTAATTAATGAAGTTTCGTCGTTTGTCAAAAAAAATTAGAAGAAGGTACTGCTGCTTTTCCTATACAAATCCAAAAGGTTGTTTAATTTCGAATCAAACTCAATCAAAATCAAAACCAGAGTTCTTTAACTCGTCAATTAAACTATTAGTTCAGAGAGGGGATTTCGTTGAAGCTGTGGAACTATCTATTAAACTCTGCAACAATGGTTTCAAGCCTGATAATTTCACTTTCCCGTACATTTTAAAAGCTTCATCTCGCTCAATAGACCCAATTTTCGGATTTCTATTTCACAATCAAATTATTAAAACTGGGTTTGGTTCTAATGTCTTTGTAGCCAACAGCTTAATCTTATTATATGGCAAGTTCGGTCATTTAGATAATGTTCAGTATCTGTTTGATGAAATTCCTCATAAGAATATAGTTAGTTGGACTGCAACTATATCTGCTTATACACAAAACCATCGGTTATTGCAACGGACTTGTTTCGTTATATGCAGTTAGTAGGAGTTAAACCCAATTCCTTCACTATGGCATCTTTGCTCCCAAGCTTCTGTTATGCCTATCAGTTAACCCAAGTTCACAGTTTCTTGATCAAGCATGGGTTCGAGACAGATTTTTTTGTCTCTACTGCATTGATTGATGTTTATGCAAAATGTGGCCAAATGCTATCAGCTAGGCATGTTTTCAATGAGATGGCTGAGGGAAATTTAGTTTCTTGGAATGCACTTTGTTCAGGATATAATCACACTGGGGATGAGCGAGAATCGCTTAAACTTTTCACTGAGATGCAAAAATGTTGTACCTTTAGGCCTGATTCGTTCTCAGTTGTAACAGCACTTTGTTCATGCTCGAGCTTGACTTTAGTCAGACAAGGGAAGGAGATTCATGGATATTTGTACAGAGCTGGTTTAGAAAGTTATCTACTTGTTAATAATGGACTGATAGATATGTATGGCAAATGTGGATTCTTAGAAATCGCAAAATGTGTCTTTGATAAAATGTGGGAAAGGGATGTGGGTTCTTGGACATCACTCATTATGTGTTATGGAATTCATGGTCAAGGATTGAAGGCCATAGAAATCTTTGAGAAAATGAAGAAAACCAAATCTACGAGTCCTAATTCTGTAACTTTACTGGTAATCTTAACAGCTTGCAGCCATTCTTGTCTAGTGGAAGATGGATTTAAGTATTTCCAATCCATGATTGACGGTTTTGTTATTGAGCCTACAGTAAAACACTATATCGGTATGGTAGATATGTTGGGGAGGGCAGGATTACTTGAAGAGGCTTTGAAGTTCATCAATCGAATGCCACTACCAGTTGATTTTAGAGTATGGGAAGCATTACTTGGTTGTGCAACCATTCAAGGGGATGTGGAGATAGCTGAAATTGCTGCTAAGAGTCTTATGGAAATGGGTACTGAAAATCCTGAAATTTGTGTACAGATGGCAAACATTTATGCAAATTCCAGTAGGTGGGATGATGTTTCTATTACAAGAGGGACTCTACAGTTCATGAAGCTCGAGAAGAGCCCAGGAGTAAGTGTAGTTCAAACCGTGCATAAATAGATCTGCACTGAACACCAATATGAACTGGGATTATATAACTGGTAGTAGTTACAATGCCTTACTATAAAATCTTGAAAACAAACGTGAATCTTGAGGTTTGGTTGGAACGCAGCTGCCACTGCATGTACTCATTGCTGATTTGCCAGTAGTTGATAGTGATATGGGTAGAGGAATCTGGAGTGGTAAAATGTCTGGTGAGTTTTCAGTTTCTTCTGCTGTGCAAAGAATTAGAAACAAATTCCCAGTTATTCGGTTATTCCTTGGGCTAAAAAGATCCGGAAGAGGTATATTCATCCTTCTACCTCTAGTATTATTTGGAAAATTGTGAGAGGTGTGAGTGCTTCTGATAATAATATGAAGGAAAGAGGTTTGCAATTGTTTCTAGATGCTGTTCTTGTAAATCAAATGAGGAAACAACAGAGCACCTTCTTTAGTTTTGCAACTTCAGTGATTTAGTTTGGAGTTGGTTGGTGGAATGTTTAACTTTCTGAATCCTAGAACTTTTGATGGTGTTCTTACTCTAGCTAAGCATAAAAGTAATGGCAATGCAGTTAAAGAAGTTTGGAGTATTGCTGCAATGGTGACAATGAAAGAGCTTTGGTTACTCAGAAATAAAATTCTGTTTGATGATGATGTGCTGAATTTAAAAGGGATAAAGAAGAGAATCTTACACTTCACTGGAGAGTGTGAAGTAAGGATGAAAGGAACAATGTGGAACACTCCTTATGGTTTGCAGGTATCAAAAGCTTTTGGGATGAAAATTAGAAAAATTCACAGTAGGTTGTGGAATGCTTTTTTGGTCTTCCTATTGCTTCTAAGACTCCTCTTTGCTGTGATGGGGCCTCAAGAGGTAATCCATGAATAACTGGCTATGGTTTTGTAGGAAGGAATAGTGCTGGTGATTTCCTTGTGGCAGTTGCTGGTGGTCTGGGGATATCAACAAATTTCTCGGCAGAAATCAATGTTATAAGTGTTGGGGAATGAGCAGTTACAAATCACTGCTTCCAAGTCTGTTTCAGAACTGACTCTAGTGCAGTCATAAAGATTTTCAGTTCCAACAAAAATTGCCTTGGTATGTTTCTTCCAGATGGAATGGAATTTGTGAATATCTGGCAGATATTTCTTTTGCACATAGTTATAGGGAAGTAAACTTTACTTCTGATAGGTTAGCAAAACATGGTGCAACCTTGGCTAGAGGAGAGAGTCGAATGCACACGTCCAGACCACCTTTTCTTGTGAGTCTTAAGTCTCCCTTTCAGTCCTATTTCAGATTTTTGTCAAAAGTGTTTGTTTGGTGAGTGATGGTCATTCATGTAAGGGTGGTCTCTGGTGTGTGTCCACGGAATTTGTAAATCTTCAGTGCCTTTCTGGCTTATTCATACAAAATTTTGATCTAGCAAAAAAAAAAAGAAAAAAAGAAGGATTGGAAATAGAAAGTAAAGTTGGTCAGTAAAATTCAGCCTTGTAAGTCATGCACAATGGTGTCTAGAGAGTCGAATTCTGTGTTCAGTGGTCGTGGTACCAGAAGCCTCAGTTGCTGCAGTCATATCGAAGCTGAAACCCTGGCTATTACGGTATTACCGTCGCCATCGAGTTGGCTGAACAAAGGATTTAGCCAGAATTTGCATAGAAGAAGGCGACGCTGAAAAGGTCATAAACATTCTGAATGATGAAAGGGTTTTTCCCACAGACCACACACAGAAATAAAATCATACACTGTGCAGACACAGTTGCAGAATAGACTACCACTGACCAGAGGAAATAGGTATTGCAAAATTGATCCACGTTTCTATTATTTATACAGATTTACTGTTACTTAGGATGATGTGTTATCCGACTAACAAATGTTCTTTCTTTTCCTGGTCGGCTACAAACAACATCGTGTTGATTCTTCTTTTGACTAACTCATAAGTCAACCCAGGACTTTAGAGATCATTCAAGGTTACAAGCAATGACCATATTATGAGATTCAATGAATGTAAATTACTCTCTGTTTCAAAAACAATAAAAATGAATGTAAAATAATCTATTGCGGATCCATCGAATAATATTCTTAATTTCTATATTTCAAAGAAAGAAAAGGCCTAGTTAGCTAGTGAATGCAATTGATTTTGCAAGAATAATGACGGTCCTTGATTATATTACGAAATGGTTTATGTGTTCTAGCCTCATTTCTCAGGTAAAACCATTTCGTCTTAACTGAATGTGGTTCAGAGATCCTAGTTGCAAAGAGTTGATAATTAACAATTGGAGAAATGATATTAGGGGTTTCCCAGCTTTTAAGCTTACAGGATCCCTGTTTTTTTACTAAACAGGATTTAAGGAATTGGAATTATACTCATATTGGTAATATTACCACTCAAATTTGTAAACTTGAATCTCAAATTCATAACTTGTTAGCTACTAATCATTCTGTTAGCTCTTCTAGTGTTGTTGATTTGCAAAACAGGTTAAGCCAATGGTATGATATAGAAGAAGACTTTTGGAGGCAACGAGGCAAAGAAGAATCTTTCAAATTTGGAGAAAGATATACATCTTATTTTCACCATAAAACCAAGTTTTGAAGAAGACGTACTCAGATAGATACATTGCTTAATGAAATGTGTCTCTGGCTCACTGAGAGAGTAGAGATAGCCACAAATCTCAAGGATCATTTCTTCAAAATGAGCAGATCTATCAAACCACCGAATGCTACAAACTACCTTGACCACATCAACCCATGTATTACAAAAGAAGATAATGATTTTTTCATTAAACCTCCTTCTCATGAGGAAGTAAAGAATGTAGTCTACAGTATGCAACCATGGACAATACCAGGGTATGATGGCTTTCCTCCCAATTTCTATCAAGAAATATGGGAAACAGTAGGTGATGACACTGTGAGTATGGTGCAATCGTTTTTTGCTAGTAGACATTTACTTAAGCAGTTAAATCATAATTTTACTAGTTTTATTCCTAAGACCAATAATCCTAAGACCGCTGCAGAGTTTCGGCCAATTAGTCTATGTAATATAGTGTATAAAATTATTTCGAAATTACTAGCTGCTAGGCTTAAAACTCTTCTTGATAGGATCATTACTTCTTTTAAAACAACTTTCTTATCTGGTAGGTTGATTACGGATAATATAGTCATAGCTCATGAGTTAATTGATTCTATGAGAAAATGTAGATCGGTTAATGGGTGGATACCAAAGCCTTTGATCGCATAGAGTGGAGTTTCCTCGTTGCCACCCTTAAAAGACTAGGGTTATGTGAAGCTTGGTGTGATATGGTAAATCAGTGTATTTCGACTATTACAACCTATATTATGTTTAATGGTAGCCCAGGTAGTGTTTCTAGTTCTCATTGCAGTCTTAGACAAGGGGATCCTTTATCCCCGTATCTCTTTATTATATGTATGGATTCTTTCTCTCGTGCCCTCATTTTTGATGAACAAGGTAACCAAATACATGGATTCAAAGTTAACAATAATGCTCTTGTCATCTCACACTTATTTTTTTTTGCAGATGACTACCTAGTGTTCATTAAAACGAACCCAAGAGAAGCTAGAAAGCTAGCTTATATCATAGATCAGTTTGGCATTCATTCATGTGAGTCTCTTAACTTCGCAAAATCAGGAATAACATTTAGCCCAAAAGTTCCCATTACAATTAAAAATAAAATTTCTAATATTCTCCAAATTAGTAGAATGGCATTGAATGACAAATATCTTGGAGTTCCCCTTATCCTTCAGAGAAAAAAATTGCAGTCCTTCAATGGTCTTAGTGATAATTTTAGGGGTCGGTTAGTAGGTTGGAAATCTAAATTTCTTAACCAGGCTGAGAGAACTATTCCAACCCAATCTGTTCTTGGCTCTCTTGCTACGCATCAGATGGTTGTTTTTCCTATGCCCACTAAACTAACAGATCAACTAGATGCGATTCAGATGAGGTTTTGATGAAATAAAAAGCAAGACAAAAAAGGCCAATATCTCAGAAAATGGAAAGACATAGCTCAATCTAAGTATGTGGGAGGTATGGGGATCAAACAATCTGCCATCCTCAATAAAGTGTTTCTTACTAAGCTGGCTTAGAGAATGGTAACGTCTCCTGATGCGCTTTGGGTTAGACTTTTAGCAAGTAAGTATTTCGTTGACTCTAATCCTCTCCATGGTTATACTACCACTTCAGACTCTTGGGTCTGGAGAGGTATTATGGAAGGCTTGGATATCCTTAGGAATAACATCTGTCGGGAGATTGGAAATGGTGCTAACATAAGCATATGGAGGGACTTTTGGGTTCCTAGTATGTAAGATTATGTTAGTAATGTTTTCATGTCGACTAACATGAGGACAGTGAGCCAACTCATTGACCATGATATCGAACAATGGGATATGGATGTTTTGTTAGCTTTATTCGATGAGAACACTGTTAGTGAAATTTTGAAAATCAGAATTCCATGTCATGGCAAGGATAGAGTTAGATGGATACATACTCAGGATGGAAACTTTTCTGTCAAATCAGCATACAAGGCCATTCAGACTCAAAATGGTAGTGCTATTACTAGTAATCTAAACTGGAAATCTTTTTGGCAAGCCAAAATTCCACCGAGAATTGCTCATTTTCTTTGGAGATGCGTGCAACAATGCCTACCAACCAAGGATAGGTTGTACAAGTTTGTTCTCAACTTATATAGCACCTGTCCTATTTGTCTAGTTGATGTTGAATCTATGCAACACTTATTCTGCTATTGTACAGTCGTAAAAGGTATATGGCAAGCATTAGAAAATTATATTTTTAATCTGGTGAATGGAATATCTTTAATTGTTTGGATTATGAATAATTTTTTAAGCACTAACACCACCTCTGTGATGAATGTTAATCCTAGAGATAAAATTGTCTTTGGGTTATGGATGATATGGAAAGTTCGTTGTTCGCTAATTTTTAAGAATGTGCAGGTTAATCCTACTGTGGTTGCAAGGAAAAGTATTGTCTTCCATACAGAATGAAATAATTCTATGCATGAAGCTTTGATTATTCAAAATCCTGTTAGAAATCTCTCTAAATAGTCTTATCCTTTAGGCCTTTAGGAGAAGATGTGAAAGTTAATTTTGACGCCGCATTTTTTAAAGATACATCATATCCGGAATTAGCCTAATATGTAGGAATTATGCAGGCATTTGCTATGGAGCTAGATGTATCTTTACAAAGGAAATAGACCTGGAACATGCGGAAGCTATAACAAAGTTAGAGGTTACAAGATGGACAAGAAAAATGGGATTTCAAAAGATTCAACTGGAAGAAGACTATAAAAACATTATCTTAACGATGAATGAAAGTAGAGGAGCTGTGAAGTGGATTCACATTAACATAATAGAAAATAGTATTTATTTTTTAAATGATTTTAACTTATAAAAATGTTCTCTTATTCCTAAAGAGGCTAATAATACGGTTTATATAGTAGTTAATTCACGTAGTATAGACTACATTACTACCTTTTCACAATGGTTAGAAGAATGTATAAAGTCGGATATTTCTATTTTTTAAATGAATGATATACTCGTATTTAAAATAAAATAAAATTATATATTACGAGTTAGCGTGTGTAATACCACTTCTTCTTAACATAGGAATCAGTCAGTCAGGTTTATTCGATTGCTAGATGTGTAGTATCCACTAGAAAGTGCGTCCGTCCACTGATATGAAAACGAGGAATCAATCAATAAATGAAAAAGTGCGATGAAAATAGACAGTACGTGTCTAGAAACAAAACCCTTAAAACAAACGAGTGGACACAAGAGGAGAATGTGGTTTCCCCGACACCTAGACAAACCATACGACAAATAAACACTCTCATCACATGACTCGCCCTTTTACTGCATTTCAAAGATCCAGTCTCTCTCTAAATTGGACCCCATGATTACTGTACTAACTAACGACCTTGAGACTGGGACCCACGAGGATCATTGTAACATGGACTTTTGGATCCTCCTGGTGTCGTGTAACTACGCGCCTCCATGGTTCCCACTCCGGCATATCATGTCTTTTCTTTTTTTTTCCTTTTCTTATTATTAAGCTAGAATGAAATTATAAATGGATACAATGTCGTATAGTAAAATTTGGTTTAAAAAGACTGGTATAGTATGATTCCATATGGTATTCGAGAAGGAACTTATATAACTTCCGTCTGGTATAGTATGATTCCATTAGCAGTATGACTTTTCAAACCGTCTTCCGTGTGATTATCTTTTTTATAGTTTTGTTTATTTATAATGTGTAATATTTGTTTTATCTTTTATTTGATTTCCGTTGTAATACCTAAGATATATTAAGACGGTGTATTATCGTATTTGATGAAACGAACCAAGTTTTCCGAGTCTATTTCAAAGTAAACTTTGATTCATTGTATATCAATAACCGATCTTGTCACCATTAGCATGGCCAATGTTTCGGCTAACAGTGCAATGGGGATCCCGATCGGCTATGCTAAAGTTGTTAAGGTCGTTGTCGTGGAATCTCTACAGATGAAACCAGCTCCAACATTTTCAGGGTGTCTTCTAACCACCTTGTCGATGTTAAATTTAACCCATACCGGCATCAGGGGGATTCAACCCACTGAAATCGTCGTTGTAGTTTCTGCTTATGTAGTTTAAGTTAATCAATGGTGGTGGTAAATGAGGGGGTAAAACCCTGCTTGCCCAGGTAAATTCCGTCTTCAACTATGTCGATATTTGGACAATATTAATCGTTTGTTGTTGTTTGCGTTGATAGATGAATTCATTTCTGGCTATTCATAAAGACCAAAAGAGGAAACAGAAGGAGGTGGTGATGGGACTTGGGGCTTTGAATTGTAAAATTTGTGGAAGTGTTGTTTTGGGGGTTAATCAGAGCGGAGAGATTATCTATAATAGTTGGGTGACTAGATAGTTGGGTGAAATAGATATGCCACGTGGACCTAGAGACGTGGCATTGTAAATTGTGGATTTTAATCTGACATAATAAGAGTTGTTGTGCCGTTTCCAATTCGATGAAAGCTATGGTGTTTGATGATATGTATGATACAAAACAATTCTTTCCATTGTAGGATAGTTGATGGGTATATGGGGAGGTTAGGAGAAAACATGGATTCTTGTTTGAGGTATTTCTCTTTACAGAGGCTCGTCTAGGTGGAGTCTAGTTGATCATACAGTATCCAAGCTCGTTTCATTTGTAGAGCCTTATTGTATTGCATACTGTTTCTAATACTTTGCCCCATGCATTTTTGGTTTGGTTAATTTCTCCATAGGATGCAGCTTTCTGACAGATGTGTCATGACCCCAGAAGAAATTTCTAGCAATACGACCAATCTTATTGAGGACATGGGCATGAAGTAATTGTGTTTGCATCAAATGATTATAAGTAGGTATGAGAAAGGATTTTATCAGTACTAACCTGCATTGTGGATATAAGCATTTAGCCATCCAACCTTTAGCCTTACATGCTAGTCGTTGAAGCAGCGATGTGAACAAATAAGCAGTGGATCTTCCTTGTTTGAATTGGATCCTAAGATAGACAGGTGGAAACGTAGTGGTTGGCATGTTGAATATTTATTGGAGATTATCCACTTCATTCTGGTGCAGCTTCGGTGGTGGATAATTGGTAATTTTTTTATGTTGATGAGTTGTCCTGCTGAGGTAGAGTAAGAGTGCAACAGTTAATATCATGGATTGATTACATTTACATGAAAATAAATAATATATTTCTTTGTTTGATCTAGTTTGCGAGGATACCTCTAGAAAAATGTTGTAATTGTGTAGGACACACGATCGGACATATCACATCATGTGTCCCGTAAAATTCGACAGCAGGCACTTATTGGACATATTCGGACACACCATAAATGATTCATATTGGTATGCAAAATAAAAATAAACTAAATGTAATGCTAATTTATTCTCATTTTTAATCAAATCCAAACATTATACGTGAAAGACTTGACCATTATTTCATATTATTAATTTTATTTAATTAGTAGTCAAGTATTTATAAAGAAATAAAGTTTATCATTTTGTTGATGTGGTTGTTGTAAATTCTCATTTTTAGTGGTAATCTCATTTTCATGCCTGGTTCGATTAATTTCATTTTCAAGTCGTGACACATTTTAGATTGTTGGCTTCTTATTTTGTTGAGTAAGAATAATCTCATTTCATGCCTGGTTCTGTTCGGTTTCAGGGCTTGAAACATTTTATGTGCACTCATATCTTTTTGAGTTATATTATTGTAGACTTACATGATATCTTTTTGAGTTATATTATTGTAGACTTACATGTGTTTTAAGGTCGCGGTAATGTGGTAATTTATAAACACCCATTCACGACACAAATTGTTAGAACAATTGCTGAAAATAGCCCGCAAAACAATCAAAAAAACCAAACACAACAATATTATAGCTGAGTCACGATCAGATCGTTCTCTTTAAGACGTTTCGTGGCTAAGCTTAAGATTATGCAAACAGTTCTTCGATGTCGCGTCGTCTCCTGGATAAAACAGCCGAGTAAAACCCCTTTCACAATCACAATTGCACTATGAGAGAATATGATACTTCTAAACTTCTATTCTTGTTCAAAATCAGACTAGTAGAAAACAAAAGATGATCACACATTTGTTCTATTTCTCAAAATTATTTTTCTTTAAACTCAAATCATAAAAGAATTTTTTTCCCAACCAAAATCTGATTTTATATTCAAAGATCTTAATAGAATTTTACAGAAACATTAATATGATACAATTAACACCATCAATACTTTGTAATATAAAATGGTCATAATATTTATGACAAAAGTAATTTTTTTATAGAAGACATTACGACTAGTTAAAACATTTTTTAAGAGAACAATTAATGAAAAATATTTTTTTTTTAAATCATATCTTTTCAATAATCTTCCACTTATATATATATTTTAAAATACTAAGCAAGAAAATAGAGATATACATAACCAAAGGTGCCATTCGATTTTGAACTTTTACATTACGTTAGACTCTCAAAAAATTTGACATAAAGTAAACACAAGCATTTGAACTCAAGAAGATAAAAATATTGTTTAACATACACACAACTATAATGATGTAGAATCTAAAGCCAACACATTACAATATTGTGTTTGTATCCTATTTTAATGAGTGGTCTAGAAAACTGCCTATATTCTCATAGAAAATTGTCACACTTTCATATTCATATAGGTGAGTCAATCAAGAGTACTTCTATAGCTAAGTACCATGTTCCAAATAGAGATATAAAAATCATTAAGAGTTTTTTTTAAAGAAAAAAAACTTAATATTAACTCGCTTCAGGATATCATAATGTGAGATGAATTCTCAAAAGCATGATTCTGTTTCTACATATTATTCGCGAGTTAGCCCCATTTGAACATGTATTTTGGGATCTCCATTCATAAAGGGATTACCTTTTGAACCTACTTCTAGGATCTTGAGTTATAGCCTTATAGGTTGGGTGTTCGTCACGAACAACTATGTCCAGATTATTTTGAAATGTTTACCCTTTGAACCTATTTCTAGGTGGGTGTCCATCACAAATGATTCAATTCTCAACTGGCATCAACCTCATCCTATGGTTTTCACACCTTCTTATTAATCCTTTCGCTAATGGATCAATGAGAACTCTTTTCAAACCATATATAATCCATTCCCATATCATCAACAATTCCTTTCTATCACCATATATGTCGACTCTTACAATTGTAATTAACGGTTCCCAACTCTTACAATATCCGCGGTACTATCACATTGGATAAATATGTCTGGTATTCCTCTGCTTAGATAATGTACTTTTAGGTTCAATGTTCAATTCAAACACCTCATAACCTTCTCAATACTTTACTAATTTCCATACTAGGATTTTTAGTAAATCTGCATATAAAACCCCCACTGCGGGAGCAATATACATATAGTCAATCACGTAACAAAGAGCGATGCCATGCTACGATGCTCATTTTTGTCTAGTGAAACCACACACAATCCTAACCACTTTATGACATTAGAATCAAATGAGTGAAAAATAGTTTGTAAGCAGATTATAATTCAGTTTCTTACAAATTAAATATCTTTTCAACATATTGAAGTAAATCCAAACGAAATACAATTCAATTCAAAAATTTACACTATCTTCACCCAAGTCTTCCATGTCAAAAAATAAACTAAACATGCTATCAGTTCCATAAACATCATATGAGTTAGGATACAAATTCAATAAATCACCCATGCATATATAACAACCAGTCATGCGTTTGACGCCTTAATCAATTTTAAAACCATTTGAACGAATCAAGTAAACAAATTTCTCATGTAACCGTTTTAATGCTTAATATTAGTTTAATAATGGATAATTTAATTATTTTATCATATTAGGATATCCTTAATTTATAGAACATTTAGCCTAAATACAAAAACGTCCCCTTAAATTCTTAATGATCCCAAAAAAATCGTTAGAGAGAAACTAAGAAATCTCCATATGTACCCATGACATCGTAGGTGTTGGGTAAGTAGACAAGACAACTAACATTTGACTTTTTCTTAGTTTGGGTATAAGAGGATCCTGATTCTGAAAATACCTGTTTGATCATCTACCCTTCATTTAAAATTTGCCACCTCCACTCGTATTATTTTCACTTTTTTAAAAGGATTTCCATGAGACAAAAATGAGAATCAGAGAAGAGAGAAACTCCACAAACTGAGTTGATAACCTTATCTGTCATTTCATTGGACAAGCTTTTCTACGTGTCACTTTTCGTTGATTTCATGGAACTTCATCTCTTTCCCTCTCCTTATTACAATTTGATTACAAAAAACAAACGTCTGACAAATACTAAGCAGCACCAGCAAGTGGTGGTAGAAGAAGAAAAGGATAAAAGAGAAATTAGTTTTCAGCAGAAAAAAATATAAAGTGTTCGATAGAAAGCCTAAGTGAGAAAACAAGAAAACACAAAGACTTCAAAAAGGAGGTCTTACTTTGATTAATCTTTGTTTTTCTTACTTGGGTTTTGTTTAAATTCATTTTCAAGCATAGGGTTTCCTAAGTTTCATTTTTCAATCGAAGGGTTTCTTGGGTTTTGTCAAAGATTGTATTTTTTAGAGGAGTTAGTTAATGTACTGAAAAAGGTAAAGTGAAAGTGAAACTGAGGTTTCTTTAGAGAGTGTGAGTGAATAATGTCTTGTGCTTTGTTATATGTAGTTTCACCAAATACAGAGATCTCAAAATTCATTTCATATGGATTACCTGATTACTCCATTAAAGCTGCTTTCGGTTCAAATTTTGATGGGAGAATTAAAGGGAAGAAAAAAGGAACAAGATGGAGTTCTTTCTCTTTTACTTCAGAGTTGAAGTATACTTGCTTGAGTGGTGGTTCAGACAATGCTGGAAATTTCCCTGTTGTGTCGAGTTTAGTTGCGAATTCAGCCGGTGAGGTTGCAGTTTCATCAGAACAAAGGGTTTATGATGTTGTGTTAAAGCAAGCAGCTTTAGTTAAGGAGCAATTGGGGTCTACTGGGCAAATCGATGTCAAGCCTGATATTGTAATTCCTGGGACTCTAAGTTTGTTGAGTGAAGCTTATGATCGCTGTGGGGAAGTCTGTGCTGAATATGCTAAGACCTTTTATTTAGGTTAGGCTTCTCGTTTCAGCTCTATTTGTTAATACCATTCCAATTTGAAATTCCTCGTTTTGGTGGACTAACTTCAATTTTTGGTCTTAATTTTTTGATTTTCAGGTACATTGCTCATGACACCTGAGAAACGTAAAGCTATTTGGGCAATCTATGGTGAGTTTTAGCAATGATTTACCTGAAATGTATGTTCATATAGACGTGTACGATACAATACTGGCAAAATTGACATATTATAGTATTTAGCAAATACTGGTAAATGATGAAGTTAAAAAATGAGATGCTTAGTGAGATAATTGGCCATCTAGACCCGACCTAAAGTGTATCGAAAAGGCAAAAAAGCTTCAAAACCTGCAAGGATTTGTGCATTAGAATATATGGGGAGGACATAGTCCATCAACATGATTGTCACATATTATTGAAATGGTGTTTAAGATTATGTTAATGCTGACATGGTCTCATGAAAGGGAAGTAGATGAAGCGTATCTTTAGGCAATCTTGACTGGCACAATTTTAACTTACCTTTGTTGTTGTAAAATTAGCAAGTTCTGGTAAATGATGAAGTGAATACTGAGATTCTTAGTGAGATAATTGGCCATCTTGACTGGCCAATTACTGAAATTGTGTATTAGAATAGATGGGGTAGACATATCCACCAACATGATTGTCACATATTACTGAAATTATGTTTAAGATTATGCTAATTCCAACATGATCTCATACGTGTCAAAGGGAAAAGGAAGTAGATGAGTATGACGGTAGACTCAAAAGCGTATCTTAATCGGGAATGCTCTCCCATACAGTACAAGGACTTGTTTTGTCTTTATCAAGCACTAAAAGTTCCTCAATAGGTTAATGTTTAGTTTAAAAAATCGTTTAGCTTAAAATAAGATTGGATTAGTGATTAGTGATTAGTTTATTATTTTAACACATGATACCCACTATGTTAAGCTTGATAGTTTGTTTAAAAGTTGTGTTAGCTTAACTTAAGATTGAGTCACTCATTAAACTTTTTTGGGTTCGACATAAGCTACCCGTCTTCTTCAATAGTTTATCTACACTTTTTTTATAAACCCTTCTTATGTATTTCATAGTTGGCAAACACATGTGCTGGATAAGGTATATAATATGATGATATTGTCGGCATTTTGATTCCCAACAATATCGAAGTTTTATTTTTAATGAAATAATAATTATACGTGTCTTATTACCAATAGAATATGTTAATCTTTTGCACACTTCACATGGATTTACAAATCAAACCTACTTAACAATGATTCACTTTTAGGTGGCACTACAAAACAAATATATATCTTGTAAATCTTCTGATGTTTTATTATTAGATATCATAACCGACGGCATCAAGAAGAATATAAAACTTAACTGATATGCATGGCACTGTTGGAAATAGATTCTGTCTTAACTTAAATGATCCTGCCATAAGGAGTATATTACTATATCTTCCTAGGGAATCCCTAGGGGTATCAGTAACCTCTAAGAATCAGCTTAAAGGGAAAGTGTGCCCAAGACATAATACACCACCACCAATCTCATTTTGTAGTCGAGTCAGGTTGGGTTGTCTGGGTCACTTAACGATTAAAGTTTTGCTTACAGAAAAGGAATGTCGATTTTCACTTATCCCTGTATGTGAAATTATAAGTCCTTGATATGTTGACTGTGTGAATGCAGTATATCTGCATAAGACTGTTTGCATAAGTATGACTCAGTACTGTTTGTGCTTAGTTTTAGTTCTCTATCAAGTAGTTCACTTAAATGAGAATTCAAACCCTTAACTCATTAGCTTCTTGTTTCCACAGTGTGGTGCAGGAGAACAGATGAGCTTGTTGATGGGCCTAATGCTTCTCACATAACACCCAAGGCATTAGACAGGTGGGAGTCAAGGTTGGAGGATTTGTTTGCAGGTCGTCCATACGATATGCTTGATGCAGCTTTATCCGACACAGTTCAAAAATTTCCTGTCGATATACAGGTATACTAGTTTAGTACCAAATTGGTGATTGGCCATTTCAACCATAAAGGGAATAGTGCTCTCTATCCAAATTCTAAAAGCATTATCACTCTGTATTAATAAAATGTTTTTATCCACTAATGCATCTTTCAATTTACAGCCATTCAAGGACATGATTGAAGGGATGAGACTGGACCTTAAGAAGTCGAGATACAAGAACTTCGATGAACTCTACCTTTACTGTTACTACGTAGCAGGAACTGTTGGGTTAATGAGTGTTCCTGTAATGGGCATCGAACCAGAATCAAAAGCAACAACTGAGAGCGTCTATGGTGCTGCTTTGGCATTAGGACTTGCAAATCAACTAACCAACATTCTTAGGGATGTCGGAGAAGAGTAAGTGCTATTTAGCCCTAAAACTTTCCATCTTAGTAGTAGATTTCTTTTCATAAGTTTTTTGAACTATCATTAACATATCATCCCATTGTTCAGTGTTTGAAACAAACATTTGCAAACAATACCCAATGCAAAAGCCTTTGAAGTCAATCTAGTTGACCCATTGAATATTTGTTTTCGCTCTCTCTAGTTTTGGCTTCTCATCAACTAATTTTCTTATTTAGCGCAAGAAGAGGAAGGGTTTATTTACCACAAGATGAGCTGATACAATCTGGGCTTTCGGATGAGGACATATTTGCTGGTAAAGTGACAGATAAGTGGAGAAGTTTCATGAAAAAACAAATTAAACGGGCAAGAATGTTCTTTGATGAAGCAGAGAGTGGAGTAACACAGCTCAGTGCATCTAGTAGATGGCCGGTAAGAAATAACAAAAATCCTCTAAACATGCTTAATTCACCTAGTCCTGTTACGGTATTTTGATGGTTTTAGTTTTGTTAGATATCAAGATTTATATTTGTTCTTGTATTGTTTTGTTATAGGTTTGGGCCTCATTATTACTATATCGCCAAATATTGGATGAGATCGAAGCCAACGATTACAATAACTTCAATAAGAGAGCTTATGTAAGTAAAGCAAAGAAGGTAGTAGCATTGCCAGTTGCTTATGCAAAATCTATTTTGGGATCTACGAAAAAAACAACACAGACTTTACAAGCTTCGAAGAAATAGTGTTTATTAGGAACATACTTAAAAGTTATAACTAGGATTAATGAAAAGCCCAGATTGCTGTATATTAGAAGGAAAGAAAAACTATTGTTGATGAATGAAATATCCTTACCACCACAAGTTGATCATGAAATTGTTAGGAAGCCGCATTGGCGTAACCTAGTAATGGCGTAGTTACGTCGCAAGCACTATATTGATTACAGGAATTTTTGATTGGAAATCAAAGCATATTGGAATTGTTAAGCAAATGAATCAAAATTTCGAAGTTGAAAAATAATCGAGCATCACCCACGGGGAACAATTGGTTCATCATCATTGTATATCAGAGCATCCTGTGCTGTATGGCATGGACGAAATTTGAAACTGTTGTTGTTTACACCACCTGTATCAATCAACACTTTTTGTTAAATCTTTGATATCCCCTGTCAAAAAAAATCAGGAAGAAATTGTGCTACATGCCTGCCATGGGCCATGAATAATATACACAGTGGCCCATAGCTAATGCACAGAAGTTTAGCTCAGACCCGTTTATAATTAAGAACACATAATAAGTTTAGATCCAATAACACCCGATCTCCACCTTGCCCTGGCCTTCCAAGAGATTTTTGTTCTGTTCTTCGAAAGCTAGGGCTGCACCACTTGAGTCGGAATCAACAATCATGAATCATCGTTGTATTAACCTGCCAACCCTAATGCTAAGCCGTTGTTTCTGCGGCCAATCCTAAGATAGTGGCCGTCGTTTGCCAATCTGAAATTGCAGTACGACCAATCATAGCACCAGTATAGCCGATTCTACAAGGAAACCCAAGACGGTTTTTCGACCAGTCCAGCTTCTTCAGGGCGCGTTTGGTAGGGATTTACGGATCATCTTTAGGGTATTACTTATTTGCAGTAATACCGACTATACTAAATATTAAATCGGCAATATTAACTGCAGTTTGGTTGAGCATTTGGCTCATTGACTGTTTTCTATTTTTCTTGGTATGTTTGGAAGGCTGATATAGGGGTTTCAAATTTGATTGAGGGGCTCCTCTAATAAGACGAAATAGGGACATTATGAAGTAAAACTCAAAAATCCCTTTATCCATAATATTTTCACTATACCCAAACCACCCCTCATTAGTAATCTTAATTACATTAATTAGTTAAGATTAATTTAAACTAATCATGATTAATTAAACATAATCTTTTATCTAATCAAATGATTTGATTTTTTTTTTTTTTTGAATTTGTGTTTTGTGGGAAGAAAAACTTGATGAAATTTAAGAAAATTTTGTCGTTTTTTTTTTAAACCCTAGATTTTGATTCAATCAACCATAGTAGCATTTAGATACCTCTAGATTAAACTCTTGATCTTTTTATGGCTCAAATTAGATGAAATCACGATTTGAAAGTTTGATTTTTTGTGATTCAGAGAAAGTTACTGTTGGGTTTCATGTCGAACCCAACCGTAAGTGGAAGAAAATGAAGAACACCATTTCAACATAGAGTTACGGTTGGGTTATGCCTTAAAACCCAACCGTAACTCATCCTTTTGAGCATTGGTTTTTGAGGTCAAATTTGAGTGTTAAAAAAAAAAAATTAAAATTATTCAATCATTTTAACTAGATTAAAGGTAAATTGGGTCATTCAAACAAAGAAAAACCGAAAAACACAAAAATTAAACAATCTAATTTTGAGTTCACAGTAGAATTTACGGTTGGGTTTTGGCTTATAACCCAACCGTAACTAATTCTGTTAGCTTTAGTGCATGTTTCATCATATAGTTAAGGGTGGGTTTTGCCTTGAAACCCAACCGTAACTAATCTTCAAACCCCAATTGTAAAATTAGATAAATATATTTTGAGATTTTTTTTCATTTCTATCTTGTAGAGAATTGAAAGACGGAGCTAACCCAAAAAAAATGAGGTCAATCGGACATCGTATGAAGGAGTTATGATCAAAACGGTGACATTTTTATTTATATCCAGGAAGAATTACGGTTGGGTTGGGCCAATAAACCCAACCGTAACTCTGAGCATTTTGGGCCTCCAAGAGGCCAGAGTTACGGTTGGGTTTATTGGCCCAAGCCAACCGTAATTCTTCCTGGATACAAATAAAAATGTCACCGTTGATCATAACTCCTTCATACGATGTCCGATTGACCTCATTTTTTTGGGTTAGCTCCATCTTTTAATTCTCTACAAGATAGAAATGAAAAAAATCTCAAAATATATTTATCTAATTTTACAATTGGGGTTTGAAGATTAGTTACGGTTGGGTTTGGTTGAAAACCTAACCGTAAATTTTAATTGAATCTTCATCTCCTACATTTGAAGTTACGGTTGGGTTTGTTTAATAACCCAACCGTAATATGAAGAACAAATTAGTTACGTTTGGGTTTGGTTGAAAACCCAACCGTAAATCTGGGCAAAAATGGTGTTCTTCGGTGTTCTTGGTGTTATGGTTGGGTTCGACATGAAACCCAACCGTAAGTTTCTCTGAACAACAAAAAATCAATCTTTCAAATCGTGATATCATCAAATTAGTTAGTGTAATTTAGTTTTATCCAGATTGTCATCACTACTACTTTCTACACATTTATTAGTATTCTTCATCACGAAATTGGGAGTTTAATCGGCGATAAAATTTTGATTCGATGGAGAAATTTGATTAAAATGGAGAAGGAGAAGATATGAAGGAGATGGAAAGATTTTAATTAAAAGACAAATTTATCTTTTTTTATTGGATAAAGGGTAAAATGAACATTTAATTTTACCCCTAGGACATCCCTTAACGAAAAATTGGGTCACCTCGCCTCATAGAGGAGCCCCTCTATTGATATTGGAGCCCCTCTATTGATATTGGAGCCCCTATATCTCCCTTCTATGTTTGTAACAGTACCTTGTGTCCGTCTCGTGATATTATAATTAATGTGGGACCCAAAAACAGTTTGATGGAGGTGTACGCGTCACCCTGTCGACCCAAAAACGTACCCCCGAGTCCTTCACATTTTCAGTCCCATCTCATCAATTTCTCTGTCTGCAACCACAAAGAAAGAAAGAAAGGAAGAGTTAAAATCAGAAGATCAAGTTTCAAGACGAACATAAACATGTTATAACATCCGAATGAGAAACCAAATTTGATGAGGATAGTTGGAGGTGGAGGAGGAACTACTACTACCATTGGAAGACTAAAACGAAGGTCCAAAATGATGATGATTCATAATTCCGATAATTTCAGTGATGTTGTATCTCGACGGATACTGACATTGATACTGTTTTTTGCGTTCGTCGGAGTTCCTTCTTTGTATCTTTATTCAGCGATATACCATCCTTTTCAGTTTCTTCCTCATTCTTCCTCCAATAATCTTCTCACTTCCTCTGCTGCTTTCTCTTACAATATCAATCATTCTGAGGTGAGTGACTGACTATTCTCTATTTTCTGCTCTTTATTTTTTGAAAATTATTAGTAAAGTTTGTTAGGAGCTTAAAACACTAGCTAGGGTTTGTGCAATTGTTGCCAAATTTGGGTGATTTCAGCTCAATTTTGCTGTAATCAGCAAAAAAAACCGTTGAGGGTAGTTCTAGATCTGGTCCAAGACGAACAAATGTAGGAGCTTTATTGAAGCCGTTGAATTCGGAATATGGTAAAGTAGCTCCTGGATGAACATCTTTTTGTCATTCTAGACTTGATTCTGCAATACACACACCTCACTTGACAAATGGGCCAAATGAAAGATCATTTTGATTATTTTTTTTGAAGCATTAAAGATCATTTTGATGTTTTTAGCACAAAGGAAGTACCTTTTGTGATTCTAGACTTGATTTTGCAATGCACACACTGCATGAATAACATGGTCAATTTACTTTGCACTTGAAACTTAAGTTGATCAACAAAGGGAGTACTCAAAATTGGGTTCTATACCTCGAATACTAAGCAGCAGAAGCTCATTGGGAATCGACCAGTTGCTTAAAAGAGTCCATTATAACTAAACTTGCATTGCCACTCCCCTGGTTGGACGTAAAGTCTGCCTGCTGATTAGCCAATTATTAGACAAGTGTTTCTCCTGAAAGTAAGGGTAATGCATTACCATTATTCGGTATGTGGCCAATCTAACTTTAAGTGTGAAGTGTACTTAGACAGATGATGCACAAAGTGTTTGTGGTAAAATTATCCTTTGAAAAATGAGGAGAAGGAACAAATCTAGGAACTATTGATGGTTAATGTGAGATTTTATATGGTTCTGTATGTATCTTTCTTTTTTGTAATTTGGTTTTGCCTGATCTCTTTCTATATTGATTCTGTAGGACAGTGAGGAAGTTAGGTTGGAAAGAATTTTAAAAGAGGCAGCAATGAGGGAAAGGACTGTAATCTTAACTACGTTAAATGAAGCATGGGCGGCTCCAGGTTCTATCATTGATCTCTTTCTAGAGAGCTTCAGGATTGGAGATCACACTCGTAAATATTTGAATCATTTGGTGATTATAGCTTTGGACCAAAAGGCATATAGTCGTTGCTTGGCTGTTCACAGCTATTGCTTCCCTCTTTCTACTGTAGGAGTTGACTTTTCTAAGGAGGCTTATTTTATGACCCCTGACTATCTGAAGATGATGTGGAGACGAATTGCATTTTTATTTTCTGTTCTTGAGATGGGATACGACTTCATTTTCACGGTAATTTCTGTGCTTGCTTTATGTGAAATTGAGCAGTTGAGTATATATCTTAAGTTATGTTATCTCCTTTATAACTTTGCAGATAGACTTCTTGAGTTGTTGTTTCAGTTGCACGTGTTATATGTCTTTGATGTCAGGGTTAACATTCCTTTACTGCTTTGTGAGAACGGCATATTAATATTTTGCAGTCTTTTGTTATTTGCCTTGGGTCAATAATTGGTTGTGCTGTTATCTTGTGTTACGATTCATCGGGTTGTTAGAATTGCTCAGCATTCTTAATTTCGTACAAATTTCCAAAATATAAAAGTATTTGATCAAAATCACAGTATAACTTCGATATTGTCCCATAGTTGTTTGTAATACATTGTTTTCCTACTGTTTAATCCTATATCTATAAGTCTCTTTAGATTCCAGGCTAAGAACTTTCCATGTTTCTAGTTTTGAGAAACATATTTTACATTAGTAGTGGAATTGTTTATTCAATTACTGTAGTTATATATAATTTCTTCAATGTTTAATGTAAACTAAATGTTTTAACAAAATTATATCGATAAATCCGCATGTGGAATGTAGACAAACTATGTCGAACTGCCTTTAATCTTGAAAGTGGACACTATGGCATGGTTGATGGGAAGTTTCCTCCTCATATTTCTTTAAATAGGTACCTGGGTATTGCTGAAAAATATATTATGGGTGAGAATACATCAGTTGTGCATCAGATCCCAAATTGAATTATAAACAATATGCACCACTCCATCCCACTTGTTCGGTTTTTTTTTAAATAGTTTCTTAAATTTGTCACTAATACTAAGTTTCCTGGGGCCATAAGTGGTGCATGTTTCTTGTGACCATGCTGAATTAGAAACTTCGAATCCTTGAACCTACCTAAGATAGATGAAGGACTTGTGGATGCTACATGGATAGGATATGTGTCATACATGTTTGAATGATTGTAAGCTAGTTTTAAAGACCTTTAAAGCATGTGATATCTGGGACGCATATCTGTTTTTAACATCGGGGAATATTCATACCCCATCTTGTAAACATTTTGAGCATGATAACTTTTTAACCAATCTGCCACTTCATTCTTTAATTTTGTTCTTTATCTAAGAGAGGTTTTCTTGGTTCCATATAGTACCCTTTACAATGCCTTTTCGGGTTGGTTTTCTTCTTTAGGATGCTGATATCATGTGGTTCCGGGACCCGTTTCCACGATTTTATCCAGATGCAGATTTCCAAATTGCATGTGATCTCTTCTTCGGCAGTTCTTATGACCTACAGAACAGGCCAAATGGTGGCTTTAACTATGTTAAATCCAATAACCGAACAATAGAATTCTACAAGTTTTGGTACTCCTCGAGAGAGATTCATCCAGGATACCATGACCAGGATGTGCTTAATATGATCAAATTTGATCCTTTTATTATGGAGATTGGGCTAAAAATGAGGTTCTTGAATACTGCTTACTTTGGTGGGTTTTGTGAGCCAAGCAAAGATTTAAATCAAGTATGTACCATGCATGCAAATTGTTGTCTCGGTTTGGATAATAAGGTTCACGATTTAAAGATCATGCTAGAGGATTGGAGAAAGTTTTTGTCTTTGCCTCCAACTGTGAAGAGAACAACACAATCTGGTTGGCGGGTACCACAAAATTGCAGGTACTGTTATTTCTGTTTCTTTTAATTTGGAGTTTTTTTTTTTTTGTTGAAACATAATTTTAATTTGGAGTTGTAAAATGATCTTTTTTTCTCATAGAATAATTTGTTTGGTGGATGCAGCCTGCAATCCGTCCACACTAATAACTGGCCGATGGAGAATGTAGAAGTAGGAGAAACTGGAGACACACAAAACTAGATGCATAGAGGTATGATGTTTGGTCATCTCAATGGATGCCTTTTAACATTTGATTTGATCAATAGGTGTTTGGGTTGATACATGTCCACGTGCTCGAAGCAACAGAATCATGAGTTCTAGCCATTTCGTTCCATAAAAATGTTTCCGAAATATAAGTTGGAAATAAGCAGGATTTGCACGTATGTATAGATTAGAATATTGCAAACATAGTTTGGAAGCATGTTCTCACCCGAAGCACATTCTGTCGTTCAAATGTATCTTTCATCTTAGTTTAATTTGCATTTTCTAGCGAATAGCAATATGGTTTTTTTTCCATTGGCGAAGAAAAAGATTTATTAATGAAAATAGGGGAGCATAATAATCCACTCAAAGGGGGAGAGGAAGAAAAAACTGTACAGAAAATATACATGACAAAACAGAAAACTGTAATGTTACCAAAGCAAGCTAAGGCACTCTGAAGACTAATGAGGATTGAAGTAAATCTGAAACCAATTGTCCATGACCTGAGAATAGGTGACTTCCGAGAAATCCTTGAAAGCTAAGGCCCAAGTGGAGAACAAGTAATTAATCGCCAATATATTCTGAGCTTTATTTTTGATCTTTGCAGGGAAGATTCTCGTATTTCTTTCTAACCAAAATCTCCACAAAATTGCTGCAGGCATCAAGTTCCAAAGCTGATTGATTTGAGCATTAGAGGACTGTAATTGCCATGATTGAATAGCTAAGGAAATATCTGATGGTAAAGGTGAAGTGCCAGTTCAGAATACCCATTAGTAAGACTAAAGCTCTGAAACAAACCTGTAATGAAGGAAAAGGTGCGATTAGAAAGACTGTCCTGCTTCATTGCAGAAAGCACAAGCAACTGGTACCTGAGTGTTGCGATGAGAAAGACTGTCCTGGTTGGAAGCTTCTTTTGTAAGTGACAATTTTAGGAAAAGGCCACTTTAAGAGGAGTCTTAAGCTTCCGGATTAAGCTGAAAATACCCAGATCATGTTACCTTGATTCGAAGAAGAAGAAGAAGAAGAAGAATACTGATAACATGATTTAACAAAGTACTTTTAGTGTTGTTAGGTTCCATTGCAGCTGATCAGATTTATCATCATCTTATTGTACCTATATGGATAACTAAGATGTTCATTTACATGATTCCTATTTAAAGAGTTCATTCTATTTGGACTTGCAGACAGAAAATAATCCTTGCTTAATTGGGGGCTGCCTAACTTAGTTGGGGGCTATGAGAATTCTACTCACCCTAATAAAAATTATAGGGGGTGCCAAGTGGTGGTAAAATACTATTATATCCTTTTCTAATAAATAAACCTGAAATTAAGCTAAACTTAAACCATGAGCCCCTATTCTATTTCCAAAACCTAAAATCATAAAATTAACTTCTCTCCTTTCCTCCAAAACCTAAAATCATAAAATTAACTCCTCTCCTTTTCTCCAAATCTAACGATTCTCTCTGCCTCCATTTTTTTTTTACAAATTTTATTCATCCTTGTGATCGTGAAAATTTTAATCAACAATTAATTTCTTTTATAAACATAGTTTATATGAAGAAATACCAGAAAGATATAATCGAATACAAAATCGTAGGTAACCTCAAAGGAAACTTTTATGCGAGAAGGAAAGAAAAATTAAATCGTGAACAATCAAAGAAAAATTAAATCGTGAACAATCAAAGAAAAATTAAATCGTGAACAATCAAAAGAAGATATGATCCCAATTAGAACGTAAGTAAACTAAAACCCATTACTCCACTTATTTTGTTAATGTTTTTTTGTGTGTTTTAATTATAAATGTAGGTCTGTAACCGCATAATTGCAATTACAGAAAAAAGGTTGTCATGGAATCTTAGACCATGACGACTTTTCATATGCATGTTAAAAATATGAAAAATCATAGTGGTCTATGATTTGCGACCACAATGATTCTTACTGTTTTTTCTTTCTGAAGACAATGACCATGTTTAGGATCGTTAGGGTATAATATAAAACCATGAAAACTTGAAATTGTAACTTGACGATCCTTTAGTAAACCATGACGACTCTATAACAAAAAAAAACAACCATTTTGTCCCAGATTTTCCAAGGGTCGTCATAGTATCACTATAAGATCGTCATGGTATAATTGAGGGTCATTATGGTCGAAAAATTAGACCATGACGACCCTTATACTGAGATTAATGATGTTGGTTCTGATTTTTTAATTTTTGTGTATTTCAATTGCAGTAAGCTTAAAGAGATCAAGAAAAGAAAACAACATGTGCCCACGCATCCTTCAAAACCACCCCGTAACGATAAATTCTTGGGGGATGGTCCCTATCTTGGAAAACGTCTGAAGGAGTTACCTTTTTCTATTCGTGAACCCACAGAACAAGGTAATGACCCACTAAATTCCTCTTCTTCTTCCTCCTATATTCCATATGTGAATTTAGATGATGACGATAAAGAAAAAGAAGATGGTGTTAATGAAAGCAGTGGTGATGGTGAGGAAGAGGAGGAGGTGCAAGAGGAGGACAAGGGAAAGGAAAAAAAAGTCCCAAATCAACCTAGCGCGACGCACATTCCCGCCTTCCACTTGATGATGGAATGTCTTCACAATGGGAAAGCTAGAGGGTTACCTAAAAATGAAGGAAAACTTATATTTGGATATCTCAGCCCGTGGGCTCGTACCTTCTATGATGTCATCGTAACAATCTCAACTTTGCTTGTTACTTGATTAGTTATTGTTAGTTTGTTTCTGATTGTGTTTTTCTCCCTATTTTGCCTTTATTTCGTAGGATCATAAGAATGTCGTATGTCTTTTCAGACGCCAGTTTTCGTATATAAAAAGGGACTACTGGAAACCAGAAGGTCGTGGTATCTTGCTTATGTGAGAGGTTTTATGGTGAAGTCGATACCTTCCAATTCCCATTAGGCGAGATGGCATTTACTCCTGACGATGCAGAACAAATTTTAGGGCTCTAGGTCGAAGGAAAATCCACTATAGACAAATTCAACAACAACCTTCCTAGGAGTAAAATTCAAGAATTAGCCAAGGACTTGTTTAGATGGATGCAAAGAAGATGCAGTCCAAGTTCATCATGGAAAAAAGTACCTAAAGAGGGATTTTTATCTTTTGGATTTGAGGGACACATATGCTGGGTCCGAAAAAAAAAGAAAGAGAATGGTCTCCTCACTGATGTTGAAGTTCGTGCTACGATGTCTGCTCATCTGTTGTACGTTTTAGGGAATTGTGTATTTCCCGACAACAAAGGAAACATGGTCAACGCCAACTATTTCCATCTTTTGCATCCTTTGGAAGAGGTGAGTAAGTACTCGTAAGGGACTGCCGTAATAAAACACTTGAAGGATAGCTCAAAGGCATCTAGGGAACAAACTTCTCAAATGAACGTGAATACAAGTCTATTCCAGGTAATTAAAGTGATCATATATGCTTGTTGGATGAACTATTTGTTTTTTCAATCTTTTGTTTGATGAATACTTGTTTTATTGTTTTGATGTTTGTATGGGTGTGGATTTACGAACATTTTCCTTCATTTTTTTAAAGAAAATGAAGACGTGAAAGTGAACGAGGAATGAACCAATGATAAACCAAGAGAAACGAAATACTTGTTCACTGGGGGTTAAGAAAAGTTTCATAAGTCCATGTTATTTGACATGCGGCGAAAATTGGACAACATGACAGCCTAAGATGCAATTTTTGATCCGTATAGGGTAGATAGAGTTGATAGAATGCAAGATGTCGTATTTTACTATGACCTTTTGTTTACCCTACCAGATACTCAATGTATGATCTTTTGAGAGTAATGCGACATCTTGGGTATATTCAAGATTCACCAGATGAGGATTATATACAAAAATCCCAAGTAAAAAGGGAAAAATTCAAGGCTGGCAATTCCAAGATTGAGGTGGTTTACGAACCTAAACCGACAACCCGCCATTGGGATAATAAGAATGATAACAAGGTAGACATCTCTTTCTGGGAGCATGCAAATGATGGTTACGAGGAAAAAGAAAATTACTTGGAATGGTACCAAGACTTCCCCCATGCTTGTTTGGTACAGATAGAACATGTTAATCCTCGCGAGCGGAAAACCAACAAAGCTTCTACTTCTACATTCGACACCAGAGATGATTCTAGCATTCTTAAGCTTGTCGTAAGTATTTATGTTTATCATATTCTTTTTTTTCTTATATATATATACATATACACTTATAAGTACGTTAACCTCGATCGAAATTTTAATACAAATAGAGGGAACGATTAAAGATTCGTATTAAGGCAATGTGTTATTCGGCGGGCAAGGGAGAGATGTTTACGACTGACCAACAAAGTTGGCATATTGAATACTACAACACATTGAAAAACCCGATGTGGGAAAAAAAAAATTTGATCTGAGTCGTCAAAATAAGAGGTCTCGGGAAAGTTTTAGCCAAATAATCCAAGAAGGTGTTGAACTAGGCCAAGGAAGCCAAGGAGATAATGAATTAGGCGAAGATAGACAAAGAGATGATGACCTAGGTGAAGTAAGACCAAAAGATGCTCAACTAGGTCATAGAAGTCCATGACCTGCTAAGCGAGGCTGGAGATCAGGTAGTCAAGGACGTCAACGAGGTCGTGGTCGTGGTTGAGGAAATGTTGTTTATAAGTTATATGGATCTAGCTGGTTTATCATTTGTTAATAAACTTGAACTCATGTTTTTTCATATTTCTTAGGTACAACTTAATTTACTACATTAAGTGTGGTAGTGGATTGGTTTGTTAAAACATTGATATTTTCGTAAGTTTGAAGTAGTTTACGCCTTAAATAATTGTTGGTGTCGACATGGTCTTTGTGTATCCGCCATGAGGACTTTAGTTTTCAGATTAGTTAATCTTTTCCCATAGAAAGAGTCATCATGGTAAAATTTAGTAGGTTGATGACTCTTACTCTGACAAGTTCGTAAATTATTTCCCAAGGAAAGATTTATCATGGTCAAATGTAGCAGGTTGACGACTCCAGCTCTGACAAGTTTATTGAAAGTTTGCAGGCTAAGAGTCGTCATGGTATACCTTTATCAACCATGATAACTCCAAGTCAACAAAATTTGGCATCTATGAGTCGTCATGGTATATGGTTTTAACCGATGCGACCCTGGCACACCAAAACATCCAGGAAAAAACCCAAAATTTAGTAGCTAGGGTCGTCATGGTATAGAAGTATCGACCATGACGACTCCATCCCACCAATATAATAGTATTTATAAGTCGTCATGGTATATGGTATGAACCGATACGACTCTAGCATACAAAAGCATTCAGTAAAAACCCAAAATTTGGCTGCTCGAGTCATCATGGTCTATTGGTATGACCATACGACTCCCTCTCCAGATAGTAACAACTCTTGTATTTACATGATGACTCTCTTTTCATAGACTGATAACCCTTTTGGAAACCATGACGACATATTTAAAAATTACTTTGGAAAGATAAAAAAAAAATTATTAAGAAAATAACATTATATTAATCTCGCATTACATAAGAGTTAAGATACATATTCCTGAATCTCGCACATTAATACATCGTTAATGCACTTCCAAGCACGAATGTACAATACACCATATTCTTTCGCGTGAATGAACTTTCTTTCCCCTTGTTGTATTTTCCATATGCCATTAAATCCTTCCAACTGAAATTAAATGAATTAAATGTTAGTTCACAAACATAAAATTATAAGAAAAGGTATACAAAGAATTAAATATTAGTATGTTACTCACTTTTTCAGTAAGAGGAGCTTAGGGATGATGGTCGTTCACCATTTTTCTAACTTTAACGAACTGTTACTCACTTTTTCAGTAAGAGGAGCTTGGGGATGATGGTCGTTCACCATTTTTCTAACTTTAACGAACTCTCGAATTGAATATTTGATGTAGTTGAATCGAAACGCTAAGTCAATTTTCCGATTTTCGGAATTTCTGGTGTGCTCATAAAAGAACTCTTTCATTCTCTTCCAAGAAATTGAATAAATTTCATCTGAACGTCCATTGAACACCTTAATGAAAGAAATGAGATCCATATCTTCATTTGGTTCTCATACTTCCATTTCCATTGATATCTCACTTTCAAATGAAAACAAAAACTAATTAAGTTATGATAAATGTAGAAACAACGAAAATTGAAGGTTCAGGGTATTTTTTCTCTAGAAAAGGTGTTGTATTATACAGAAGAAACCCCAAAGGTCATATTATTTTGAAATTAGCATTGAAGTCGTCATGGTTTATAGGTATCGACCATGACGACTCCATCTCGCCCAAATAATGGAAGCTATGAGTCGTAATGGTATATGGTATGAACCGATACGACCTTAGGAGATTAAAACATCTAAAAACCCCCAAAATTTAGCAGCTTGAGTCATCATGGTTTATAGGTATCGACCAAGATGACTTCATCTCACCCAAATAACGGCAGCTATGAGTCGTCACGGTATATGGTATGAATCGATACGACCCTAGAAGGCCAAAACATCTAGAAAAAATCTAAAAATTTGGTAGCTTGAGTCGTCATGGTTTATAGGTATCGACCATGATGACCTTATCTCACCAAATAATGGCATCAATGAGTCATTATGATCGATACCTATAGACAATGACGACCCTCGCAAAAATGAAGAAAATAATATAAAGTCGATATTGTCGATAAATTTTGACTATGGCAACCCTAGTGAAAAATAAGTTACACAACAAGATAAAAAAAACATTGTATTCATTAAGCATTTTTCAAAATATAAACAATCAAGTTCAAGAGACAATCTTCTGAAAATGTGCTTCAAAATATATAAATTCTCCTAAAAACGTACGACTAATCCCCAAAATCAAAATTTCTTGGAGGTTCATCCAAAGTTTTCCAAATGGTCATGACATACTCATATTGGTTTGTCCACTCCCTATCCCAATGACTATAGCTCAGGGGTGGTAAAGGACACTCTTATGTTATCTTCAAACCGATGAAGTGGTTATTGTTCACATGTGCCATAATTATTCTTCTTTTCTTCAGCGCCATCTCACACCTAGTTCTTGAGAGAACGTATGTACAAGAGATCCCAAGGAATACATGAACCACACAAATGAATGTGTCCGCTAAAAGTTGCCCATAATAAGACATTCCACAACTTAGCACCGACCTTCTTAACCCCCTTTTTCCATTTCACACTATAAACCAAGTCCTTGAATTTTTTTTCTTTGTCTTTTGTATTTCCTTCCAGCATCATTGAAATACAGAGTTTCTTGCCCTTAACAAGTTTTGCGGCCATTTTGATTAATGCATATTGGATTTAGGTGACGTTCTCCTCATCGGCTTTATTGAAATGTCCTAATTATTCCGGTGCAACATGGAAACCACAATTTCCATCCCCGTCGACATCTTCGGTGGATATAAGGTAATCTAAGGTAATCTAATTGTCCTAATTATTCCGTAGAAACATGGAAACCACAATTTCCTTCAGTTTCACTTCTCGGACACTTTGGATGCATACTTCTTTCTTTGGTCAACCCTTTTTCTTGGCACCAACCAGATTCTCAAACTCATTATATCCCGCTTCAATATGCTCATGACGTTATAGGTCTCTTTTGTTGATCTTATTGTCCTTCACTTGTTCACCCAATGATATTTTTGTGTTTGGTCTACCTTGTGCTTTTTGCTTGATTGGTTCCTCTTGTATCTCCAAATATCGACGGACGAATAACCACATGTTGTGCACCAATATTTATCTTCTCGCACAATTCATTTTAGGGTAAGATTCATTTATAACGCGACCAATCTCCAAATCCCCAAATTGTTCTTCAACTGCTCCTGTGGGCTCTGGGACGAAAGAAAGTTGCCTCCAGAACGAATCAATATTTTCAATCAGAATGACATCTTTGTACTCGCCAAGCTTATGACGACACAAGAGGTCGAGCCACGTCAAGTTCGTACAATTACATTGCATCATAGTGCCTTATTTTTCAAGTTCAACCATCATATAGTGTATTTCGCAGTGCGACACTTGGTAGGTTATACCCCTCAGCAAATCAGCATCGTTGAGATATGCCAACAAAAACTTGTCCCTATTATGTTCCATTTGTATCGTTATCTTATTAATATCATTCAAGGTGTTCTCATGAATAACTTCATGTACCATAACGACCCCATTTTAACTCTCTTTAAGGATACTTTATAACCGACCGTGTGATTCCTCTGCCATACTTGTAGCCTCATTTTTGAAGTGCTTATATTTATTGGTCCATGCATATACAAACTTTTCCATGTTTGGACACAACCATAAATCGAGGCAATAATCGGTCGCTTTCCTATGATCTATGCTCCAATCATCAATAAACTTTTACATATTAGAAAAGTACTTTACCTTGGTAATGGAATGAGCCAAATGGTCCCAATCTTCCATTTTTCTCCCTCTTCAACGTATTTTTCCTTTTCTTTCCTTTTCGGAAAATTGACTGAGACGTTCGTCTTCCTCCTTTGAACGCTAATTACCCTTCTTTGGTTTCAACTTTTGGGGTATGAAGTTTGCAATTCGATAGAACATTTCTTTCAATGTGCCATGTACAAAGAAAATATTATGCAAGGGGAAAAACATGTTGAATGGCATTCATCAATCAAAATTTCCCTATCGGTAATTATAACCCCCTGAGTTTCTTCACAGCGGTAAATCAACGTCACTTGTTCCAACGCCCAAATATAATCCTCTTCTTCCTCTTTTTCAATAAACATCAAACCATCGTGAATGATTGCTTGTCCAAAGTATGACCGACAATTTTCAACATCGGCATGTTATACCTATTGGTCTTATATGTACAATATATTATCAAAACCTGATAAAATACTGAGCCAATTCCACCATCTTCGATACCCAAAAAAAATATGAGTTACTTTATTGTACAGTTCGATCTTTGTTTCCATCGCTTAGTTTAGTTTTTCTGCTAACCACTGAGATTGTTGCATAATTAATCTACCATTTCATTTCATTCTTTTGATTGTTGCTTTGGCAGCGTAAATTGTAGAAATTGTAGAAAAATTATCCTTATCATCTTTCTTTATCTTATTAAGGATCTTAAGAGGTCTACTTCCCTTCATCTTCCGGACCGTCTCCATTTTATTTGGTCTCAACCGGGAATAAGAAGTGTGTCCAAGAAGACTTTTGGGTAAAAGATGGTTGTGATGACCATCGAGAACACTCCCTAATCTCCATTGACCACCTTCATAATTCCTATTGAATACAATGATAAACGGGAAGTCACACTTCTTTATACTACATTTTGTAGACCCTCGTCGTCTTTTTGTCATACTTGTAATCCATTGTTTTGTCGCTTTCACGCTTTCGGCCTCTCTCGTAAATCATCTCAGATCTTGTAGCATTGACTTGGTTGTTTTGAACCAACACGCATATTTTCTCTTTTTCCTTGGAGATAACCCATTTATTTTCCTCCATCTTATTTTCTCATATCAACATGGCGAAAATTAGATACTAATGAGAAATATCCTTACAAATTCACGAGAAGACCAATCAAATAATTAGAAAATATATATATCAATTGAAAGGGTAGGTAACATACCATTTCAGTCACATAAATATAGTGGTGAGAAGTATCCACCCCTATCTAAGATATGGGTTCAGGTTGATCGCTGAGTTGTTCCATCACCTACAAAGAAATCATATGTAATCAAACACAATGAAAAGAGTCGTCATGGTCTCAAACTATGTACCATGACGACTTTGTTGATCTTTCAGTTTTGGGTTTTGCCAGGTAAAAGAGTCGTCACGATCTGTTTTAACAGGTTGATGATTCTATTTAATTACCTGACAAGATCAAAGCATTTATCAATCCTAGGAGTCGTCACGGTCTACTTTAACAGAATGACGACTCTTACCAAACAATGACAACTCCATTTATTACCCTGACGGCTCATCACCAAAAAAAAACCCCACTTTGTCCAATTTTTTATAGAAGTCGTCATAGTTTTGGAAGGTTTTGGGTTAATCATACAGGGATTAATACTCGGTAAACTATCTTTAATTAATTAACTTAACTAATTATATAATTAGAATTAATTATATAGGGATATTTTAACCATTAATTAAAATATTTGGTTAAGAGGTTTTAGGAATTACTTTTTGATGACCTTATCTTATTTTATCCTATAACCTCCGATTAATTCAGGCAGCCCCAAATAAGCAGCCCCAATTAAGCGAAAAAAATAATCAATCTTGGATATAGTCTTTAATGGCATACCCTTGAGCCAAGTATCGTGCCAGAAAAAAACTCTACTCCCTTGATTAACAAAGTCAGAAACATGAGTTTCGAATTTGGCATGATGTCGCATAACTCCTTCCCAAACCGATAAATCATAAAAGCCTTCAACACATCTCTACAACCACCTCGTGATTAAAGAAAACATCATTCATGTAAATAGCATTCCATTGTACTAATTGTAGTTTTCTGCCAGTTTTTGCTATCATTACACAGAGTATAATACATCATCATTCTAATAAACAGACAAGCATTTCAAACATGGCCATCTAGATAATGCGAATAATCTTTCCTTCCCTAAAAAAAGGTTTTTCTCCAACCAGCAAGTTTCTTGTCGCTAATAAACTTATAATAATTAAATACATCTATGTTGGTACATATTTGAAACCAATTATAGATCCCCTCAGTCCTTTGAAACTCCTACGGTGTACAGGTGTTTTATCTCTCGCGTTTTACCTTAAATAAGAGCAATTTGTCTTGATCGGAGACTTAACAGAACAAGCACACCAAAAGTTCTTCGAGTGTATGTAGTTTAAAGAAGTAAAGAAATGTCCTGCTACAGTTCATGTGCTGGAAATGTTCCGTTGTAGGCGTTGATAAGTTAAACGTGAATGGTGGAAATGTCCTTTTGCAGGCGTTGCTAGAGTTATCAGAGAATCTGGGCAACTGATAGTAGGATATTCAAGACACATTTTCAGGAACACCAACAACACGGGAGACGTGTAGGCTACATGGGAAGCTCTAGTGCTTTCCCTGATAGCCGAACGTCAACAAGATAATTGTGGAAAGTGACTGTAACTTGTTTCAAAGAAGAAGAAGAAGAAGAAGTGACCGTATAGTTACCTAGTCCCTGTAAACAAGTACTCCAGTTGGCCGTTTAACTACAAATTCTTACCTCTAGTAAGTTTTTAATATATTCTCCTCATTTTGCCAATGATAAAAGAGTTGTGCCGATCATATCACCTTAATGTGGACCTCTGGTATTGTATGTAAGAACGGATTTCCTGTATTTATACTGGTCAATTTATGACGGTGTCGATCGATATCGCTCCAAGAAGTTTCAAAGCCTGGAAACTCAATACAGAAGCACAATCTAGAGATCTATACTAAGCATTTATTATTACTGAATCTTAAATTTGAAGGTAATAAACATCAAGTGTCGCATGGACACAAAATAACACTCCACACATGGTCGGCCCTGACACTGAACTTTAGACAGAAAATATTTAGAGGCATCAAATTTTATTTTATTTATCGTTTTTTATGATACATGGATTAATGGTATAACTTTGGAACATAAAAGTTAAAATATTTAATTAATTTATTGGTAATTTTGGTAATATTAAACTATTGAAAGGAGTAGACATGTTTTTCACAAGAATCAATAATATTTTTGAAATAATGGGTTCAAAATGAAGGGACGTGTTATAAACTAAATCAAAAGATGAACTATTGCACAAAAGAAATATAGAGAGAAGAAGAGAGAATTTCTCATTACTAGATCTTAGTATCCATTACAAAAGAATGAGCCTCAATTTATAGGCTAATGCAAGAGAGGATGATAAAGATAGCATTAACATTAGGAAGTAATGGAATGCATTCTCATAACTAAGGTATTAAACCTAAGTTATTACACTAAATGTGGGGGTTACCAAGAAGTGAAAGATGTGAAGAGGTGGAAGGGGAGATGATAAGGTGGTGGTGTAATAGGGGTGTAAGAGTGGTGGAATCCACCAAAGAATTAATTTACAACACTCCCCCTTGGATGACACCACTCTATTATGATATTGCCTCGTTAAAACCTTGCCAGGAAAACCCAAAAGTGATAAAACCTAGACGAAGAAAAAAGAGTACAAATCATATCATGGTGTTGGACGCGTCAAATATTGCCTCATTAAAACCCTGCTAGGAAAACCCATTGGGACAAAACCAAGCGAAGGAAAAAGAGTACAACACGCATAAATTTCCATCACACAATACTGATGTTCTCCCCCTGATGATGTGCACTCAAAGAAGTATCGAAAGACTGATTACATAATGTTGATCTTCAAGTAGAATCACTGACCGTCTTTGTTCAGAACAAGATATAAGTTTGTCTTCAATAATGTCTTCGAATATCTCTTTAAGCAAATTTCTTCAAGTTCGTTGCCTCATCAAAACCTTGTCGGGAAAACCCAGAAGGAAAAAACCTTGACTAAGGAAAAAGAGTACAATTGTAGATAGATTAAGAAAAGGAGTTGGACATATATATATTGCCTCGTTAAAACCTTGAGAAGGAAAACCCAGTTGGACAAAAACCTTGACTAAGGAAAAAGAGTACAACTCGTAAAGTCCAATATATCCTCCAGCAGAAAGAAGATATCTCAGTTGATTTACCACAAGTAGGTAATCAGCAATCATCTTCAGCTCAAAATTTTTTGTTGGTAATGGAGACCTTTATGTTGCCATAACTTAATTTCAAATCTCAAGTTGAATTGTCTTTGTCAAATTCCCAACGGTTGATTTGTAGGATCTGATATATCTTTTATTCTTCGTAAATTCCTTTCAAACTATAATAGATGATCATCGTTGTTGCTGCAAAAAGGATGTTGTATCGTCTAACAATTTGGCAAATGGAAAATGATTATCTGTAGTTCATTACTTACGAGACTTTGGATAAACCGTCAAAGCAAAGATCAAATGTTAGAGGTACTACAAAAACCAATATACACAATGCCTCCATATTAGTGCTAATTAAGTTTCGCAAACAAATTCACTACCGAACAATTTCAAGTATAACATATAAAGTTATACATAAAATCAAGCACAAAAACAACTTGTAATTAGTATGTAATACGAACCAGAGAGAGTGTTACATACCCGTTACCGAGATGAAAGTAGATTGCTATTACACAAGTTTTATTAGGAGGTTACGTACTTATCCATGTAAACATGTCAAAATTTTCTAAAGTTGACAAAATCATGGACCATTATAATGCTTAATAAGTTTGATACATGATTCCAAGATCTTTTATCTTGAATTCTTTCAATAAGGAAGTATAACCTGTGATAATCTTTTAGAAGTTTACACGAACGTTATCTTCGATAACAAACAATTATGTCAGACTATGACATGTAAAACTGGCAAATAATAGTTTCCCTTAAAATTCATCTATCAACGGGGTACACAATACTTACCAAAGTATTGGGTATTTTCAAATCATTTAAGAGTAGATGATGTAATTTCACAGATATCAAGTGTTTGTAGAAACTAGATGCCACGAGTAGCGCTGCGCAATTAGCGTCCTTGTTCCTCTCGTCTCACTTTCATGCAAACTAATTAAACATCAAACTTGTAACCTTCCGGGTTCACAATTTTTATTTATGTCCAAAAATGTTTATTAGTGAGAGGACAACCAAATATGGATGCCTTTCACCCATATTAGTCAACCATACATATTGTCGATACTTCACGGCAGTTTCTCTGCGAAAAAAGATTATGTCTATAATACATGTATGGTTGTCGCTACTCTGAATACATGTTCGACAATAACTACGATTATGTACGCGTATAAAAATTATTCTTTAATATCGACACCACTTGTCCACTTAGGAATGAATTCCTCTTTAGGAGATAAATATGGCTCGGTAATTAAAGATCGTAGTTAAATAGTCTCAATGAGAACATTATCAATAGCCTCCCCAGGAGCACTATTTTGATCCAGCGTGATTGGCTTCCTCTATCAAGGAATATATATTATTTTATTTTATTTTCATCAACAATTCAGATGAGTTGTAGACGACTCAATTATTGTTAACTCATGGCATGCCCTGCAGGGACATAAACTAATGTCAAAATATGTGCAACAACAAATGAGTTTTAATTATTCTTCTTGTAAGAATAAAATGCTTCAAGCATATCATAATGAATGAATAACTTCTCCACCTTATACCGAATTGGTGCAAGAATTATGATGAGACCAATTCATGACGTTCTAATAACGACTGCTTTCCTCCCTCTAACGGCGGGAAGTCTCATCACATCTAGTATTATTCATGCAAAATATATTATGGGTGAGTGACCTTGGATCCAAGTAGGTCATCCGAAAAACTTTTTTTTTTCTTCGGATTGTTCATCATAATATTACAATTAATAATTTTAAATCACCCATGCTCATATATGTAATTAAAATTTGACAGTGTATACTTTATCAGTGTGCACCCTGATTAGCATTTATTATAAACGATAGTCATATGCTCTTGTATTGGTACGTCTGCCAAAATTTGAACGGGAAATTCCGCTTGATTGGTACTAATCAATCAATATGTCGGAAACGTTTAATGCTGTAAAAATTGTGCTCTTGAAGCAAAGAAATATGACATATATTTTGAGTTTTGATAATAAAACCATTAACAAAAGTATAAATTGACGAGAGAAAAATAATAAAACCATTAACAAAAGTATTTAGTAACTATGGGCTACTTCGGGAACCTAGAATTTTATGGATACCTGAAATCCAAAAAATTTCATAAACCACTTCTGGAGTCTATATTTATGGATTACTGCGGGAACCCACAATTATTTGGATTGCTACAAAAATTTATAATTTGCATGTTAGACTACTTCTGGAGTTAATAACATCCCATGGATTGCTTCTGGAATCCTTTTTTTTTTTTTTTTTCAAGACCAATAATTAAAATAAACAAAAAGCAAAATAAATAAAGAACATACACAGATACAGTACCAACATAATTTACATATCAATTTCATCATCTTCGGGTTTGACGAAATATTAATTGCCAGTGTACACGTGGACACATTATTTGTAAAATAAAATTGTCTTAACATCAGGGTCATGTTACTTCAGGAACCGCGGATAGAGACATGATGTCACTTTGTTACGGGTCACTTCAGGGACCGACCGATTAACCGAGTGAACTTCTTTTGTCTATATTGTCTCACACTGAGTTCCAACTTCAGGTGGAACAGTCTTTTTTAATAATAATAATAAAAAAAAATATATCAACATGTTCATGAATATGCTTAGAATAGTTAAAAAAATAAATCAGATTATTTGCTTAGAATAATAAAAAAAAAAATTTTGCAAGATAAAAATTATACCTTAATTTCTTACCGCTAAGGAGAGCTAGCGTGCTGACAACGTGTTATAAAATAAATCAAAAGATGAATTATTGCACAAAAGAAATATAGAGAGAAGAAGAGAGAATTTCTCATTACTAGATCTTAGTATCAATTACAAAGGAATGAGCCTCGGTTTATAGGCTAATACAAGAGAGGATGATAAAGATAGCATTAACATTAGGAAGTAATGGAATGCATTCTCATAACTAAGGTATTAAACCTAAGTTATTACACTAAATGTGGGGGTTACCAAGAAGTGAAAGATGTGAAGAGGTGAAAGGAGAGATGATAAGGTGGTGGTGTAAGAGTGGTGGAATCTACCAAAGAATTAATTTACAACAGGACGCAACTTATATAGTAAAGTAACGGATTTACAATTAATGGACATAACTTATATAGTAAAACAATGAGTTTAAAATGTAGGGACACAACTTATATTACAATTTTTCATGTTTTCCAAGAAAGTAACAAATTTATTTATTTATTATGTGTTTAATGCATAAGACACGTTTTCATAACTAAATTAGTACTATTGCATATAGTAGATACATTGTAGTAATATAAATAGATCCAAAGGTCTTATTATTTTATAAACGTTTACGTCGATACTTTCGTTCTTGATTAATATATTTTTTGAGTTTATCTTTTTGTTCTGTCACACTTTTAATTTTGATCTAATAAAATAAATAATTTCTCAATGTTAAAAAGATATCCCTAAAAAAATTCTAGTCTTTTTTATTGTATATAGTTTTATATAGGGTTATGATTTTGGAGATTAACTTCGGGGCATCAATTTCTCAGGACCGGCCCTGACTCTAAATACATTATACAACGTATTAAAACACGCATAGACCACAAACTATATGCTTAATCATGATTACTGGCTTAAATGAGCATTCAGGTCTCTGGTAATCTTATCGAGCACGTCAAGGTACGAAAGTGGAGTTGACGAATCCTCTTTCAATTTCTCATAGTCAACACTCCATTTCACCACATTCCCTTCTATATCACCCTTTTTTGGTTTGGTGTGAAGGGTCACTGCAAACTTCGTATATACATTTATCAGTTCTCCTTCAAAGATATCTTTATCACCATAAGTGAGCATTCAGTTATCCTTATCTTTTCGTCGTCCATCTTTGTTACTTTTTCCTTTACACAGTGTGGTTTTCCCTCTGCCATTATCCAAAGACATGTGTTAGAAATCACCCTACGAGTATAACAATGGAGATAAAGTGATTAAATCGCATACAATGTATGAGAAAACAATATGTCATTAGTTTTTCTTTTAACATATCATAAAAAAAGGTATACAACAGTTTGTTCGGCACCAACTAAGAACATAGTTCCACTGCTTGACGGAGGCAACACTAACTCCATCTCCTTGGATAACTTGGATGTCACTGTAGAAAAACGCAAGAGTTTTGGAAGTTCAGTGACTTCATGTTTGTACATTGAATATGTGTTTTGCATTGTCAAGTATGGATATCATTTTAGATCGTGATATCATTCTCAATATGTGCTTTACATTATAAAATCAGTTGCTAAATATTATTTACCTTATGATGAAATCTTGTACTTGGCAATATGTTCTTGTGATGTTTTAAATGTTAGCATAATAGAACATGAGAAGTTAGTAGATAAAAACGAAAATCGTAAATACTGAAAATGAATACATGAACATGTTTGTTGTTAGAGTAGAACATAAATATGATTATGGTGTGTGTTAGTTGACTAAATATTACAGTTTCTTTGTGTTTGTTGAGAAATTCCAATAATTATAAGGGATTTGTATACCTCAATCGTGGGGGTATAATATTAGAGTATTTGTTTAATTTCTCGAGAAGATTTATAGAAGAAGCAAGACAAATATTTGTGTCCCTACCCAGTATACCTCAATTGGGAAGGTATTAGGTGAAACTGAATATGAATGTATGTGTTATAATTGCTCACTGAAACTATATTATGATGACTTGTCGGTTCTAAACTTAACAAAATTTAAATAAAATAAATTTTATTGTCGAAGATGCTGAGTTCTAGAGAACATATTTTTTTAAGGTTCGGTTCTTACAAGAGAAATCTAGACAGTTCTCAAGAAACTCCATCCATCCTTCTCTCTAGGTTCCAGAAGAGAAAAATAAATCAGGTAAAGACTTGACTTTATGAATTTTATGTTAGAATGGATCTTTAATTATAATAAAATACATGGTCCTATGTAGACTATGATTTGGAAAGAAGCTTTAATGTTGATTATCTGAAAACCAACTTTGTAACTATAGTACACAGAAAGAAAAAATGTATCGATCCCTAGGCATATATTCAGTGACACTAGATTCACTTTGAAAGGCATATTAAATACAATAACTATCAGTATGCAACATGAAATGGATGTTGAGGCGGTATTTTTAATTGGATAGGTAAACTTGGACCACCCTTGATGGTTTGGTTAGCACCGGGAGTAACAATTTAAATTGTTTACACCTAGAATTACATGACTTGAATTAAGTTGTTAATTAATGACCTAGAAATTTGGTTATTTGATGATGATTATCTCTAGTGATGCGAGACTAATCAATTTTAATTATGCACAGTTGCACATCACTTAATATTCCGCTCAAATTTTGGCACGCACCTCAGTCACGTTTTGACACTCAATGTATTCTTGTTCTGTATTTGTGGCAACGAAAATGCTATGTTATTTATCAATCATTTTTTTTTTGTTTTTGGGTGAAAGAATTGTTTAAATCTCTCTGTATGCCAAGATTCTCATTCTACTGCGTGAACTATATACTCTAAAATGTAAAGTTTACTTGATTGTAGTACTAAAGTTTTTTTGGAGTGTATATATTGATAAGTGCATAATTTACATGTTTTAAGTATCGTTTTCTTATACTTATTTGCTAGATTTCATGTGAATTACCTTGTATTATTATTACTTTTGTATTTTATGTCTTGTGTTAGGTTACAGCTCTAAAAAAAGTGGAAATGAAGTGCTTTAAATGAAGAATTTCTAAATACCCAGTGGAGCTCACTCAAATCTAGGATGTCTACCCACCATATCGAAGATAACGAGAAAACGAAGCCAATGACAAAAGAATGAAGTCATTTTAACTTCATATGAAGAAGTTATGGGCGAAATGAAGAGTTAAGCTTGTCGGTTTCACGGAAATAACAAGTGAATGAGTTTTAAAAGGAATTGCTAAAGGCACCAGTTCTTCTACCAGGGAGTGTCACTTATTTGAATGGTGCTATAAGGCGCTAGCATATTGGTTAAGGGGCACCATCATCTTCATCTCTTTCACCAGCGACCATTAGGTCATTGTCTTCGTTGCAGAACACCATGGATAGGTGCAGATTTTTTTGAAGCTCAAATGGAGCTTGAAAGTCAGTGAATTGAATGATCAAGGGTAAATGATGACCGCGATAGTGGTAGAGGTATTGTTGACATGATCATGCAGGGCCGTCTTAGGGGCTAGCGCCTAAAGCCCCAAATTGTTGGAACCCAATTTTTTTTAAATCAATAGTCAATTTGTGACAGAAAAAAGTGTTATACAATCAATTTGTCACAGTTACTCAGACAACTGTGACAATTTTTGTGTTACTAAATTATTTGTAATTAATATAAGTGTCACTAAATTTTTAATTGTTGAACATACCAACAGATTTTAGGGGTATTTTATGCCAAATTACAAGTTTGGAACCCAAAATATAACCAAAATAACTAAAGAAGTGATGTTGGTTCTGTTGGAACAGCGAGAACAAAATAGGAAGTAAAGATGGAAGACGCAGATGATGGAGTAGCTTGAGGGAATAGTGATGGATGTGATTTTTTGTGATAGATTGATGGTAGTTGATAAACGTGAAATGGCGGTTGCTTCAGTGATTAACTTTTGTTGTGGAGAAGAGTTGTTGATGGTCATGGTTAGGGCTGTACATGGCCGGTTTCGGTTCGGTTTTGTGCCAAACCAAAACCAAAACCGGCAAGGTCGGTTTTTCAAATAATTTTCCATAACCGTTCTGTTTACCGTCGGTTCGGTTTTAGCGGTTTTCTCTCGGTTTCGGTTTTTTCCAACGGGTTTCGGTTAACCGTTTGGAAACCTAAAATTCAAAAAAAATCAAAAAAATCAAAAAAAAAAATCAAAAAAGAGTTCATTCTTCATTAAACCATCCAAACGATTAAGCAATTCAAACAAATAAAATCCTAGCAATCTTAGAACACAACACATCCAAAAAATCCATTCTTAAAGACAATACAATATTTTTCTTCAGGAAATTATCGCTGGATGCTGCTGGATGCTGGATGCTGCTGTTGCTGCTGCTGCTGCTGCCTGCTGCCCAAAAATGACACCCTGGTTCATTAATCTCTGTACAAAGAAGTATGGTGCCATCATCCACAAACTCAAATTCAGTATAATAAAGGACTAAAACAGGTTTAGTAATTATACATGTTTAGAACTTACAACATCCACAACAAGAAGTATGGTGCCAACATCCACAAACTCAACATGTTTAGAACTAAAACAGGAACAATACTACTTGAACTTACCAAGGTTAACAGAATTCGACTGTTTTAGTTCTTAAGAAAGCAGTCTAAGTACCCTAAGGTCCCTAACATCATACCTGTGATAAAGATGAACATAAAGATCAAAAACATGAAACCCACAACAATGGAAAAAATATAGAACAACTATTCTAACATGTTTAGAACTAAAACAGGAACAATAGTACTTGAACTTACAAAGGTTAACAGAATTCGACTGTTTTAGTTCTTAAGAAAGCAGTCTAAGTACCCTAACATCATACCTGTGATAAAGATGAACATAAAGATCAAAAACGTGAAACCCACAACAATGGAAAAAATATAGAACAACTATTCTAACATGTTTAGAACTAAAACAGGAACAATACTAAAACAGGAACAATACTACTGCACCAATACTACTAAAACAGTGAACAGTGAACAGAAAAATCAAACACGTTAGAATAGTTAACTAAAAAAAATCAAGTAGAAGTTGGGATTAAAAAGAAACCCAGAAGTTGGGATTCATGCCTGAACACAGTGAACATTTAACAGTTGACTAACAAAAATCAAAACTCAAGAAACCCAGAAAACTAAACACGTTAACTAACAAAAATGGAAGATTAAAAAGATCCCAACAAATTTCCCCAAATTAGTGAAACCCTTGGTTTCAGCTTATGAAAATGCAAGAAAAATGGAAGATTAAGAATAGCATAGAATAGAAATGCATACCTAATTTAAGTAATTATCACCATTTTTTCCAGCAACTCATTGATTTTGATCATAAACTTTTATAAAAAAAAGTGAGAGATAACTTTGTTTTTTTTTCTGATCATAAACCCTTAGAGCTAGAGGCAGCAGTAGCAGAGGATGAAGAAGAAGAACGAGAAGGTGGTGGATGTGATGGTGAACGAGAAGGTGGTGGTTGTGAATCTGTGATGGTGGTGGACGAGAGGGAGAAGAAGAAGAACTTGGAGACGGAGAGGCAGAGGCTGCTGCTCAAAAAAATGAGTAGAGAATTAGGTTTAGAAATTAGGTTAGGTTTATATATCAAGGGGATTTAAGGGTCTAGATTAGATCTATCAAAATCTAGATGAACGGCTCTCATTAGTCGGTTTTTCAAGGTAAACGGTTCGGTTTTTGACCCAACCCAAAACCGAAACCGTGACTACCGGTTTTCCTATTTTTTTCCCATTACCGTTCCATTAGTAAACGGTTCGGTTCGGTTTTGGGTGATTCGGTTCGGTTTTGGCGGGTTTCCGTGGAAAACCGTTACCGTGTTCATCCCTAGTCATGGTAATGAACTCAGGATCTGGCGGTAAAGAAGGTCAATGGTGATTTAGTTGGATTGATGATGAAGCTCGAGTTATTGAAGTGTTGTTGGATGCGATGGAGTTAGTCGATGGCAGGGAAGAGAAGGTCTGGGTGAGTTTCTCGACAGTTAGGATTTGAATTCGAATAGGAAGGGGAGTTAGAGGAAAAGAAGGGAACTAAGTTTCGAAAAACTCTGATGAAAAATATTTGCTCGATGGCTAGATCGTCGAGGAAAAAAACTGAGAAGAAACTAAAACTCAGAAGAAAAAGATTTGCTCGATGGGTAAGCCATCGAGCAAACCCGGACGGAAAGTAAAAAAATTCAGAAATAATATTTTTTCTCTAAACACACTAAATCACCGACGAGATTAAATAGGAGTTCGACTTGGACTGGACTTTAGTTACGATGGCGTGGCCCATTGGCTGGGTGAAGTTTATCTTAGAACTTTATTCACGTTTTTGGCTATTTGGAGCGGGTTTGACAACCTATTTTGACCGGGATTCGAACACGGACATTTTTATTTTTGGGACATCTATTTAAGGGACAATCCGCTTCTTTTTTATATATCTTTTATCACAAGTTTTACACACAAGAAGATAATAGAATGAGTTTTTGGAGTTGGAGATTTTCTACAACCTAGGGTTTGCTTTACTTTTCTATCTTATTATTTTCCATGGATTTTAAGAAATACATTATGAACTAATTTTATTATATTGGTTAAGGATGTAACTAAGTCATGAACATGTTATTCAATTAATGTATTAATTTCATTATTCACTCCCTTGCATATCCTTTAAGTTTTACTATGCATAACAATAATTTGATTGTGTTCTTATATATGATTAGTTAATTCACATGTTTAAGTCGCGAGTTAAATATCTTAATAACTTCTCTATAGCTAATTAGGAGCCTTAAATAATTTTATCAAGAACCCTAATAACTAGTAGTAATTTGTGATCACTAGCGGTGTGAATCATGAAGGAAGTCACAAGTAAAACTTGACCTAGGTTAAATATACCACAATTGTGTTGTGTTGCCTGTGAGTGACCCGTCTCACAGAATTTAAAGCTTTCTTCAATTTGAATCTTTTAGCGATAAAGCACTAGGTTATTTGATAGAAAAGAATTCATATATTAGCGATTGCAATAATTGTTGATTTGTGGAGACGTAACGAAGTGTTGACACCGATTGGGGATACTTTAGGGTTATTGGTAGCATGAGAGAGTGAATGACGATATTGATGTTTGATTGCATAGCATGTGAAATGATGGACGGTAAATTCCTTAACCAGTTTTCTCTTATAATATTTTCTTAAACACTTTCAGTTTAAATTATTTGTAACAGCAAAATCCCCCATGTTTACAATATTTTTCAAATACAATTAACAACCCATATATCCTTGTGGATCGAATTCGTTCTTATTACTATACCTTAATTTATAATTGCGAGTGGAAAAAACTTAAAATAATTCTGGTTGGCTGACAACCAACCACATATTACCATTTTTTATGCACACTCTATTGAAATCACCCTGTAAAAAGGACCAGCATAAAAAATTGGAAGTCATATTGTATTTCAATGGTCACTGTTATTAGCAATGGCTCCAAACATTTCATTTAGTTGTCCCATTTGTTTCAGGACAAGTCATATGCACATGGAAAAAATGGTTAGTTTGCCAAGCCAGGTGGCAGGGAAAACTAGTCGTGCCATTATGGAAAATGGAGTAAGTGACTAAGAGTCTGTCAAGCGACAGAGTCTTTATCGCTGGCGACCAAGACTCTGTCGCTCGACAGAAACTATATCACCAACGGCTAACTCTCAATCGCTTATAAGTACCTAAATTTTCAAACTATTTTTTACACCAATATTTTTTCACTAAAATTTTCTACTCAAAACTCTTAAATTTTTACTAATTATTTACAAAAAAAAATATTCAAGTAGCAAAAATTGCAACCCAACTTGATTTGGTAACCTAACTTGATTTCTCGGGAGTCATACTTGAAGCTGGTGTTAGTAAGATATGTGATGGTTATAAAAAATAGAGAATGATAGGAAGCAGAGATGTCTTCAAGTTTTGGATGTTAACCAAGTCAAATCTGCAGCTAATAAACGATAAAAAAGAGTTCAAGTCAAGAAAAATGAAGGCAAAGAAAATTTGAAAGTTAACTGTACTACTGCTCACAAAAACCAAGGTAAATCTTCTCAAGAGCGCATCGATTGGAAGTTGCGTCAAATGAAAATAAACAAGAAACTAAAGATTGTCCGAGATTTTTATTGAAGTGTTTATTTAAGTTTTTACTACCCTAGTTTATATCTTGTAAGCGTAGTATAGTAAATTAATATAATGGAGATTGTTGTTTTAATATAATTTTACTTAATTCAATCTAATTATTAAACTTGTTTATCCTTTTTGAAATCAAAATATATATAATTAAAATTAAAAATTGCATTAGAAATGGTTATTGTTAAAATAAAAAAAAAACTGTTGGATTAAACCTAGACAAAAGGTTATGATCGAAATTATAAATTATATAAGGACCTTTGGTTTAAAGAAAAATCAACGGTTGAGATAAGAACTCAGCAACAGAGAATTGGTCGTGCGACCAACATCCTATCACGATGTGCAAACTGACAAATATGCTGGTTTTCTAAGCCAATTTACCTATTTGGCATGTATATAGTAATTTAAAATGGACAAATTTATCTATTTGTTAAATGTATAGGACCAAATTAAGCTATTTGGTAAATGCATATGACTTGGCCTCATAAACATGGGACCTCTTATTTTCACCACATTCCCTTTATTGATGCTCACTCCTTTACTACTTCGTGCCTGCCCTGTAACAACTTCTCCAATTTAAAACAATGTTGAGATATCTTCATGCTCTTGAAGAATTTTTCAATTGGACAAAGCTAGGAACTATTTATTTACCTTTCCTTGCACAACATTGTTGTTGATCGTTTTTTTTTTTTTTTTTAAAGAAGCAATTACAAAAGCAAACATTTGTGGTAGATAGTCATTAAAGCCACTTGAATAGTGAACTAAGTTTGGCACTTGGGATGGGTTCATAGATTCAATCAACTTGAATAATTGAATGGCTAGGTTGGTCATGTCATGATCCATCTTCCAAGTCTTTCTATGTTGCAACTTCCAATAAATTTGTTTATCTTCCAATAAAGGAAGATATAAGAATACAAAGGGATATTAGATATGAGAATAAGTCTTCAATTAACTTTAGTGGTATATCGTATGTATTAGTTTGATAGTTTCTGAGGAAAAATTGTCCATTTAGTCTAGGCAGAGGACATAATTTTGTTTCATGTTCCCTATACCAAGTCTCTCACTGTATATATATAATGGTAATGTTGTAAATTTAAAGAAATCTTCAAGAGAATGGCTTCAAAGAGTGCATAATTGGAGAACCTTCAAGAAAGTATAGTTAAATCAATTGAACAAGAAATGTCTAAGATAAAAGAATTAATTGAGAAAAAAATGAGTTTGTAAAGTCATTGGAGAGTGAAAATAGTTCTTTGCAGCTTCAAAATGCTTGTCTCATTGAAAAGATTGATAAACTTCGTCAAACAATTCTTCGAAAGAGAATTACTCATTAAATAAAATAGAATGGAAATGGTGGTGTCGAATACTCATCTTGAAACTTACGTAATAGAGAAGTTAATAGTTGTATTGATTGTATTAAGGAAAACAAGATAACACCTGGGCCATTATAGGAGAGGATCAGGTGACAAGACAGAAACCTAACAGAAAAGTAACAAACGTAACAGATTAAAAAAGTTACAGTAAAAGTAAATAAAAACGGACTCTTATTCTCTAACACTCCCCCTCAAACTGATGATGGAATGGTAAAAAATATTAGGTTGTCATGCAAACGAGAGAAGATAGGATAAGTCAATCTCTTTGTGAGCATATACTCCAACTGAAGAGAGGATGGTATATAATCAAACTTGACAATACCAGCTTCTAGAAGATCTCTAACATAGTGATAGTCTACTTCAATTTGTGTTTAGCTCTAGAGTGAAAAACATGATTAAAAGCAAGGTATCGAGCACTATTATTGTCGCATTAAAGAACAAATTGTGTAGTGAGAGGTAGATGAAGTTCATTTAGGAGACTTGAGAGCCACATAAGTTCAGCAGCAAGAAGAGATAGTTCCTTGTATTCAACCTTAGTACTTGAGTTGGAAACTATAGGTTTTTTCTTGCCTATCCAGGAAATTAGAGAAGAGCCTAGGAAAACACAATAACCTGCAGTGGACTTGCGAGTATCTGGACACTAAACCCAGTCAGAGTCTGAGAAGCCAGAGAGAGAGTGAATATCACCTGTAGTAAGAGTAATTCTTGATCCAATAGAAGCTTTGACATAACGCAAGATCCTCTTGACCAACTGCATATGTGTATCAGCAGGAGCATACATAAATTGAGAGGTGTAATTCACTGCAAATATGATGTCAGGCCTGGTGAGGATGAGGTATTGTAATGCTCCAACAATGCTCATATACTCTTGTAGATTTGTGAGAATCACATTATCACTGAAAGAAACTCTAGGACCACTAGCTACTGGTGTTGTACAAGGCTTACAGTCCACCATATCAGTCTTTTGAAGCAGTTCTATAGCATACTTAGATTGAGTAAGAAGTATGGTCTTCTTATCAGCAGAAGTAAGAGACTCAATTCCAAGGAAATAGTGTAAATTTTCTAAATTTTCATTGCAAAGGCATTGTTAGGTTTACCAAAGATAGGAGATAGCAGATCATGAAAACTGCCCAAACAAGAATATCATCAACAAATAAAAGTAGAAGAAGAATACTTGTACCAGAGATGTAGATGAAAAAAGAGTGATTTGAGAAGGGCATGAAAAAACCATGTTCAAGAAGAAAACTACTGAATTTTTGAAACCAAACACGTGGTGCTTGCTTCAGTCCATAGAGAGCCTTATTGAGATTGCAGACATGATTTGGCTTTGTGGAATCTTCAAAACCCTTTGGTTGCTAAATATAGACATTTTCAGTTAGATCACCATGTAGAAAGGCATTGGAAACATCCAATTTCCTAATTAACCATCCTTTGGATAAAGTTATGGTAAGCACAATCCTAATTATAGTGAACTTAACTACAGGGTTGAATGTCTCTTTGTAGTCAATGCCATCAACTTGATGATAACCTTGTGCCACCAATCTGGCCTTGTATTTCTCAACTGATCCATCTGAGTGGAGCTTGATTTTATATCCCCATTTTGAGCCAAGGACATTTATGGAAGGATCATAGGGTACTTTACTCCAAGTATTATTTTCCATAAGAGCATCATACTCATTTTTCATAGCAGTAATGTGACTCTTAATAGCAGTTTTATAAGATTTTGGTTCACTCAAAGATAGAACTATGGAAGTAAAAGCAACATGAATGGGATGAGTGACTTTGTAATAAGTGATATTATCTGATAGATATTTGGGTTTATGGATACCCAACTGAGACCTTGTAGTCATTTGATGAGAAGGAGGAATTTGGGTTGTGGTTGTAGACTCAATGAGAGGTTGAGATAAAGAGAAGTCAGAGTCAAACAACTTAGATGTTGGAGTTGGTAAAATGATAGAATCAGGATATGATTCCTCTATGGTAGATGGGTGTTTCTCTGAAGTAGGATGAAAAAGAGAAGTACAATGAGTTTATATAGACAAAGTGTTGCCAATAACATAAGATGAAGTTGTAGAGTAGGTACAAAAAGGAAACGTTGATTCATCAAAGACCACATGCCTGGAGATAAACACTTTCTTCGTAGACTTTTCATAGCATATATACCCTTTGTGTAGTTGACTATAGCCAAGAAAAGTGTAGATGAAGGATTTGGGACTGAGTTTACCCTTTCTGCAATGGCCAAGGAAGACAAAACAGGTACAACCATATACTTTTAAGTAAGAAAGATCTGGTGCCTTTTGAAAAAGGATCTCAAATTGGGTTTTGAATTTAATATTCTATTGATAAGAAAAGTGGTTGTCAGGAAAGGGTCCATCCAAAATTCTTTAGGCATGTAAGCATGACAGGCAATAGTGTTCCCTACCTCAGTCACATGTCTAATTTTTCTCTCAGCTGCACCATTATGTTGAGGAGTATTTGGACAGGAAGAACAAATAACAATGCCATATTCATCCAAAAATCTCCTAAATGGACCCTTGACCAACTCATAAGCACCATCACATTGAAAAAACTTGATTGTGGTGGAAAATAAGTTTTCATACAAGGTTTAAAACTTTGAAAACAAATAATGCTTTCATCCCTAGTTGTCATAGGATAGATCCAATAATGTTTACTAAAATCATCCAGAAAGAGGATATGTACCTGAATCCCATATGAGAAGTTGTAGGAGATGGCCCCCAAATGTCACAATAGATTAGTTGTAATGTTGCAGTATTGTCCTATCAGATTGTTGAAATGGAAGCCTCTTACTCTTCCAATTTGGCACGAATGACAAAGAGAGCCAGAGTCATCCTTAGTGATTAATGAGAGAAGATGTGTTTATTCTCTTGAGTATGGGGTTGGATGGATGACCAAGTCTCTTATTCCAAAGAGTAGCAGTTACCTTTGTACTGAGGTTAGCCTGGAGATGAATCACATGAGAAAAAATCATAGGATAGAGATTACCTTCTTTTGGTCCCTCAGCAATAACTTGATGAGTATCTAGATCTTCAATATGGTAACCCCATGGAGTAAACTCAACTGAGCAATAGTTGTCACTAGTAAGTTGTCGCACCGAAATAAGGTTTTGTTGTAGATCTGGAACAAATAAAACATCCTTCAAAAAAAGTTCAGATGTGTTAGTCTTCAGAACAGACTCACCAACCATTTGTATAGGTAGCGTTTTCCCGTCTCCCACCAAGAATCTCTCTGGTCCACTGTATGGAAGAGAACTTTTAAGAAGAGATGATGAGTTAGTCATGTGACTGGTAGTTGCTGAATATGAAATCCATTGCACATTGGAAGAAGGTATGAGTGGAGTTTTAACTTGAATAGTGTTATGAGTCTGAGGTTTATGACCATTTGGTTTGGCGTATCTGTAAGGATATCTGTAAGATGAGTGACCTTCCTTCTTACAGATTTGACACACTGTGGAAGAATAGTCAGGTCTAGACGGTTGTCTTGAGGAACTACCATAGGAATTAAAAAAATTCTTGGTGAAGAATGCGGAAGACGTGATGTTATCAAGTTGAATACTAGTTTCAGAGATCTGAATTTTTAACCATTGTTCATGTTGTATGAGTCGAGATTTGAGTTCATTAAAAGTCAAAGAGACATCACGATTCTGAGCTGAGATAACAAAGTTATCAAAATCACAACCCAAACCATTTAACACATGCATCATTAGATCTGGATCACCAATACGTTCGCCAATAGCACAAAGAGAATCAAATATTTCCTTAATCTTTTGTGAAATTTCAGAAATAGAATCAGATCCTTTTTTCATATTGTAGAGTTGATTTCGAAGCATAGACTTACGAGCAACAAATTGATTTGAAAAATTAGTGGCAAGATAGTTCCAAACCTGTCGAGGGGTAGATTGTCCCAAAATATCTTTAGAAACAGACTCGGTGAATGTGGCATTCAAGCAACTGATGACAAAATGATCATATTTTCTCCAAAGAGCAAAGTCTGGATTTGGTGTTTGAACATTAGCAACAAAGATAGTTTTTGAAGGTATGGGATGGATCCATCAACAAAACTAATAAATTTGTGTTGAGAAGAATAGATTTCATCTGAAATTTCCAAATTAAGTTGGTTTCATCGAGTTTGATATGAACAAAATTTGAAATTTTTGTAAGTGGTATTGATGTAGAAAAATTGTATTAGTAAGTAGTAGTAGTTGTATTTGTGGTGGTTTCTCCATCTGAAGATGTAGAAGACACCACCGAAAACAGATGACTGTTATAGTAGAATTGATGATGATGATGGTGGCGGCTGTAAGAAGATAAGTTGCCGCTCTAGGATCGAAAAACCTAATGACGGTTCCCGAGTGATACAATGATAGAGAAGTTAATAGGTGTATTGATTGTCTTAAGGAAGACAAGATAACACCTGAGCCTTTATAGGAGAGGATCAGGTGACAAGACAGAAACTTAATAGAAAAGTAACAAACTTAACAGAGTAAAAAATTTACAGTAAAAGTAAATAAAAGCATACTCTTATTCTCTAACATTATTATCATTCTAGTTTCCTATGATATAAGTACGTGAAAACGTTTTAGTGTTCTGGCATGAAATAAAGAAAAACTACATCTTTTGCGTTTTAATCTATTTCAAGAAATACAAACTACTTGCAATCTTTGTAATACTGAGGAAAAATCTCACAATACAATTTTACGAACATGTTTGAATGCACCTTAGTTTCGATATGTATTATGTTTCTAACAATTGTGATTGCGTCTTGTAGACCTTCTTCTGTTCCGCTGGAAATTCTTATGCGCCCCACTGATTTTTAGATTGTGTCTATTTGCAATCCTATCCTCTTCTGTTTTTTTGGTCTAGCCTCCGTGTAGCTGCTGTCTTTAATCTATAAATTTTCCCACAACCAGTACATTGTTTAATCTCTGTAGAAGAATCTTGATTCTCCATCATTCCGTCTTGGTGTGGCGTTTCGGGATTCAGCGTGGTAGCACTTGATCGGCCCCCAATTATCTATTTGAAAAACAGAAATTTAGACCCAAAAAAAAGAAGAAGCTATAAATTCAACTCTCCTAAGCAATAAGGTACATCAGAAACTAAGATGCTAGCCAATGTATCATGTAAATTCATTTAGCATTTGAACAATATTCTCGAATGTAAGAAATCAATGTTAACTTTCCGATTTACTCATCTAAACCTCACGAGATGTTGAATGTACATACCTTTAGATGGGATTGAAGCACTTGTTTATAAGCATTGTCTAAAATCCCTATCAACATAATTTTTTCAACCTCATCAAACTAATTAATCACCAGAAACAAAAAAAAAAGGGAATTAAATCAAAATTCAAAATTAGAATAACAAGAAATGACAATGGTACTCACATTTGAATTTAGTAGAAGTTGATACAGTTCTATATAGGTGTTGTGACGTTCTATTAATGGTTTACTATTGAACTCGCACGCGCGATGCGCATGCCGCTTAAACCAACAATTGGAAATCTAAAATTGATGCACACATAGTCCTGTAGTTGAAGATCTCTTCGGTATGGGACCTGTTTTAAGTTTCACGGTGCTTGTACATGTTGTTGTCCATAAAATCATTATTTTGGTTTCTAAAATACTACTCTCTGAGTCTCTGACTCTCTGCTATCACCCTATTAAGATATATATTCAATTGTTATTTCTCCCGTGCAAAAGATGCCTTCTAAAATCCTTCTCAGCTGTATTCTGAAAAGTTCTAGCAACAGCCAAAGTCTAATCCAAAGTCAAATTCGTTAGTGGACATCTTATTATTCTATTTAGAGAGAGATGCCTAAGTACTACGCTCAAATTTGTCTAAACCCATTAAAACCAAATATTTTCTATTTGACATTGCATCAAACAAAAAGCTCATAAGTTGAACTGGGAGTTCGAAATCAAATTCACATTAGGATAGGAATTGAATATTTGGCCCGACCACATCGTAGCCTTACCGATCAAAACATGGGGATGGGGCAGTTTATTATAAGTTTTGAGAGAGACTACGGTTAGCACCAAATGAGTAGAATTCATCAATCTTCTGTTCATAAACCAAGATAATGAATAATGATAGATGTATGAAGTTGAAACGGACAAAGTATGAAGTGAGCCAAATGTCATGTACCAGCCAGCCCTTATCCATGATAACAAGTGTTCGAATAACAAGTTAGTAAACTAAATAATGAAAATTAGATTCTTAATGATTAGTTTAGTCAGAGAGTCTGGATGCACCCACGTGTAGGGTGGTAGTCAAAAAAGAACATTAGGGTTTGTTCTGTTAAGGTTCCTATTTAATGATAGTGTAAGAACTAGTAAGGGGGCAATCAATGAATTAAAAGAAAAGAGGCTGTTCTCTGAGTGAGCCAGAGGTTACTTGTGAAATCAATCATAGATCACCGTTCTTCTTGTAATCCAGTACTACATTCTTAACACCAAACAATTTGAATGTAAAAGATATGAATTTTTATTTGAATGTCAGAGATATGATTATAAGAAACGAAAACGTGGACTGAAGAGTGTTAATGGTGATTTTGTTCTTGAGTTTCAAATTTAATTCATCAAATTTGCATCTTCATCTCCTTTTCTTTGTTCTCTATAAACAACCCAAACAATTTGTTTCAAACAAAACCCATCACGACTTACGTCTCTAGATCGATTTGGGTTTAGAAGGAGAAATAACAGATTTAGAAACAAATAAAGCCATAAAAAAACGGATAAGGGATTTTGCTGAAATCTTTATCTAAAAGAAGAAGTAGAAGTTAGATCCTTTTGATTTGGGGAATACTGTGATTATGAAAGGAAAAGATTTTGGTGTTTGCTTGATAAATGATAACATTATTAATTTACCCTTCTAACATTTGCATTACTACGAAACAGCTGGCGAAAAATGGAAAACACGGAGGGGCACTTTGGTCTTTTTCTGTGCAACGGTTGAAATCCATAAAATGGGCTTTTCTTTATTATAGTAAGATAAGATAAGATTTTCTAATATATCCGTCTTAATCTCTTCAAGGTTCTGCTTTTGAAGATTGCTGGGGATAAACCAAAATTGTTATATATATACACGGATGGAAGTGAATGTGTTAAGAGTTCTGATTCCTGAATAGTCGCAAATGAAACATAGCAATGGTTCAAGCATAACCGAAAATTTCATTTTTTTTTTAATTCCAAACACACCAATGGTTCAAGAATAGAGTGAAAATTAGCCTGGTGTGTGACCAACGTCTTATTAGAGACGCACACCCCAAGGGAATGATGGACCTGATGAATCCTCCTTTCAGTACCAATGGGAGAGGCGTGATGTCTGGAGGAGAGGTGTTGAGGTCATTTGTGTTCAGTTCCCACGTTTGTGTGCAGTAGTTAAATAAAAAGAGCAACTGAATTTTGGCTCGTCTATGTACTTAGGGTCATTTTGCATGAACTTCAAGGACAAGTTTTCCCAAGTAGATAATTACCTGAAAAGACCCATTTGATCAATGATTTTCTTAATTTAACTCTAGAGATCAGTGAACAATTCGAAAATGCAAAGGAATAGCTTTGATGATGGATTGGTTAGAATGGATGAGTTTATATAGAGATTAAGTTGATGAACACTTCAGTTCGGCCCATGCATGTAACATCCAATGGGCTTGCACATGGTCGGCTGGGATGGGATGGCTAATAAACTCCTGCATTACAACAACGTGCATAACTTGGTGACCCCCTAAAAATCATCTACATGAATGCATTTTCTTGGTGAGGTCCTCTGTCGCTACCTTTCAAAATATTAACCCAGTGTCAAACTCAACGAATGAATGAATCTCACATCCGTAAAGGGAGAACCAAAGAAAGGCATCACTCATTGATTAATATTCCTAAAAACAGCAAAAAATTAATAGCAGCACAGAAAACTTATCAAGCAACAGGAACTTTTGGTTCCCCTAAATTTACAAATGCTTCTGCCCGAACCATGCGTGCGGTTGCTGCCTTCCATGATACAAGATGATTCAAAAAATCATCCACGTATTTCGCTTTGTCGTTCTATTCAGAACACAAAATGCAGGTCTGATTAGTAAATGATAAAATGGTAAAAATTTAAGAAGAAAACAGCAAATGATAACATAAAATTTTCACATACCTTGTAGTCTATATAGTACGCATGCTGTAACAAAAAGAAAAACATGGAGTAGTTTTTAGAAATGGCGCTAAATAGATATATTCAAAACTGAACCTAATACAGGACTTGACTTACCTCCCACACATCCAAACTGATGATGGGCTGCAAAAGAAAGAAATAGTTAGTGCAAAACGAAATAAAAAATAAGAAACTACACAACACCTATATTTATCTTATAACCAAATCCAAGAGCAAACAAATGTGAGTGGGAGAATGCATACAATATCACCAGATATGAGCGGATTAAAGGCATTTGACGTTTTAACTATCTCGAGTCTTTTCTCTGTAGTTTTCACTGAATAATCAAAACATCAATCATTTAGATTATAAAAGATAACAGAAATGAATACACAAAATTTTGAACTTCCAATTCGAAGGGGTAGTAGAGAGGTTTATCCTGGTTATTGCCCATCCTAAATGTTATAACAGGGATCGAACGAGAACGATAACAAAAGAAAGAACACAGGGATTTAACGTGGTTCACTAACTCGTGTTAGCTACCTCCACGGCGGAGAAATCAGAATCTTATTATCAGAGGGAGAAACTCAATGCAGATCACAGATATGTGATCAGTTCAGATCAGATCGTAGAATCACTGCACATCTCGCAGTGATTCTACTCAGAATCAGATCTACTCATATAGACTACATTGTTGCTACTGAGATATATAATACACACCTATGTGTGTATATATATAGGGTCAAAACCCTAATCAGAATCCTAATCCAACTAGGTAACCTAAGACAGATCCAGTCCTAATCCGACTAGATAACCTAAAACAGTCCCAGTCCTAATCCGGTTAGGTATACCGATTCAAGTCATATCAACACTAAATATGGTTTTCTTACGACAAGTATGAAAAACAGCGAGAGGAGTAATTAGCTTAGAGATATGTGCTGGATGTACTTACAGACAAGCCAAACCCAACCAGAACCAAACTGAGACAAAGTAGCTTCTACAAATTTCTCTCTGAAATTAGTGAAAGAACCAAAGTCCTTTTCAATCTGCTGAATGACACCTTCTCCAGGTATTTTACCACCATCTGGTTGCATCGATTCCCAGAAGAACTCATGATTCCACACCTAGAGAACATAGGTTAGGTTCAAACATTAACTTGAGAAGTGGGCACAAAACTGAAGAGTTACGTAGGAATTCATTTAGTTTTTAGTGAGTTGAGGGAATTAGAATTTGTGTACAGAATGTAGCGAAAAAAATAGGCCATCCATATACAAACCTGAGCAGCATTGTTGAACTCCGGTAAAGGGTTCCCAAAATTGTATGTGATTTTGACAAGCTCATCCAAGGTGTAACCATATAATGACTTGTTGTCTGAGAGCTGTTTGTTTAAACCATCCACATAACTACGATGATGTTTTCCCCAATGCATTTCAAGTGTCCCCTGACTCATATACGGTTCCAAGGCATCCTAGACATACCATAGCAGAAGAGATCATATTAGTATAAGAGAAACAAAAAAGGTAACCTGACATGCTCATACGATATTTAGTCATCCCGTGGCCAAATGACAAGTTAGGGGTTAGGCCTGCATTCATTAAAGTGGAAGCAAAATACAGCTTCATTAATAACAGCATAGAGTTAAAGAGTGTTCCAAAAGACACTAGTATGAAACTTCAAAAAGGCGGTAAGGTAAGTATCCTAGCAAGGTCACTAATAATATGCTATAAAAGCTATCCAACTTGGTAGAATAATAACTTATAGTTGAAAAACCAGCAGGACTTCTGCCCGATTCAAATGGTTAGGACATTCGTGAAAGGGGGGGTGATTTAAATCCAAATGCCGATGTCCAATTCAACTAGTTCACATAATTTCTTAAATTGTCATGTTTGGGGGAAAAGTATACCACTTTATAATTGTAAAAGTAAAATTGTGCTAAGGTTGTAATACAAATAGGCTAGTATCTGCATTTCCTTAGTACATAATCATCAAAATTGGTAATTGCTTCAGTACAAGCATCAGTTGAACACTAATTTTCTTACATACACATAGGTTAGAAAGAAGCGACCAACAATTTTAATAACTTTCAATTTAAACCGAATTTTAACACCATAAGGTATTCATATCTACTGTTAGAGACTTGATGCTACATGATGTTATCTAAATTCAATTGCCTTGTGGAGAAGATATACATTCTATATCTAACTTAGAGATGGTTTATTCAATTCTGTAAATCCAGTACATACTGCAGAGCTATTTATGTATTCTTACCAAGGTCTTTAGATGTTTCAAGTTCACAGAAAACATTTTCGAGCATTAAGTTGTACATCAACATTTCAATACATTCATCCCAGGAAATTCAATACTCCTACACGTCACATACCACGCCTAAGTCATGCTCTAGTTTCAGTTGAATATCTGAACCAAATGCAGAAAGATTAGAACATAAGTTTCTGATTATGCTCATATAAACTTGGTATCAAGTTTCCTAATTTGATTAAAAAGATAATATTACTTACAAGTTTATAAGGAGGGGTTGTGAGACCAAGGTAAGCTACAATCTTTGAATTCTTTCTTGTCTTATGAAACATTCCTTTCTGCAATACAGATGTATCAAAGAAATTAGAAAATTAACACAATAACTTCTAGATGACCTCAAATTTAGGGTCCAAATTATCGCCAAATTCTCAATACAGAGAAAGAGAGGGAGACCTTGGGAAGAAGCTTTTGAGAGTAGAAGGAGGTTGAAAAACTGGTTGCCAGAAGATGAGAATCAACAGAGAAAGGGTTCTTACAACAACAGGCCTCCATATTTTTCTCTATCTATGGCTTTATCTAAAACCCTAACCCTTAGACAAAGGATATCTCAGAACTGGAGTTAAAAAAGAAGAAGAAGAGGGAAAAACAAGTCCAGTAGAGTGAGAAATTTGAGAAAAACTGAGAAATGAAAAAAGATAAGGACCAATCTATCCTTCACTACTTTTCAGTTTTTACCTCTCATTTGTCAGAATATTCACTTTTAATTCCAACTATGCCCTTTGAATCTCAGGCCTGCTGATTGCTATAGCCTGAAGGTTTTGAGTCTGAGATAGGGTGTGCACGATCCAATATGGACACCTCCTAATAGCATTTGAATTGTTTGGCTGAATGCGAGTCTGAGATAGGGTGTGCACGATCCAATAACCCTCCTAATAGCATTTGAATTGTTTGGCTGAATGCAGCTAGTACCGTGTTTTCTATTATTTTTTGAAAGATTTTTGAGCCACATATGGAGTTACTAAGTAAAAAGTTTATGGTGTTCATCCGCAATTTTGCTTTCTGCTTGATTTACGAAAAAGTTTGCTCATTTTCACAGCGCAGTGGTCTGCCCTTCATGAAGCAGCAACGAGTGAACACACTTTTCAAACAGTTAAGTTTGCGATTGCAGCTAGAGTATCACAATCTCGAATAGTGTCTAAGCAAACAATAGCAACATTGATGTTGCTTCTTAACAGTAAAAAAAACTAAACAGCATCGCTTTTAAACAGTAAACAAGTTAAACATGTCAAATGAAATGTTGCTTATCATGTAGAAATTTAAATAGCTATTTCATATAAAACTAACCCACCATTTAAATTACTGCACCCAGGTTCATAAACTAAACAAAAAACTCATATGACATAACCTAGAAGATCTGACAGATTATGTTGCCCATTAAACATCTCAACACATGTTTTCCAAATGAAAAATGTAGCCCCAAGAGGTAATGATGTATAAACTACAGTCTCCTCCCTCTTCTACCACCCTTTCTGCGGGTGCTGTCAGTTGGAATTGGAGTAACATCCTCTGCAAACAAAACAGCATGAACAAAGCATTAAAGGGATTATAAATTGACATCAACTGCCGGTTATAGGTTCAAACATTTAAACTCTGTTGCAAGTATTAAGAAGAAGTTGGCTGTAATCATGCCAGTAATGTGAAAGGATTTTAATCTATTTTTTATCTTGAGAATTTACTTTTAGCTTCGAACGAACAAAGGCCAATCTTATCAATAATCGGGGACTTACCAATGCGGCCAACTCTCATGCCAGACCGAGCGAGGGCTCTAAGAGCAGACTGAGCACCTGGACCTGGTGTCTTTGTCTTGTTTCCTCCTGTTGCACGTAGCTTAATGTGCAACGCAGTAACTCCAAGCTCCTAAATATGTAATTGGAAGACATAATTAAGCAAATGAGAGGGAAGTTGAAGTACTAACTAATAGCGCAAAAAAAAAGTCCGGGACGGTCACAAATGTTGAGTACTAACTAAGAAATATGAAACCAGTTTTTAGAGACTAGATAAGACAGTTGACTACGTTCATCAACGTATGCTCAAAGACAAAAACAGAAAATACCCACCTTGCATCGTGCAGCAACATCCTGTGCTGCAAGCATGGCAGCATAAGGAGAGGATTCATCCCTATCTGCTTTGACCTTCATCCCACCTGTTATAATTGATCACAAACAAAGAAACCAATCATACAACTGCCAAAAGTATGTGCATAACAACAGCATTAGAATTGAGACGCTGTAACCATGTAAAAGCAGATAGATTAATAAGAATGATCCAAGGAATCCTACTCCTGAATCAAAATTAATCCATTATCTATTAATAAGGGCTTTTAAGATAGATTTATAAGAATGGTGCTAACGAGAAAAACTAATCTAAAAGGGTATAATGAGGGTATTTGTAATCCAACACATTGGAGCACATCTCCGTGGATGATAGTTTAAGGAGAAGACTCAAGCAGAGTGGATTTCATTTCGTTATACGCACAAATAAAATCTTAGAAATCATCGTCTTTGATATCCAAGAAGAACTATGTGCAATATACTACTCAATGATTTATTCAAAACAAATCAAATTAATCAACTACCAAAAACAAAAACAGAATCCATTCAACATTCTGAAATCAAAATTTTTATCATACATATAACGCGTGTTTCTGAAACCCAAAAGTAAATTTGCACATCTTTATGTAGGTTTATTGAAGATGTCTAAAGAGCAGATTTCTTTTAAAAAATATACAGTGAAAACCTATCGCCGACCCATAGGTGTTTAAAGAACAATTTTTTTTAGCCGAATCCTTTTAATATATATACATATATACATTTGTAAAATAAAAATTAGAAAACAATACTGACATGAATACTTTACAGCCTCTAGGAGATGCTCTGAAACAAGAGGACGGGCTAGAGGATGCAAATCAAAACATATGCCACATAATCCTCACAATCTTTCTTTATGTTCCCGTTGGAGGAGGATTTCGAGGGAAAATTAGATAAATCCTATATTCCTATGTGGCCATGAAAATAGTAAGCACATCCCAACCTGTTGGAGTTGCTCTTAGAACTTGAAACACAGTAACTCAACCACTTGATAAACTTACAACAAATTTACGAAAAAAAATTTGAACAACAGAAAAGACTGTGCTACTGTTTTCTACTGCTATCATTTTAACTGTACACAATAGTTTAGATGGAACATTTTTGGGTTTTGTAACATGATTGAATTGTAACCCTTGTTCTTAGCATGTATCAACTCAAAAATGAAGGTAACCCCGAGAGAATCACCTAAACAAAATCTACATTGAAATATTTAGGTAATGGAGATTACCAGTGATTCGAACAAGGGTTTCTCTTCCAGACAGATCAGTCACATGCTGCAACAATTACACACAAAACATTACATAACACATAGTAAGCTCTTAATACATACAGCAACAAGTTAAATATAAATATGATGATTCTCAGGAAAAAGAAAAAATGAACTTACAATGAAAGTGTCATTAAATGATGCAAATATATGTGCAACACCGAAAACATGTTCCCCATCTCTTACCGATGGTCCTAGAGTAACAGTTTCTTCTTTGGGTTCTCTAACCTTCCTTCTCGACTGTAAATAACCACATCATACATACCAAAAAAAGAAAAACAAATCAGTTACATAAATCTGAAACAAGAAGCTCATTAAAACAAAAAATAAATTTCTTGTTGTAGATATGAAAGGAGCTTAATCTATGAGGACCGACTTACCATGGCTGCCTGGAAGATGAAGACCTAACTGATAGGGTTGGTTTGGCGAAAAAGGACCTTCTTTTGTTTCGCCGTAAAACACTCTGGAAGAGCCGATGAAATTTTGTTAGGGTTTCAGACTCTTTTAGGTTTTTAGGGAAGGATAATGACGACCTGGGTGGGTACATAAACGTGGGCTTATATGGACTGGTCCAGTCCAGATATGTCAAAGCGCTATGGGCCTTTGCTCTCTGCAACTCTGCAAGGAGCTTTACAACAGAATTACAGCAGTGGAGATTGTGAAATTGGGATTTAACAGTATTTCACTCCCTTTCAGAACTATAGACTGGCAGAACATTACACATAGTAGTAAAAGGATTCAGCTAGATATCATGGGTTTGAAAGAGACACAAAACAGAACTACTACTACTTAACACATCAAAAGAGGATGGTAAGATGAGGAGCTTTTTTTTTCTTTTATTAGCATTCATTTCAATTGATTACAAGAAAAACCAACAAACGAATGAATGAATGAATGAATGAATGAATGAGTATATATCCTAAACAAAGGATTGTCTGGAGATATACATTGTACAACGTCAGTTTTCATCAAAAGCAACACTTGATGTAAAATTGCCAATCCTTGTCACAGAATTAGTACCCACTACTATAAACTTGTTCAAGCATACTATCAGGTTCCATGAAATAGTGTTCATTAGACGGCATAAGTGATGCATTACAGCTAGCACATAGAAACAACCGTGGCACTGCATCAGCATCATCGATGCCACTACACCTAGTATGCTGCCATACCTCACAGATATCGCAAGCTACCATCCTCTCCCCGTCATCATCTTTGGCTCCACAACTACAATCAACAGTCCAACTATCAATGCCGCCTTCATACTTTAACGGATCAGTCCCTTCACCCAGTCCATTACCCAACACCCAAATATTTGCACCAGACTCCACAGCTCCAAAGAGAACCTCCTCATCTTCAAACTCTTCCATCCTTCTATTTCAGTCACTCCAAAATTTTCCAACAAACAGTATGTATCCCTTAATGTGCACTCAATTTCTGTCTTCAATTCACCAATTGTTGTATGAATTGGCACTACCACTAATTCACCTGGTGGCGATGAGCATGACTGACTTAACTCATATTCGTATCCATACTCAAACAAACTCAGTTTAACTCGACATATAAATCTCAGATAGAAATCTTCTTCATCTCTCAATGGCCATTCCTTGACAAAATGCTTACTGTCCAAAACTGCCCGGGTCGACAATTGACTCAACTCAGTTATAGTCTTCCCGTCGTACCCTTGGAGAAGTACTTCCCTGTAGAGATACAAAACATCATTGTAGACATCTAAACCAGGAGTGTCATAAGTAATATGGACACTAGTAGTCGCAGTGGTAGTGACAGTAGTAGTTTTAGTAAGAGGGGCTGCAACTGGACTAGCTGGAGTACGTTCCGGTGATTCACATGCATCTTCACCACCGAGTTCATGAATCGTGAACTCAAGTGTTCGAGTCTCTGGATTCATGGCTCGGCAAACAAGGTATTTACTGACAATCAAATTGTTGATGGATTTCAGAACAAAGTCTAGTAACCCTGTATCACCAATATGAAGTCTTGCTGCTTCTCTTAAGTCCTGACGAGACATTCCAGATCCCTTTTCTTTTAGCGCATCCACAATTACATCTGCAGCATATTCTAATCTTCTTGGAGGCCATCTATTAGCCATTTGTGCAGCAAAAGATCTAAACTTTCTGTACTTGCAATGGTTTTTAGTACTGACATTGTTGTTTTTGCTTTTATTGCTGCCGTTATCCTTGTTCTTGCTGTTGGCGTTGTTTCTGTCGCTATCCTTGTTCTTGCTGCTGACGTTGTCGCTGCTGTTGCTGTGTTTGTTGCTGACATCCTGAAATGTCAGTCTTTGTTGAACTGATCTAGTGATGGGCTTGATAACAGATTGAGGTTTTGACAGAGCTTTATGGGTAATTAACATGAAACGAAGGAGATCTCTGATAGTAATCAAATGGGTTTCACTCATTTTTCTGTAGGTTCTAATGATCTTCTCCATATGATTTCTGTCTTTATTACGAAAATCTTCGACAATCTTATCGAGATTGAACGAACTTAACATGTCAATTGCTGTATTATAATTGTGTTCAGTGACACCAAAACTTCCATGACAGAATCGGTATCCCCATCTTCCAAACCATGGATGCCCATAAGCAACACCATAAAGAAGCCTGAGATCCATTGATCTTTTCTTAGATACATCCTCAACTGTAATTTTCCTGCAAATGAAGAGAACTCCAGAATTTTACCTCCTAAAAAACAAGAAAGGGGCATTTTTCGTAAAAGGAGAGATAATAGGTAAAAGAATATACCGAGCTCTGAGAGCAGTACAAATTCGATCCCAGAGATCCATGATTTCTCTTCCACAAAAAAGCTTAGATCCTCCTTCAAACCCATTGATACTCAGAAGATGCCCAAATCCATTACAGTGAATTAATCCATGTAAGAGATGTGTTTGATTATGATCAAACAAGCTTTTATTGGGAAACTTATGCCATTCATTTTCTACTGGTATTATCAGATGATACCTTCTTTTTGATACGAAGTGATGACTCCAACCTTTCAACAAACAAAATTTAACAAATCAATCTCACAAATTAACCTATTTGTCAATTCCATTCAATCAATCATACACATCCAAATAACAATTTACCAGAAATAACAACAAATCTTAAACCCCAAAGCAAGAACCCCCAAAATGAAGAATTGAACAAATTTATAGAAAACCCCCAATTCAATTCAATCAATCATACGCACCCAAATAACAATCCACCATCAATAACAGATCTTAAACCCTAAATCAAGAACTAAACAAAACCCCAAAGAAACCCTAAATCAAAACCCCCATATCTAAATTCAATCGGAAACTCACTCCAGACCAATACGAATACTCAAATTAACCAAAAAAAAAACAGAAAGAAACAAACAAAGAGAACTGTTACTTACCAATACATCGACATTGATCACAAAAAGGTTGTAAAGAATGTTTAACACTTTCTTCAACCGTATAAAGAGGAACCACAAAACCACCGCCACCATCATCACTACCACCACCACCACTCCTCCTCCTTTCATTAACAAGAAGTGTACACCAAACTGGACATCCTTCAACATTCCAATCTTCAATCTCACCACATTTCTGTATAAATTCCCTTATATTATCACGAAATGTACTACTGAAATCACAAGGACAACCAGGATCACCAAATGTATGAAATCCATAGGATCGTTTTTTATCATCATTTACTACTACTTTTCTTTTCTTGTTATTGATCTTGATCATATTTGGATTTTTCTTCTCCATTATTGAAAATTTCTTCTGGCTTCCCCCAAATCAAGATATTTAGATACAGAAAAAGAATCAGGAGTTTGTTACAGAGGGGGGTGAGTGAGTGAGTTCGAAGGTGAGGTTTCTTGTGTTTGCTACTTCGCGCTCGTTTTATTATTTTTATGACGGATATGACATTGGAATGATCATGAAATTACTGAAAAAGATGAACGTTTCTGTGCTTTATGAAGCGTATTGTGTGAAAGGGTATTTTGGGGAATCTAGATTTGATGAAGAGGGTCCACCAGTGTAACTTGGTGGGTGATTCTGTTACACATTCTGGTAGAAAGAGCGGGATTTGGACATTGGCCGTTGGATTTGATGAGCTGTAACAGAGTTGAATCGGTGTTGAATGATTTGTGTTGTTTGTACTCGAATTGTTTTTTTGTTTTTTTGATGGGCCAAGGTACACAGGTCTTCCAGAGACCCTGTCTAATCCATGGGCCAATAAGGATTGGACCACCCATCTATATCTGACTAGTTATAATATTTATTGTGATCGTGTTCATCTAAAAAAACCGAACTCTGATTCATGATCTTCCCGATGGTTAATCAATCTTATAGTTGAACTTAGATGAACAGTTAAATCCATATCAATCTTTGAGTTGAACTTAGATAAACAGTTTTATAAAAAAATTAAGAAAATCTCGATATAAGGTAGTAAATGTTGATATGACATCTCTAACTACTTATACACGACATAATTCGATTTGAACATGTTAGAACTAGTAGGCAAATCTAGAAGAGTAACGTAGCTATTTATTTTTTATTTCTACTATGTTAGTCAAGGATATTCAGTATGCAACTCATTAATTCTATAATAAAATTGTCTTTCTTATCAATTTAGTGATAGGTAAAAATAATAACTAGTTAAGCCTTAGGTTTTTAAATGGGCTAATAAGCACTATATAATAAATATAAAATAGAGCATAATCTATTAATTGATTAATTTTTATTTATTGATACTAAATCAATTAAATATTTATTAACCAAAAGCAACAGAATTATAATAAAATAAAGAAACAGAAGAAAGTCCAAAGACTAAAAAATTATATTTTAACAGGGTGTACAAATTTATATTCTGGCAATTCTAACGGAGATCTGCTGTTAAAACTTTCAACCTGACACCTTAGTAATATCACACCCCTTTTTACCATTTTATCAGCTCCTTTTGCCATTTTATCAGCAGAGAAATTGATTTCTCGGTAACCATGTCTGAACTTCAAGGAGACCAGTAATCTTTTTAATCTAAATCATCTTGCATAAACATTCCAAGGCACACTATCAGAAGAGAAATCATAGATAACAACTTTAGAATCAGATTATAGAAGAATTATATAAAACCAACTCAAAATTGTCCATCAAGTGCTCTGAAAATTGCAATAACTTCATCCATGAAACTAGAAGCCACCCCAGACCACCGGACTAAGGTCCCTAAACAATTTCTGCACACGAATTTATAACTTGCAATGCCAGGATTTCCCTTAGCAATCCCATCACGACAAATGAGTACACACATCCTTCCATTTTATAGTAATAACCTGTTTAGCTTCAGGGTTCTCATACCAAAGGAAAAATCTAATTATCCTTTCACAATCAATAATAACCCGCTCTAGCCACTTGTAAACATATATGTTAAAAAATAGAATATTATTTAACACATATCTTACGAGATTTCTGGTTTGATTGGCATCAATGTCCCCATCCAACTGGCTAACTTACTTTACAACAATTCCACAAAAGGAAGTATATGGTTTGCCTTCACCCTCATTGTCATAAGAATCACACCAAGATATTTGTATAGAAAAGATGATAATTTTATATGCAATCAGTCTTTTTTTTTTTAATTGACAACACCTCCAACAAAGCACTTACTTTTTTCTCTATTAACCACTTGCTCAGAGGAGGTTTGATAATCCATTGTAAACATCAAATGATTTTTAATGACTTTCTAATTCCATTATAAAAGAAGAAAATATCATATACAAAAAGGAGGTAAGTAGGTTTTATACCATTTATGATCACTATAGCTTGTATTCTTCCATCACTAACTGTTAGAGATACATCTAGTGAGAACATAATCTGAAATGACAAAACAAAATTGGAGAAAATGGGTTTCCTTCCTTCAACCACCTGCCAACATTAAAACCCCACATGACCTCTATTTAGCATAATAAATATCATTTTTGTCCTAAATAGCTTCATCAACCAACTACAAAGTCTGTTAGAGAACCAAAAATTCTTCCAACACTTCTAAAATAAATTCTCAACTTATTGTATCATAAGCTTGAGTGAAGTCAAGCTTTAAACCAACATTACCACATCTTCTTTTAATTGACATTTTATTTACTAACTTCGAAGCTAAAAGGATATTTTCTTGATTGCATCTTCCTTTTATGAAAACCACTTTCTAAGGAGACACTAGCTTATGCATCAAGCCACCGAATCTTGAGGTAGGTGCTTTTGTGAAAACATTGAAATTTTGAGACTAGTAGGTCTAGATTAAGAGGCCTTATTTGCACCCTTAATCTTAGGAATTGATACCAAGAAATTGGAATTTAGACCTTCATAAATAAAGTGATATTTCCAGCAATACTTAAATGCTTTTATCAAATCTTTTCCCACAATTTGTAAAGTTGCTTTATAAAAGGAGTCAAGAAATCCATCTGGACCAGAAGAACTGTCTGGATTTAAATCAAATATCAATTGTTTTACATCTGAGTCTTCTAGAATTATATCCATCATATTACTTTCTTCCTCAGATATCACTTTTGGGGTAGCATCAAAATATTAGTTGCAAAAGTAGCATGTTGCAGTTAAAATTTGAAAGTGTAGTGATTAATTAAAATGTTACCAATTTTATGTTGATTAATCACTAGGTTACCAAAATTATTTTCTAAGTCTCCAATAGAGTTATGAGCTTGTCGTATCTTTAATTTAGTATGCAAAAAAATAGAACTAGCTACACCATATTTGATCCAATGAATCCTTACTTTCTGACTCGTAGAAGGATAATACTTTTATGCTATGACGACATGCTTTCCTCTTGCAGTGACTAAGCCAACCAACAAATGGATATTACTAGGATCAATTATCTGGTAGTTACATTATCTCGGTAAGTTTATCTTCATCTTTCTTAAGTTACACCTTGATATCCCTAAAGACTTCCAAACTCCATCTCTTTATACCATATATATTCAACATCTTCAATCTTTGTATAAAAACCAAGACATGATTTCCACTAATCGCTTGATTCGAATAATATATCATATACCTCCAAAAAATCTTCATGACTTACCCACATCCATTAGAATATGTATGGAGTATTGATAGGTCTGGGAATAATCAAATTACACCCCACCAATGTACTATGATCATATACCCCTCTGGCACCAAATTTATAGCTCCAACCATTATAAGTATTCATCCATTTAACATTGAACATAACTCTACTTAGATTGTATAAGATTCTTCTAGATCCTATTTTTCCTTTAGACCAAGAAAAAGATTCCTTACTTTTAGGACCATTCATAAGATCACATCCATCCAATACCTCACAAAATTCTAATGTATAAGATAGAGTTAGACCTTATACCTAGCTGGGTTAGCATAACTTAGTTATTTAACAAATCGAATATGATTAGTGATACGATTAAAATATCAGTTACAAATAAGGTAACCCCTAACCAATACCGAACTATAAAATAACCATAAACAACCCTATTAACCCATGTAGCTAAATAAAAAAATAAAAAAGTTTCCTTTATTCTGGAATCATCGTCCTGAGTTTACCACGTATCAAATTCTTTTCAAACCGGAAATATTTCAATTAACTAGCAGCTAAGAGCAACCACAATGGGTCGACTATACCAAAAGACCAAAGACTAAAAATTTTAGTCTTTGGTCCGGCCCAAGAACAGCCGTATATAGTCGGGTGGAATCTTAACATAATGTCTGGTGTTGGGAGGTGTCTCAGCATAACGCTTGGAAAGACGGGCGGACTCCTAGGATAACGCTTGCGCGAAAAGGAATCCTAGCGTAACGCTCGATGCGGGGCGGAATCCTAACGTAACGCATGGTAGTGGACGGTATCCTAAGACCACGTCCAAGAGACGGGCGGTGTCCCAGAATCACGCCTGATGGGGCGAAGTGCTAGCAACACGCCTGAAGGAGTTGTACATGTGCGAACTTAGCGTGTGGGATGAATGAGACGGGCAGTGTCCTAGCGCCCCGCCTGGGATTCCAAGCGAGTTGCTAGCAGCCCGCCCCATCAAATGTGAATACCAAAATACATTTAAACTTCCATTTACCTCCAATTTGAACTAACTAAACATTAAACTTCCCATTTCCCTCCAATTTAAGCAAACCATTTCCCTTATAGACTTGTTAAGAACTTAGTCAAGGAATCAGTAAAAAGTCCAGGTTGTGCTTGGACAACCATTTCCAGTCAAGAAACCAGATGAATTAGAAGTTAAGATGGATTTCTGGGTTCGAGGAGAAAGAAGAAATGTAAAATGGGAATACTTGAAAAGAAATAGGTTATGGGTGTTTGCTCGAATCTGAGATGAAGAAGAAGTATTGATGTTGAAGTGAAATTTAGAACAACAGATATGTCTAATTGTTGTTGTTGAGAATGAGGATTGAAGAGAATGTGTTGAATCTGTGTTGATTCGAGTCTATGAGGTGATAGGTTTTCTGATTTGTATTGAATTAAAATGGATGTTGGTTCAAATTTGAGATGAGGTTGAAGAAGTCAGGTTGAAGAAGGTCTTTAGTGCCGTAACAAAGTGGTAAAGAGCAATGAATTGAAAGTGAGTAATTGAATGATTGTGAATATTGATGAATGCGTTCACGTTAGAATTGAAGGGAAGAAAAAAATCTGTAATTGAAATCACCAGTTTCATATGCTGCTATCACCAACAGTTATGCACATGAAATTCTTGACTGATTGTCTGAACCACCAGTTTAGTTCCCAGGTTTGTCATGGACTTGTATGGCTGTCTCTGAAAGATTTGGAGATGATTAGAGTTTGTTTATGACTTAGAAGGTTGGGTTTGATTAGGATTGAAATTTTAGACAGTGTTTGGGGTTTGATTAGCTCTGCTCCTCTCCAAAACCATTTTAGCATAATAAACATTTAAACTTCCCATTTCCCTCCAAACTAACTAAACATTTAAACTAACATAAGAATTTGTAGATCATGGATTACGCTCCAACTGAGCGGTATTCTAGCGTTGCGCCTGTCAGTGGGCGTGATCCTAGAGCTTCGTTTCATCATGTGTAATTCTAGGATACCGCTTGATCAGGCGCATTCCTATGATACCGCCCGTGTTTCTGAGCGTTGTCCCAGGATAACGCTTCATTCCATGCGGTACACTGCGACGCCGCTTGACGCCAGGCGGAAAACTACGAGCCCGCCCGAATAAACCATGTTTAGTCCGGAATCTTTCCTAAATCTAGTCTGCTACAGTTATTTTTTCGGAGTAAATATCAAATACACTCGCACCACTACGCCACCCAAATCCAGAGTAAAGAGTAAAGATGATCTTTACTCCACCTTTTAGTCGTCCCATTGTGGACGCTCTAAGGCTCATAACTAAAGTCACTAATCTAAATCTCTGTGTGATAAGTGCATAATTTACACATTTTAAGTATCATTTCCTTATAATTATTTGTTATATTTTGTGTGAATTACCGTGTGTTAGTATTACTTTTCTAATTTATGTGTTTTATTAGGTTACATCTTGAAACAAGTGAAATAGAGCTTTACAAGAGAAGAATTATCAAAGACCCAGTGGATCTCAGTCTGTTACAGGATTCTACCCACCATCTTGTAGAGAATTAGATTACGAATCCAACGGCGAAAGAACGAGGTCATTCTGATTTCGTATGAGAAAGTTATGAGCGAAACGAATACTAAGGGCCAAAAAGTCATTTCAAGAGACTGTTATTGACAACCTGGCATACTATAAAGGATTCCAAGATTCAAATAATGTTAATGGCACCAGCCATTCTACTCAGGGCTGCCAAGATTCAAATGTGTTCAAGGCACCAACAGACCTACTCGGGGCTATCCCCTTCTTCTTCATAATACATTCTGAAAATAGAGAATGCTGCCATTAATGGAGGTGGATCTCGGGTTGGATCTTTGTGCATTCTTGAGAGCGGAGAAGAACCTAAAAAGGATCTAGATTAATAGAGAAGGTGACTGGAAGTGAGACGTTGTTGATAGACAAGAAAAATGATTGATGGCGAGAAGAACTCGAGTTGTGATCAATCGTGATTGAATGATTAGATGGTGGCTGTGGCTGTTGGGTTTTCGCGGGCTATCGAGTATGAATATGTGATGCTTATGAGAAGTTGAAGAAACTAGTGGTGGTGATTGAGTTCAAGAGGGAGATGGAGCTCGATACTCGAGGTGATGAAGATGATTTGGTGATCAAGAATTGAGGGGACTCTCTAGTTCGAGATGAGGAGCTGATGCTCGTGAACTGTGTTCACAGTCCTGTGATGATGATGAGTTAGACATGACACTGTTCAAGTGATGGTTCAATGGGTTAGCAGTGAACTTGAAGAGAGTTCAGTGAGATGGTGTGGTTTCTACTCAAGTTAATGGATGCGGTAGTCGAGGACTGTAACGAGTATATGTGGCTGGCAGTTGATAAACTTGATGTTGTTTGAAGTTTGTCATTGATATTGAAAGACTTGAGATGAAACGACAAAATGAGTTCACAATAGTCTTTGTTGGTGGTGATACATGTTGGTTGTTGATCGTTGATTGAGGTGCAGTGATGGTTCTGTGTGGCAAGACAAAACTTGAGCGACAATCCAGGTAGGGTTATGAGCTGATTGTTTCGGTGATTGATTCTAGGAGTGGTCGCCGCTGGAGGTGTGTATTAATGGTTGGCAGTAAATGGATTAAATCGACGGAGGAGCTTGAGTCCAAGTTTTAGAAGCTGGGTTGAAGAAGGAAAGCTTAACCGTGTTATACACGGTAAATATAGTTGGTCGGTGAGACTTCTCTAGAGTTTCACACGGAAAATGAACTGCTTGTTGGCTATATATAGCCTTGTGCAGCTGAAGAGAAAGGAGACGTTGGGACAGAGAGAAGAATACCTACACAGAGATACATACCCGGAGCCAGACATCCCCTTACATACATGGACGGACACAGCTAAAGAAGCTTCACGGACGCTGAGAAATTGGAGAAGCCGTGCGTGCAAGGGTTAGTTTGATTTTTTTTTCTTTATTAATTTCTATGGCTTTTGAGAAGCCATGTTGGGCTAATTCCCTTTTCAGGGCGAAAGGATGAACTTGTAGAGATGGTTTTATTTGTGTTTCAAAACTAGGGTTTACAACTGTATGAACTAAATATTAATATTTTGTCTCTTTCTCAACGTCTTGCCTTCTCGATGATTTTTCATGCTCTATGCCACGTATAGTCCATTGTTTGGTTAGTAGAAGGACTCGTTGAAACCTCGTGTGAAATCGTTTTAATGAATAATCTTTGACTCTTTATGCCACGTATACTTAGTACTTTTGAAATTCTATCTAAGGTTGAGAACTAACAATTCTTTTTGAAATCGAGACCCTGTGTGACGAACGCAATTAAACCCTAATCTACAACGGATTCCCTGAACTTTAACGTTTTCCTATTACTGGTTTCAAACTTATTTAAATAATCTTAATTCATTAGTTAATTTAATTCTTAATAAAAAAAAGTTAAAAAAAATATTTTAATCCAAACTCCTCGTGGGAACGAACCGTATTTTCTCTTTTCTACATCTTTCGACATTGTGCGTTTGCGGTAAAACAAAGTCGGTTTTCCGACGCATCACCGTGCAGGTATATGAACTAAAATAGTGGTGATGGGCGTCTAGACCTGACAATCATTTTTATTTTATTTTAAACATTAAGGAGTCATAGTTTCATAAATTAACCATTAATTATTCAGGCTGTGGGTTATAACCCCAAGGGTGTCACTATCCAACAACAAAAAATCCAACAAAACAAATTTGTCACAAAAAACCCATTTAAACCAACAGTCTAAACTACCCTCCCTTAAAACGTTCACTCTCATTTAATTCTCCCTAATTCTCCCTATTTTTTGCTCTATTCTCTTTCCTCTTCGTCCCAAAACTGATTTTGTTTTCTCGCACAAAATCAAATTATCTTAAGAATTTCTAAAATATAATCGAGTTGGATGATGGTGGTAGTGATGATTGTTATAAAATGATCAGAAACTTAAAAATACAATTAATATATTTCACAGGAGACATAATATGAAGTTGCTATGTGGTGGTAGTGGTGGTGGTGATGAGAGGCCGTAAAAGATTTTGAGAAAAAATAGAGATTGTAAAGAACAAGATACAGTTAACAGAATCACAAAGTGGGAGATGAAGTACGTGGTGGAATAGAGATTGATAGCCATAAAAAGGGGAGAGGCGGTGGTAGTATGCACCTGCAAATGTAAAAGAGAAAACCGAAAGAAAAAAGGTTCATTTACTAGCAATTACAAAACTATCCTAAAAAAGGATGTAGCCTTAGACAAAACGTTGACGCCTTGAGATGGAGCAAGATTCGGCAGCAGTTGAACTAAAAATGAGGAAACCAAATTTGGTTTCAACATAAAATTTGTACTTCACCAACACAACTTCAATGAAGAAACCAAATGCACCAAATTGAAAAAAGTAGGAAAAATTTAGTTGAAACCAAATTTGGTTTCAATATAAACATATTATTTCACCATTAAACATTGGTTTCACGGTAAAAAATAGGAGCAAATCAGATGAAATAACCAAATTTGGTTTCTATAAAACTTACTGTTTTCACCAATACAAAAGTTGGTTTCAGCGTTGTAGCAAAAAAGACATAAATCAGATGAAATTCACCAACACAACTTCAACGAAGAAACCAAATGCACCAAATTAAAAAAACTAGGAAAAATTTAGTTGAAACCAAATTTGTTTCAACATAAACGTATTGTTTCACCATTAAACTTTGGTTTCACGGTAAAAAATAGGAACAAATCAGATGAAATAACCAAATTTGGTTTCTATAAAACTTACTGTTTTCACCAATACAAAAGTTGGTTTCAATGTTGTTTAGTTTTTCTAAATTTTGATGAAACCAAAAAAGACACAAATCAGATGAAATTCACCAACACAACTACAACGAAGAAACCAAATGGATCAAATTGAAAAAACTAGGAAAAATTTAGTTGAAACCAAATTTGGTTTCAACATAAACGTATTGTTTCACCATTAAACTTTGGTTTCACGGTAAAAAGTAGGCACAAATCAGATGAAACCAAATTTGGTTTCTATAAAACTTACTGTTTTCGCCAACACAAAAATTGGTTTCAGCGTTGTTTAGTTTTTCTAAAATTTGATGAAACCAAAAAAGGTTTCATCATTTATTTTATTCCAGATGAAAAAACAAATGAAACCAAAAAAAAATTCATCATTTTTCAGACATTCCACCAACACAAAAACTGGTTTCAACGTTGTTTTAGTTTTTGTAAAATTTGATGAAACCAAATTTGGTTTCATCATTTTTCTGACGTTTCACCACCAAAAAAACCTAATTTTCGACAATGATGATGTATCATTATTTTTTGATGATGATTTTCGACTATGATGATCTGGAGGTGTTGGTGATGTTTGGAGAGGATAAAAGGAGGAGGAAGAAGTGTTGTTGGTGGTGGATCTGGACATGTAGTGGTGTAGGAGAAACAATGACGAGGAGGAAGCGATGGGGAAGGAGGAGGTGTTGTTGGTGGTGGTTCTGGATATAGAAAGAGAAGGAGGTACTGGTGGTGTTGGTGGAGGAGATGGAGGTGTTGTTAGTGGTAGATATGGGTGACAAAATTAATTGTTGGTGAACTTAAAAGCAAAAAAAAAAAAAAGAGGTGTTGGTGAAGGATACGGAGGTGTTGTTGTGGCGGAGGAGGTATTGTTGCTGCTGGTGATGGTGGCGGAGGAGGTAATGTTGATGCTGGTGATGGTGGTGGGGAGGAGAAGAAGAAGAAGGAGAAGAAGAAGACAAAAAAGAAAAAAAAACGTCAGAAAATTAACATACCTAAGTTATATAGGGAAGGGCATCTCGGGTATATTAAAAATAACTAAATACTAAATTTAATCCATATGAAAGAAAATGGGGTTTTAGTTTCATTTTTAATTAAAATGGTTTTTGTTTATTAAACATAATATGGGAGGTTTTTTTGTATGGAAAATTTGTTCACCTTGGTTTTTTATACCAAGTTATGTTAATTAATTAACGAAAACAATAAACCGTGAAGACAAATTAGTAAGTTTGACCAGCCGGTTTCTTAGCTTCATGGTTTCTCTCATTTCTATAGGCTTTTAGTGAATGCTTTTTGTCTGCCACTCAACAGCATTGAACACGATGGCCCAAGTGACCTTCAATCTACTTAAGTTGAGTATTAAAACATATGGGATCCTAATTTTAATAATTTCATTTTAATTGACAAAAGAAAAACTAAGAAATTTTATACTTTTGATGCAAAGAAAAACTAGAATACAGACAGTGGTATGGACAAATATTTCATAAAGGACGGCTACAAGCTACATACAAAACTTGTAACAATCAATCGATAGTTATTACTATTATCTATGAGCATTTATAGTGGGACGACTAGACCAAATGACTAAAGAGTAAAAATTTTACTCTTTACTCCGCCTGAAACACAGCGGTGGAGAAGTAAAATTTGATCGGGCGGTTTTCTAAGTTAGCGTATGGTGTTGGGCGCACGGCTAGGTATAGTCTAGTTTTACGGGCGTACACCTGTGAAAACGCTTGGTTGGGGCAGACGCTTGATGAACGCTCGATGGAAGGCGTTACCCAAAAGAACGTCTGATGATAGACGCACCCCTAGAGGCACGTCCCAGAGACAAACGCTCTCTTAGCCGAACGCCTAATGAGGCGGTATCTTAGTCACACGCCCGGTCATTTTTCTATACGTGCAACTGGTTCGTGTTTCAAATAACACGGGCGCACCTTAGACATATGCTTGAACTCATCAGGCGCTTCCCTAGCCAAACGCGCGTCTCACTAGGCGGAGAGCTAGGTGAACGCCTGATGGGGCGGAGCAATATATGTTCGTTTTGATTCTATTCTCCTATCCAAACTTTCATTTTTCTCCTGAACACTTCCAACAACACAGACGAACTCCACTCACAAGTGCCCACCACACCAATTTGTGAACCGAATTCTCCCAAATCAAGCTCAACCTTTTTTCAAAATTGCAAAAACTCGGTAGATTTCATACCAACTATTCGAAGTTTATTTCAAAGGAAGGTAATAAACTCAAACTTTACTATAAATTTTAATGGATTTATAGGTTTAGATTATTATTTATTGTATTGTTTTGTTTATTAAATTTGTATATATATTTAAATATTAATCATATGATTATGAAATAGACAAATTAGGTTTTAGAAATTGTAATTTTGGTATTGGGTATAATTCTAGGGTTTATGGAACATGTAAATTGGGTATAAAAAATTGATGAGAATTTGTTGAATTTAAGTTAAAATTGATTAAGTAGTTGGTTAATTTGAGTTGGGTTGTGGATAATTTATGATTAATTGATTTGATATGATTGTTTATGAAATTTGGAAACTTAATTATGTTTTGTTGCGCCCATTATGCTCAACTGAATCAATCTATGATAGGCTTTTTTGCAAACTTATGAAATTGACTATGAACAGATCATAAAGGTTTATTGTTTAAGAGTTTGAGGGATAGATACCAAAAAAATCTAAATCAAACTCCCTCTTTTTCTTCTTATTTAGCCGTAAACTTTAACTCCATCTTTTCTATCTTCATCGAATGTTCTTCTATGTTGATTCTCAGAAAACTTCATGCAGATTCTGAAGATGAACAGGTCTAGAGTTACAAGATCGGGACGAATTGGTTTGAATCCAGCATCAACTGAATCTGGAAGTGGTGTAGTTGTTGATCCACAAATTTAAGATTTGGTGAATAAAGAAATTCAATCACCAGTGATTGATAAGAAATGTCTGCTACAAGGAATCGAGCAAATTTGTTGGTTAGGGTCTTGAGCCGTTTGATTGGCGTTGGGAAGTTGATGAGTGTTGAAAAATAAAGAGCAATTCCACAAGTGCTTAAAGAGATAACAAAACCTGACGAACGAAGGTGTATGACGAGGAGGCCTGAATGTTTAGCACCATTTGGCGGGGATGCTCAAGAGAATGTTGGTCGCCCCACATGACTGAATTATGGACTTTGTTCTACCTTAATATTTTTATCTTTTAGATAAGACTTTGTCGTAGCGTTGTTGGTTATGGTGTTGAACCTTATTAGTACTTTTATTATGAATATGAATTTCTTAATTTAGCTTGAATGAGTTGCTTGTAGTTTGTTTTTCTTTTTTATTTAGGAGAAGAGTAGATAGGCGAAAAAATGAGTGTTTGGTAGTTCTTTTTCATCTAAATTACTTAATTACTCGAAATTTAAAGTTTTCATTACTTCAAGGAAAAGGTACATTGGAAGTTCATAAACATTTAAAATAACACTATTAATTCAAAACTAAATAGAAAATAACACGATTAGTTCGATGTACTCTTTTGTTACGGCATCCAACCCGGAGACATCCATCATCATTATGCGAAACTCGTCGTCTGCTTCTTTCTTTGCGTCAAGTTTTTCTTTCCTAGCTTGTTTTGCTTTAAACTTTGCCGAAGACTCAGCTAGTTTTGCTGCAAACTCGGATTCTCTATGGACCATCTTCATTTTTATTTGTTATGTATAATTGGTGTTGAAGTTTTGTTGTTCTTTAATAATTATTTCCATCATTTCATGTTGGCCACTAGATTTTGCTCTCCCTGTTTTCTTCAGTCGTTTCGCTTCTTTTTTTCCCATATAATGTTTACATGTGTTAGGTATATCTCCTATTTCATCATCGTCGCTGGAATGGTCTTGGCTTGTTTCCTGTCTTTCCCAGTCTTTCTCGCCACTTTCAGAATCTTCCTCAGCTTGTGATGAATCGAAAACAGCTGTCAATCGTCGTGAATATTTTATATTTTCTAACATAATTGTGTAGCACTCTTCATGCTTAAATATTTTGTCACCATTAGCTTCCTTGAAAAGCTTCCTTACTTCTTCAGTCTGTTATTTTTTTTAAAATATTTAGTGGACGATATACAATTCAAAATAATAATGTACGCGTCAAAATTAAACGGGTACTTACCTTTGTTTCGGGGCCCCATCCAGTATGGTGTTCACGTTCCACTTCCGCCTCTTTTGTAGAGTAAAGTGCCACATCTTTACTTATTCCCTGAAATCATTTCTAAATGGAGGTCCAAGTATGCCTTGGCATTGTAAGTATGACTTATTTCATCCCATTTAATATGCGAGACCATAATCTTTCTTCTGATTGATCGGAACCAACACTACAATCTTGAGATATTGATAAATGAAATCTACACATCGTTACATCTTCAAATGTAGTAAAATTTGGGCCTCGTGGTTTTGGTGTCATAATTCTAACCGATTTGGAAGAAAAATATATGAAAAAGAACGAAATTTTTCTCGTATACAAATGAAATAACAATGGGTTAGTAGTATGAAAATGGATTAGTAGTATATGAAATACTCAATCAACCAATTCATTTATAGGTATGCCAAAATATAGCTGTTACAACGGTAACAAATCTCAACGGTTAGAATAGTAGGCGTTCGCTTAGAATAACGCCCCGCACACTGGCGCTCGATTAGCCGAACGCCCCACACAGAGGCGCTTTCTTAGGCGAACACCTACAACAGGCGTTGTCTTAGGAAGACGTCCAACACAGGCGTTAATCTAGGAGAACGCTTGATTACCAGGCGTGCTTCTGGCGTTACGCTTGATTGGACGTCCTCTTGGGTGAACGCCTGATGGGGCGGACTTCTGGTTCACGCCTGTCTGATGAAACGCACGTCTAGTTAAACGTTTGGCACCAGACGGAGAGCCAGCGTCACACCTGACACGAAACGCAGGCCTAGATTAACGCTCCACTATATTTGGGTTTGGTCCAGTTCTGGGATCATTTTTTATCCCAAACAGTAAAAATTCCGGACCAAACTGTGTTACTTACCCACTGTAATTGGATTTAGACGGACCAAAGACCAAATTCGAATTTGGTCCATCTTTTACTCCGATAACTTGTAGGTGCTCTAATGGTATATTTCTATTGTCAGTCATCTCTAACGGTACGATGTGGATGTGGTTATGGTAACTTATTTAAGTGGTGTTAATCTTGCCACCCACACATTCCATTTGTACCTTACCTCTGATAGTCGCAGACTAAAGACATAAGAACAATTCTAGACGGTTCAAAAAGCAGGTTCACGAGCGAAGACTAACCTCCAGAATAGTAGTCATAAAACGCCGAGTTCTCTCGGACCTCTCTAAATTTGCCTCGTAATAATGATGTTATACACAAAATAAATTCAAAACTGGCCATCATTGTTGGCTTACAGAAGAAAAAAAAATCCCCATATACACCATGTCTATTTAGATCTGACTTGCTATATTAAATATCTGATTTAGGTTGTCACATGTTAAATCGTTTTTTTTTTCCTTTTCGATATTTAATTTATGATCTGGTTCTGTTTATACATCTGACTCGGAGTTATTTGAATCATATATTATTTTAATATGATCTGTTGGGATATATTTTTATTTTTATTTTTACAACTCAACTATTTTACTTTTATTTATTTATCAGATTCGGATATAATTGGTTAGATCTAGGAAAGAAAACAAATAACTCGTAAAAAATAGTCTAATGATAGTATTTAACCTGTAGAAACAAAATCAGTTTAGTATGACTGCATTTGCAATTTGCATTACACACGCGTGTAACCAAAGATGCCTGACTTACCAAGAGGAGCAGAGCACCTAATAAAACTACCCATGACAACGAGCCATAATAGTCCAACCACGTACTAACCATGCAAATCACAAATCTTTCTGACACCCCACACACCATCAGACAAACACCAGTTTTCACTCTTTTCTTAATTTCCAGAGACGTTCAAGCAAAAAAAAACAAAACCATGGCTAGGTTCAACATCACTACTTCCGTGGCGATTCTTCTGGTCACAATATCCGCCATAGCTGCCGTAGAGGCATCGATTTACAGGACCACCACCACCACTGAGATCGAAGACGACGCAACCAACAATTAACAATCACAGAGGTGTCAACGGCAAATGCGCGGGATGCTAATGAATATGTGTCGACAGAATTTACGACAATCATCACAAAGAGGTTTTGCTAGGGTAATTGCGGCTCCATACCACATCCCGGTATGGATTAAAGATAAGCTTCGGAGAAGGGGCATGGAGGTCTCTAGCCTTTGTTGTTTTTGCGACGATAATGATGAAAATAGCGAGCATCTATTCTATGATTGTTGGAGGATTCGAAGGATTTGGGATTACTTCATTGAAGGGTCTAGAAGCAATTGGAATTATTCATCCAACATCTCTCAAAACGTCAAATCTTGGAAAATAAATTGGGGAGATGATCGACTTAATGGAATTTGGAACAACATCCCGGTAGCAATTTGGTGGTGTATTGGGAAGGAGCGCAATGCAATGGTCTTCGAAAACAAAAAGAAAATAGTAGAAGGTATCATTAGAAATGTTAAACTTCAAGCGTTTTTTTGGGATATAAAAATGTTAGGTCTAACCGTCAATTTAATTATAGCCCTTTGGAATTCTTTATTTCCTCCACCTTGATTGTATATGTTTCATTAGCTTTTTTTGTGGGTTTTTTGTATTCATTGGGGTTGAGGTATCCCCTTAAATACCTTCTCTTTTCCATGAATTTTCTCATATCCGATCAAAAAAATCATCACAAAGAGGTGATGATATTATAATGATGGAGAGCAACCCAACAGGGGAAATGATGCAAGACTGTTGCAGAGAGACGAGGGGAGTGAGTGAGGAATGCAGGTGTGAAGCTATTAGACAGATGGTGCAACAGATGCAAGGACAGGCGTATCTAGGGGATATGATGCAGAAGGCTAGACAACTTCCTTCTATGTGCGGAATGAGGCCTCATTATGGCGATTTCCGTGGACGATATGTCGAGTACTAGATTAGTGCAATTAGCTATATATGCACATGCATGTAGCTATTGATAATAAAAGTAGTTTACCGCTGCTGCCTGCCGCTTAGTTAGGAATGCACATCATCGTGTGTGTCTACTTTGTATTTCTAGTTTCTCCTGTAAAAGGTTCAATCTCTTTAAATAAAACTCAGGCGAATGCGAATAAAAAAGAAAAAAAAATACTCAGGCGAATGCTAAATTTTAATGAGTCGCTGTTATGCGGATGGGCGTGACAGCAAAAATGAACTCGTGGGTCTTCACCGTGTGATGTATATTACGGAGATATACAATCAAGATATTCCAAATTAATGTTATCATATTCTATTTAATATTTTCTTATCTTTTACACTACAATAATTTCTATTTCAATCCCTGAAAGAGATCTTATATCTACACATTTCTTTTTAGTCTCTATTCTTCTCTATATTTTACCTTTCTCTGAAAATGCATGCAAGCATGAAAAAATTGACACTTTATTTTTTTAATGTGTAATTGACAGGCTTAATATAGCGATTACCCATTTCTATGTTATGAAATAAGTTAACATCATTAGAAAAAAACAACTTTGTGATTTAACTGAAATGGATCACTTTAATTTTACATCTAAGTTTTCATGCTTTATTGATCTGTTTAATTGGGAAAAATAAATTAACGAGTCATTGCAAACAGTTTGAGGCTTAAACTAAGAAACCCTTACTGTGAAGGTATGTTTGATTTGATCAAACATTCAGATCTGGGCAACAAAGAGATATTTAAATAGACCATATTATCAGTTTTTAATAGCGTTTCATATATTTTTCTTTGTCTCTCTTAATTTAGTTTTGAGATTTTAGATTAAGATTGTCAAAACGGACCATGGGTTATAAGTCCAAAGGTGTCACTATTCAACTACCTTAAACCCAACAAAACAAATTTGACACAAAAAACTCATTGTAAACCAACTGTCCATATTACCCTCACTTATAATTCAGCCCAAATCCATTAACAAATCACGCCCATCACACCCGCTTCACCTTCACCTTACAGAATTTTTTTCTCGTCTTCATCTTCATCAACAATAGCTTCATCATCCTCGTCTTCATCTTCATCATCAGTAGCTTCATCATCCTCGTCTTCATCTTCATCATCAATAGCTTCATCATCCTCGTCTTCATCTTCATCATCCTCGTCTTCATCATCCTCATCTGCATCATCTACAACTAGAATCAGAATCAAGATAATTTTAAAATATTGACGAAATTGTTGTTCATCATCATCAGTAACAATTTCAACCTAAAATCAAAACAAAATCACAGATCAAAATCAAAAATGGTTTCATCATCTGTTAGGTTTAGGTTTCATCTGTTTCGAAATCAATCTTTCATACTTAGGTTCAAAGATAGAAAGTTTCAATTCCATTTGTTTTCACCCTTATTTATTTATGATTCAATTATGTTCAGTTTTGGTTTCATCGTTTTTTTTCGTTCAATAAAATTTCAGATGAAAAAAAACGATGAAACCTTTTTGGCTTTCATAGTTTTTCTTTTTTCATTCAAATAAAAAAAATAGATGAAAAAAACACTATGAAACCAAAAAAGGTTTCATAGTTTTTCTTTTTTCATTCAAATAAAAAAAAAAACAGATGAAAAAAACACTATGAAACCGAATAAGGTTTCATCCATTTCAATTACATTTTTCTGAAGAAAAAATGTCTCAGCATATAAAAAAACAATGAAACCGAATAAGGTTTCATACATATCATTTGGGGTTTCATAGTTTTTTCATCTGTAGTAGATGAAACAAAACAAACGATGAAACCTTTTGGGGTTTTATAGTTTTTCTTTTTACATTCAAATAAAAAAAACAGATGAAAAAAACACTATGAAACCAAAAAAGGTTTCATAGTTTTTCTTTTTTCATTCAAATAAAAAAAAACAGATGAAAAAAATACTATGAAACCGAATAAGGTTTCATCCATTTCAATTACATTTTTCTGAAGAAAAAATGTCTTAGCATATAAAAAAACAATGAAACCGAATAAGGTTTCACACATATCAATTATATTTTTTTGTTTCATCTAACTACAGATGAAACAAAACAAACGATGAAACCTTTTGGGGTTTCATAGTTTTTCTTTTTTCATTCAAATAAAATTACAGATGAAAACAAAATGATGAAAAAATTATGAAACCCCAAAAGGTTTCATAGTTTTCCTGACATTTCACCAACAAAAAACCCAAAATTTAACAATGATGATATATCATTATATTTTGTTGAAGATTTTCGGCGATGACGATCTGGAGGTACTGGTGATGTTTGTAGAGGATAAAAGGAGGAAGAAGAGGTGTTGTTGGTGGTGGATTTGGACATATAGTGGTGGAGGAGAAACAATAACGACGAGGAAGCGATGGGAAATGAGGAGGTGTTGTTGGTGAAGGATACAAAGGTGTTGTTGTGGCGGAGGAGGTACTGTTGTTGTTGTTGATGGTGGCGGAGGAGGTATTGTTGCTGCTGGTGATGGTGGTGGAGAGGAGAAGAAGAAGAAGAGAGGTGTTGGTGAAGGATACGAAGGTGTTGTTGTGGCGGAGAAGGTACTGTCGCTGCTGGTGATGGTGTCGCTGCTGGTGATGGTGGCGGAGGAAGTATTGTTGTTGTTGGTGATGGTGGTGGGGAGATGAAGAATAAAAAAAAAAAAGAAGAAAAAAAAATGCCCTAAAATTACAATACCTATGTTATATATGGAAGGGCATCTCGGGTATACTGAAAATAATTAAAATCTAAATTTAATAAGTATTAAGTGAAATGGGGTTTTTGTCTCATTTTTAATGAAAATGATTTTTCTTTATAAAAGATAATATGGGAGGGTTTCATGCATGGTAAGTTTGTTCACCTTGGTTTTTTATACCAAGTTTTGTTGTCAAAAACTAAAATACCGTTTTCTTCTCTTTTAAATTAGCTCATAAAGGATAAACAAGAAATAACGAAATAAAGAGTTAAGAATATAACTTTGTTCTTCTTTTTTTTTTAATTTTCTCAGGAAAAGTAGAAGTCATCTAAGGATGATTGAATGAAGAACTAAGTCATGAATGTACAGAGGACTGAATACAGGTTATGAAAATTGTGCATGGGGATGGGGTAAAAGATACATAAAACTAGATGATCGTGAAACGATGGGGGCCAGACCAAAAATTAGATTTTTTTATAACTATTTTTCAATTTCTTCCTAACCATTGGTCATTTAAAACTATTTTCATCAATTGTGACTAAATTTACAGTTAGTTTATAGTGCAATTGAAAGATTTTGGCTAAAATTTGAAAAAAGTTGAGTTAAATTTGAAGGAATTAGAAAATCAAGAAATCAAAATGGTTACTAAAAACTTTTTGCAACCATTTCAGGACTTATAACAACTATGTCAAACTCTTCTTTTTCATAATATTTTTTAAACTACACCAAGTTTGAGCGAAATTTAAAGCTAAACAATAAGTTAAGTATTTAATTTTATTATTTTCATTTTAATTTAAAGAAATATGATTTAAATTTTGAGATATTTTAAGAAAAGCGAGATTGAAATAGTTGTTATAAGGCGATTACATTTTAGCTTCCATTGTGAACATATAGAAGGATTCCCTTCGGTCGTCCAATAATACTAATAAAAAAATAATCAAATACTCCTTTTTTTTAAGTTATATAGATGGAGAAGTCAAATATCTTAGATTAAGAAAATTATATGGATTTCATAGGTATTCATCCTCTTTTTATATTATTCTTACTTTTTGATGAAAACTAGATACATTAATCTAGTTCAAATGTAATACTACTATCATAATTAGGATATATTTAAAAAAAACTACTCCTAGAAATTATAATTATACATATATAGATGGACAGCAAAAACTAAAACTCCGCCTATATAATATGGCCGGAGGTAGTAATATTAATATCGGATCTTTTGATGTGCGCATCTATAATATCATATCCGACAGTTAAAAGCTACGGGTTTTACCGTCGTGCGGTTGCACACATGACACGACTAAATTTTAGTTTTAGTTTGAAATTGTCCCAAAATTATAATTTCTGAAAATACCAATAAATTCCGAACTCATGTAAGTAAATTGTATCATCATCCAATGACTTACCACTAGTAACATCGGCAAGAAATATAGCAATTGAATAGGTTTATAGATTAAAACTAAATTATAATTAAGACCCTTAATTAGAATTTGATAACCTTGTATCCTAAGGTCGAGCCAAATCATATTTCTAGACACCGTTCACCAAAATCTCAAAAAATAGGAATATATATGCAAGTAAAGTAAAGTCAGCATTGATTAATTTCTTAAATAGGCAAATAGGATATTCAGACAAATATAAACATTTTATCATAAAAATAATAAAAATAAAATAAAATATCATAATCACTCGATGATTTCGTGCAAATGTGTGAGATTTCAAGAGCAACATATAAAAGTTTCTTTTTTCTTCAAGTGATCACTTGGAGGGACATACCATAAAATTCTAGCTAGCAAAACCACCATGAGCTGGTGCCTGGTTTAACACCAAACAAGGAACTTCAAGTAAAAGATTCCTGGCACATCCATAGGAACACCAAACAAAACAACGTGCCCATCTTCGTCCCTCCACGTATTTCCCAAGCAATTCAACCCAAAACTTCCTACAAATACCTTACTCTACCCACTTGATCATCAACTCATTAAAATTAGCTCCACTAGTCATATCAGTCATTCTTAATTTCTATAAACGATCAAACAAGGAGAGTTAATGGCTAGGTTCAGCACTATTTCTATGGCAGTCATTTTGGTAGCAATATTGGCCGTAGCTGCAGCAGAGGTATCCATTTGTAGGACCGGTACTGTCATCACCTCTGAGATTGGAACCGAATCTTCCGACGACGGAACACATGCTTGGAGCTATTGATGATAAAATGTAAAAGGTTCAATCTCTTCAAATAAAAATGTATGAATGTCAATGTTTACTTATTGATCGGTTGGTAATATTACGGTGATAAGTTTCAAACTCATGCAGCTGGTATAGACCTTTTTTTTTTTTACCTTTTTTTTAAAGGGGCAAATTTCGTAGATTTCATGGCTAGTAGTGTGTTATTATAAGCACCTAGTTTTCCTTCAAATTTTAATTTTAATTGACTATTGAGAAAAACTGTCTATATTACTTATGGTGGATTAGACAGTTAATGGTTAGAGTTTAATTTAAATTTCAAAGATTAGACAGACGGTCACCCAAAAACTACTCTTAAAGGGCTAACCCTCATTTCAGGCAAGAACTGCTTTATCCTGTATGATGTCCTTCTTTTTGAAGTTACAGAGACAGCTTCGTCAATCCAAAAAGGTTGACTAAGATTGGAGCCACCTTTACTGGACAGTGTTCACGGTCCTACGCCATTCAGCTAAAGAACTAATCAAAGTTTTTATATCGAGTTGTCAACCACTCTGTACAATGTGTGGAACTTCAAAGTTCAAACTTCTTCTGTCTCATCGACTAAAACATACAAATTCTACATGTTTCTTTCACAAATCAAATAAAATTGTCCAACCTACCTCCCTACTACGGTAGGTTCCAGCGCCAAATAGAAGGCTTAGTATATGATTTTCCCGACCAACTTAAAGCCAAGTCACGTCCGGGAGTTTTCTCGGAGACTCCAGGTGGGTGGAAAAGGTGGAGAACATCATTTCTCTGCGTGTATTCGTTCTAATCCACAATAGGAATCATAAAAATTCTTCGAGGCCCGGAAAGACAACTAAAGACAGTAAAACATTTAAAATAAGAAAAAACTAAATTTCCTTTACATACATAGAATAGAAAAGAATCATAGTTGAATATGCACTCCTATACTTGGTGATAATGCCGATTTTTGAAAAAGCATATATAAACCCTAAATATGGGAATATATATGATAACTGGCAATATAAAGAAATTGCCATGCCAATAAATTAATACCCCGGATATATAAAATAAGAAGACAGCTCTATATCGAGGAAGAAAATATTCATGAAAAAAAAATGAATTTAACATAGAGGAGCTCTATGAGGGACACCTTTTCTCTTGTGCATTTGTTTCTTTGGCTTCAAAGACTCTGTACTGCCAAACGTCACAGACGAATCCTCACCTGAATCACCGTTAGAATCGTCATTCAAATCATCATACTCACAGCTGCCGCCGCTTCTTTTATTCTCATCCAAATGAATATCATTAAATTGAGAAACTGGGTATGAAAAGTATTGAAATTCATCATTTGAAATTTCCGGACGAACTGAAATCTGCCATTCAGAATCAAATTGGAAGTAAATTTTAGTGAACAGTGCCAGTTGGATAATAGCAATTCCCTAATGTTACTAGCACAATTCAATAAAAATCAAATCAAATAAGAAATGACTGCTTAATTACCTTGCAAGCGACAGAGCAGTATTGATTTTGATCAGCTAAACATCTATCGCAAACTTTACAATAAGCACTAGACAACTTTGGTGGCTTCACATTCGGTCGAGAATTCAGAAAAATAACTTTGGCATTGTTTAATACGTACGGCTGTATATGATCAAAAACATTTCATTAAACAACACATCTCAAACAAAAATAAACCCAAATTTTGCTAATTATAATAATAATTAAAAGTAATTAGGAAAGAGAAAAAAAATCAATTCATTTATTTGCATATTAATACATAATTATGGTTAATACTAATTGAATTAAGGAATTATATCAAATGGGGACTAAAAATTTGGGATTTTTACTGTAAAATCAAAACATTAACAGAGAAAGAGGAATTATACCTGAACTTTGGAGCAATCAATATGTTTCTGCATGTCAGAGATTCTAACAACGTCTTGATACACATATCTCCGAATTTGAAGAACTTGTTTGTGAAGACAATGCGATGAAGGAGATGAAATACAGTGTTGACATAAACATTCATGACAATCTATACAGAAGAAATTCACTTCATTCTTTTTAGAATCTTGATGATCATCACATACACCAAAGAACCTACACTTGAGTAATTTCTGCATCCATTCTTCCAATTTCTCCTTCCTTTTCTTCAAATAAATTGCATATCCAACCTACAAAATGTCCACACAAAACAAAATTATCAAACAAATTCACACACCCAAACCCCCGAAATCAAAATTTTCATCCAATAAATTTCAAGAAACAAAAGTGAATCAGTGAGGAAGATGTTACCATTTCTCCCAAATTTGTGAACCCTAAAAGTAATTTCGGCCAGAAATTAGATAAATTTCTACCACTTTTTTGGCGGCCAAAATATAGTGAGAGATGAGTGAGAATGGCGAAGTTTAGTCTGTGTATTATTATTTTGGTTATATATTTTTCTTAGAGGGAGGCAGAAATATTTTTTAAGTAAATTTTTTACTTGATTAAATCTAAGCCGTTTATTATGGAGAGATCTTAGGGTTAAAAGTACTAACTATTCTGACAGTAAGACCGTTTGGGGGGAATACGGAAGGCTATGCGGCTGCGTCTGGAGAAGAAAACCCTAATTTTTTACAGTCGAAAGAAAACATTTCAACTATCGAGAGAGGATTGAATTGGAATAAACAAAAATGTCTGACACAATCTTAGTCACTTCTTGTCTTTTCCCGCCAACTCAAGCGTGAAAACCGGAGTCAAATGACTGCCGGTTCTCTCTGTTTCTGAATGACGAAACAACCCTTGCGTTATTTCGGTAATCTTATTTTTAAAACAAATTTCAGTTACTGTATCTCGCCTAGTGTGGTCATTTGTTAATTAGGCTGAACGTGGACTCACCTACCTAGTAAAAAGAAAGAGAAAAAAGAACTCACCTTCAAAAATGAACAGTCATTAACGAGTAAAAACAGGTGACACGTTATCAATCATTTTTTTTACTTATCGTTAAAAATTTTCTTTCATCCTTAGAGCAATTATAGCGGGTCGATTAAAAATCGGATTAAAGATTAAAAGTAATCTTTGATCGTCAAAAACTAATAATAATTGTGTGATCATTGATTAAATTTAATCAACGGAATCCACTGTTCATGATTAAAAGTAATCTTTGATCCTCGATTAAAAATTATAATCAAGCAAAGTTCCAAGAATTCGTTTGGACTCAAGCGGTGGATTAGGATTTCGTTTAAAAACACGGGCGTTGTACTGGGGTACCGTCTCGACTGGACGAAGAGTTAGGGTACCGTCTCGACATGGGCAAAAAGCTGAGGTACCGTCTCGACATGGGCGAAGTGCTGGGGTACCATCTCGACTTGGGCGAAGTGCTGGGGTACCGTCACACTAGGGTACCGTCTCGAATTGGGAGGAAAGCTAGGATACCGTCTCGACTTGGGCGAAGAGTTGGAATTTCGCTCCACATCAGGCGGTACACTATTAAACCGTCTGGGGCAAGCGAGATTGCAGGAGTTCGTCCGTCTTCTCAAGCGTTGCGCTGGCACTTCGCCAAATATAAACGCGACCCCAACAGCTCGCTTGACTACTCATAGCTATTCGTACAGCGTATCAAAGATCAAAAATTTTGATCTTTAATCTTTGGTTATCATCGCACCGCTGCAGTTGCCCTAACTAATTTTCAACCGTAATTTTTGAATTTTGATGTATCTCTTATCATTTGATGCTAAGCAAACTTTTGCTAACCTAAAAAACCTAGTTAATTTTATACCTATCTAAATTATTCCAGGGGTATTGAATTCTTCATCCACCTAGATAAAGGGATAAAAATTATCTTAAACGAATGAAACTACTAAATTAACCACATTATAAAACTTAAAAATTTAAATTGAATCAATATCAGTTTTACTCTTTTCGTTACTTTTTTATCTACCTATTCCTCTTAATTATGTTTTTGATTCATTCATACATTCAAAATTGAAGAAGAGCAAATCAATAAACTAACCAACTTCTTGACCCCTAATTAATAAACCGGTCAAAATTTTCAGACATTTTATAAAATGGTTTTTCTGTTACATTTCACATCCGGACCCACCAGATTGGTCAAAGGCGTTGGAAAAGTCAAATAAAGTTAAAATCTCCCATTAAAATTACCACCATAACCTTACTCAAAGAAAACACGATTGGGTATTAATTTGCTCTCATTTCTTCCAGTCTCTCTTTTTTTCTCAGGTTATTTCTTTGTTTATGTGGAAACTAGGTTAGAGATTGAAGTGATTACAAGTATTACCCGGTTTTTCAAAAAACGGGATAAAAAATGTCAAACTCGACCATTTTATATGATGGCAAAAAAAACCCGATCATTTTCTTAATTATAGTTTGAAAAGATAGAAGAATTTCGGAAACTTTAGTTTTCTGGGTTTTAACCAGAATCGGACAATATGAATGTTCACATTAATATGCACATACACGTTGGCCGATTGTTCTTGATGTTCTTCGTTGTTGAAGAACATCAACCCATAATCGGTCAATATGGACATTCATTTCAACCGATTTTGGTTAAAAGGAAATGACCAACTTTCATGTAGTTTTTTTAGGTTACAATCGGCCAATATGAACTTCTATAACCACTGATTTTGGTTTTGGTTTCATAAATGAAGAACTTCGGTTTAGAATCGGCTTATATAAACCTCTATATGTGTCGATTGTTGGTATGATTTTTAGAAAAATGAAATCATACTCGATCTGAGAATGCGTGTGATTTCATACGCATTCTCTAACCGAGTATGTGATAGGCACATTTTTGTGTCTGATTTGTCTCAATTCTATATATTGTTAGTATTCATTTATGTATTAATAATGTTATTTTATTGTATTTGTAGGTATTTTATAGAATAAACATCTGCGAAAAATTTGGCTACAAAGTGTTAAAGGCATCCGTAAAATTGATAAAGACACCCATGAAGTTTGTTAAAGTCATCACATGAAGTAATACGGGCACCCACCTTCCTCTTCGACTCAAAAAGCTCTTTTGGACATAAACTTCTTTTTGTGAAACCTTGAAGAGTTAGGATCGAGAATTTGGAAATCCGAAAGGGTTTTAAGACAAAATATTGTCTTGCTAAGAGTTTTTGTAATTATGAAAACTTAAAAATACGTGAAAAAAAAAAGAAAGAAAATATTCTCGGTCGTTATATGTGGAGCTCGAGTAAGGCAACAACATATTATTCTTATGTTAATAAAGAAACAAAAAAACAACAATAAGCAACAGAATCAACACAGAATCATTCCGAGAGTTTTCAATCAGGTTCGAAGAAGAAAAAAATATCACCGAGAATTTTTGATTGACTAAAAAAGTTTTTTGAGTATCTGTTAGGTGTTAATTCGAGATTTTGTGGTTGTGGTATAAATATAAGAGTGAAGGGAAGCATCTGGTGGGAGGGGGGAGGCTGGCTCTGCCAGAGATCGAAAAAAAAAAACTCAAAAAAATTATGCTCGTGAAGAAAATGATGAAAAAAACGTCGCTAAAAGGTTGAAGGAACTGTTGCTAAAACATTTAATCTTTGCAACGTATATGTTCAGTTTGCAACACCGTTTTGTAACAATGAGTCTGTAACGTCCATACACCGTTGCAAACTCGCTGCTTTTATTATTATTTTTTACCTTTGTGAACACTTTTTTGAGTTGTGTACCTATATTTTGAGAGTGTTTTGAGCGTGATGAGCTAAACCCCAACACTGGGATAATGGAGGAAGCCATATTTCACAATCAAGTGGTAACTATAATTAATTCAATGACTTTTTGCAATTGAATTTAATTGAAATTTTGATTTTCATTAATTGGTTGTCATTTAATTTGATGGATTATACTTAGCTTAAGTGTTTTGATGGTTCATGCTTAGGATTTACAATCAATATTTTAAAAATATACTGGCAAAAAATAGAGTCAATCATATGAGATAAAATTGTTAGGAATTAATATATGAATCACTTGATTATGTTTATGGTGGAATCCTGAGTTCTAGTATTTCTAAATATTATCATCATCTTTTGTTTATTTTCTAGTTTAGTGTTAGCATTTAAATCTAAAATGAAATTTTTACAAGTCTGAGTGAATGTACTTTATTTACCACTACTGCAACCATATCAGTATGGGATTATACTCAATTTCATAATGTGTATGCATTTTCAAAACGAGTATCTGACTATACGCAATTTCATAATACTTATGATTTCATAAGCATTCTCAAAACGAGTATAATCCCATACTCAATATGAAACTAAGTATGATTTATACTCATTTGATATCCTTTGATAATATTCAACAATCAACAGATATAATGTACATATATCTGCCAATTGTGGCAAAATAAACCCATGGGAATATTTTTTTCTCGATGAAAATATAGGACAATCAGTTTATAAGAACATCCACATCAACCGATTTTTCCAATCGGCCTATATATAAATAAATGTTTACAGATTCCTAGTGTTCTTCGTAAATGAAAAACACCAACCCATAATCGGCATACATGTGCTACCGTATCCGCCAATTCTATTTGATTAACTTTAAAAAATCAAGATTTTTTTAGATTTTTTTTTGTTTTGATGATTACTTAACACTAGTTGATTTCACAACTAATACAATTAAATAATTACTAATTGAATTAATTAATACTAACGAATTATGGGCAAATTACTCATTAACAAAAATAGTTGGATAAGGAATTTTTGATTTTGCTTTTGCTTTTAGTGGTAGGCCTGAAATAAAATGGATAAGTCTAAAATTAACCAGACCAAGAAAGCTTATTACTTTTACTTTTTTTTGAAGCATTTAATCCTAGCTATATTTGGGCCTACCTGAATTATTTTGGACCTACATAATTTTGTTCCCACCTAGGTGAGGGGATAAGGTGTGTCTAAAAAAGGGTGAATTTACTAAATTACGCTCACTTGTTAAAACTACATTTATATCCTTATCCTTAATACTTCCAATCTATTTCTATTTCCCTCAAAACCAATCAAAAATTAGAATCTTTTTGTCATTCAAATCATTTTTTTTTAATTTTATTTTTTTTAAGAATTTTGGACAAATGGGTAATAAAGCATTCACATGATAGCCGATTGTTCTTGATGTTCTTCGTCAATGAAGAACATCGACTAAGAATCGGTGGATGTTCATGCCCTCGTAAGCTGATTCTAGGCTGATGTTCTTCATTGACGAATAACATAAGGAATCGGCGTATTGGGTGGTGCTCATATCAACCAATTTTAAAAAATCACACTATAGAATTTGTCGATATTGACATTCATATCGACCGATTGTTAAAAAAACACTCAAAACGATAAAAAAAAATTAATTTTTTTTTGCCCATAATCAATGGATAAGGTTACCTACGTGTGCCGACTCTAAAAATCTCAAATTCAAAAGTCTTTTTGAAATTTTTTTTGCCCAGAACCGGTGGATGTTCATGCACTTATCCACCAATTTTAAATTTGACATTTTTTTAACTCTTTTGCTCATAACTTCTTCGTCCGACGTTGGAATGACCTCATTCTTTTTGCATTGAACTCGTATTTTCATTCTCTATAATATAAAGATAATAATTCTTTTATTTTTTACAAGTTCCATTTGATGTCTTACTTCTACCCATATTTCCGTGTAGTACTGTACTACATGACATCCAAGGAAATAAGACATCCAAATAAAGAAATTCATAGCTCTATACTGTATATAATAAATATACGAGTTCAACGCAAAAAGAATAAGGTCATTCCTACATCGAATGAAAAACTCATGAGCAAAACAGTCAAAAAATGTCAAGTTTAGAATCAGTGGATATATACATGCACATCCACCAATTCTGAGCAAAACAATTTCCAAGAAAAACTTTTGAATTTGAATTATTTAGAATCCACATACGTAGGGAACCTTATCCACCGATTCTGTGCAAAATTTTATGGAAAAAACTATTGTTTTTGAGTTTTTTTTTCAACAATCGGTCGATATGAATGCTTATATCGACCGATTCTAGAGTTTGATTTTTTAAAATCGACCGATATAAGCACCCGTATACGCCGATTCCTCATGTTTTTCGTCAATGAAAAACATCAACCTAGATTTGGCTTACAAGGACATGAACATCCACCGATTCTTGGTTGATGTTCTTATAAAAAGAAAATCAAAATTTTTCAATTTTTTCCTTGTTTTAATTATTCATTAACAACAATTAATTTTATAAATAAAACAATTAATTTACAACTAATATAATTAATTTAGACTTGTTAAATATATTAGTCACTAATATAAATAGTTTGATAATTTCCAATAACGACCTTATTTAATTTTTAGTGATAAAATCAAAATAGTTTGTATTGACCTAAATATAACCAAGTATTTTTTATGTTTAGCACTCATTACTGATTTTCAGTGTACCACGTCCCATAGCCCATAGGTCATAGCTGGTATTGTAATTGACCCATTGTGGTGGTGTAGCTGGATTTGCAATTTCCGTAGACACACACAAACCATAAATAGGATTATTTATGCTTTAAAAAAATAAATAGGATTTTTGTTTGAAGTTACCGCTTACCATAGCATTTTGCCTATTAGGAAATACACCTCTCACCTCTCACATTTTGCATATTTGGGTTTTCAAAGAATTTATTTTACGGGACATGAAACGGAAAATACTACCACAGTTTCGAACACTTTGTTCAGCTTTTTCAGTTGTCTTCATTGAAGTCAAAGGTTGCAAGGCGGTGAAGTTATCACTGACAAGACCCAAGAATCACTTTTCCCAAGTCCCAACCCGTTAGAATCCTCCAAAATTGTTTAGACTGCTGGTTAATGGTTATGCTGACCTCCGTGGACGACCATATCCATGTTTGCAGATATGCGCCGAGTCTATAAGCTACCTAGGCTCATAGCCAATGAGGGTTCTGTACTCTTGCTATACACAAAATTCAAGATTTGTAGATCACACAATATCTTAAACAAGTACCCGATGGGTAGTTTAGGAACCGTTTCCTGACTGGTTCTATCCGGTGGGTATCCGTCGGATACCATCTAGTTTAGTTATGATTAGTCAAGCTATTTAGTTGGGAATTTGTTCAAAGTACGCACAATTCAATTAGTAATTTATAAAATACTTTTGTTTTCCCAAAAATCTATAAAGTATTACTATCATTTGATTTTTTTTCCATTTTGGTTAAGTCAACTAACACTTTACTTATTTATCTTTTATTAGTTGTTGCGTTGATCTATATCAATTTTCAGGTTTATTGAGTTCGGTTCAGAATCGTTTTACCATTTTCGGATTCATTACATCATTCCCAAAAAAGAGTTTATCATTCTCAAGTGTCCTGGGGTTTTTGGTTGGAGGAGAATCAATATTCTACAACACAATTCATTTTCGTCGACCCCGATTCAGGATCATTGCGCCGCTCCAGGATCGTCGAATCATTTATCTACCCCAAAAAGAGATATGGACAACTCACTTCAACTCAATCGATTCAGGGGTTTTTAGGACTTTTTCCATACAAGATAACCGTCACCTAGCACTTAACTGGTTGTTAGCCATATTGAAAGTACTTTATAATTTTTCGAAAAAGCAGAGTTATTTTATAGATTACTAATTTAAATGGAGGTACCTTATAAAAAAATTATTTTATTTCACATTATTATTAATCAAAACTGTATAAAATTAAGAAAAAAAATCTATTTAAATAAATTAGATTCATAACGAAATTTATAAGAATAAGACATTTAAAAGAAAATGCTTGTAAATAACCAACAAGTACCAGGATCCAAAGGGTATCCGAATATTTTATATGTTCAAGTTTCGGTTCCAAGCCTGTTGACACCATATATTGGATAATAAGAGCAAGTTTTATAGCAAAGAAAAAAAATTCTTAAAAACTTTAAGTTGCAGATGAAGTTTTTGGGAGTCAAATGCAAGTGCTAAGTTTTTCCATATTTGGTCAGATTTTCAAAATCCTGACAATTAATGTTCGGTAGATATACTAAGTAATGGACCAATATATTTTCACCAAAAGCAAACAAGTTAATAAAGAAAACAAACTATTAGGGGGAAATAATATATTTTCACCAAAAAAAACGAGTTAATAAAGAAAACAAACTATTAGGGGAAAATATTCAGTACTCGTCAAAAAAATTTTTTATTCATTTCTCTACTATAAAACTTGCACTCTTATGTTTCGAAAAAGAAAAAAAAATAGAACTTGCATTTTCATATTTATTACCAAAACACATAATGACATATCGACATCGTAGTAATGATTTTTCTAATTCATTATTCTAAAAATAGAATTTGTGAATGGAAAGAGAGAAACGTAAGGAAAAAAAAGAAAGAAATTATTTCCTTGCAATTAATTATTTAATTTATTAATAAAAATATAAACGGAAAAGAGAAAAAAGAGAAAAGAAAATACTTTATTTTTTCTTTTATTTCTTTTTTTCTACCGTAAAAGTTATATTGGGTTATAATTTTCCTGGTTGCATACTCATTTCTTTCCTCTCCCATTACGCTTGACACTCTCAATTTACTTTACACATACGGATTTAAGAAGATAAATTGTTTTGTTGTTGGTTATGGTCTAAGCCGGATAATATGAATTTAGTGATTTGGGTCTCCGATATAACATCATCCCCAGCAACAAAGATAGTTAAATTGAAAATGATTACTTGTGGGATAAGATTAGTGGCTTAACAAATCTAAACCTAGATCTAGAAAAGTTGAATATTTTGAGCATGATAAGTTCAAACAAAAAAATATATTACTAATGGCATTAGACTGAACTAATTACGTGTTTGTTTGGAGGAAAATATGATTTTATACCTTTGTTTAGGACCGAAAACAACTTAAGGTTTAGGATTCCCCTAGATTTTGGGTTCCCCGAAATGAGGAATATGAAACCCACAACTTAGGTAGGTTAGTTGCATTCTGAAGGAAATAATATTTTTCCATAATTATCAATTAAAGTAAAAGAAAATGACAAAAAACCAATGTTTTCTATGATTCAAGGATAAAATAGATATAAAAATCTATAAAAATCGGTGAATCAAATGATTTTCTTAGTATAATTATTTTTCCCAATATGTTTTAATAATAATTTGTGATTATAACTAAGTATCACCCATTGTCGATGTGTTAAGGCAATGGACAATGATGCAGATGGTAATTTTGATCACTTGGGAATGATGTCATCGGATGGGATGACCAATAAAATTGGATCGTCCGATAGATTTACTAACAAATCCAGTCATCAATTCTTTTTTCCGTGTGAACTATTATCCCTGGTTACAGAATTTTAGTAACACGTATGAGGGTTGCTATATCGTGGTAAAGCATATGATAATTTTTACTTGGGAATGTTCATGGCCGTCGGATGGGATGACCAAATAAATCGGGTCATCCGGTAGATTCCATAAAAACCCGGTCGTCAAAAAGATTTACGTTTAACCAATTAATTATGGACGCATGGCTTTAATAACACTTATAAATGTTGTTAAATTGTGGTGAATAAAGCGCATATGTACGTCCTTAATTACATCTTTACCTCTCCCAAACACTCATACTTGCCCTCTATATGAGGAACGCATTTTTTTTCTTCTTCTTGATCATGTGATAAGCTAATTATTGCTAAAAATATTTGAAATTGATATATCCGTTTCAAAAATCAGCCCCCTACAACAACATTGTACGATAGGGACCGTGCGGAGCACTGCTACGTCCATTGTCAAATTTAGATTCTTGAATTTGAGGAAGTTTAAGGTATCTGTGTATTTGATACTTGTTGTTTCTGGTATTTTTTATTATTACTAGTGGAAAAATATCAAGTTCGTTGCTCATAGTCAAGAATCTGCATGCATACGCACCTTGGAATAATAAAAAAATGATAAAATTTTAGGCTCTCAACTGCAAACGCCTACGATTTTGTTGACATGCCAAATATTTACTTTCCAACCCTAGGTAGCAGTTCGGCGTACGGGGAAAGTTTGGGACGTGTATAATTCATGTATTATTCGTTTCAATGAAATGTAAATTTGGATAATTATTTGGTTAACGGTTTGTAATTCAGAGATAATTCGAAGCGACATACGTACGTGTATAATTCGTTTTAGATTTATAAATTCATTGTGTATCAAATTTTAAGAAAATAATTTTCAGCGTAATTTAGTAGGATAATACTATAGTTGTATGTTTAATATGAAGTATATGTATATATCTATGTATGTGTGAGAAATCAACAAAACTAAGTATGGTAAATGATTTAGAAGGTGGTCTAGAAAGCTTATGGTCTTGGGATCAATTTCACATTTGACTCGTGCTCAGTCTACTGATAACTCAGCCCGATATGACTCAGTTGTCTGTATTAGCTGTAACCAGTCGTCCGTACTAGTCAAACGAATAATACATGTATAAGTCGGGATACCCAGAAAAGATGTGCATAGAGGTCATAATTTGAATCGTACACACATTTCCGTTTGATACTTTGAGAATTTACTAACTAGGTTTCCAACATTCAGTGCGGTAAGAGAACCGTAACAATGAAAGGTGCATAATATATATGTTTATAGTGTCAAATCCATGTTTATATTAGTTATTATCTTGCACATTACTTGTTATTACGTTTTTTCCTATCTTATGTCTCATGTTAGGTGAATCAACCAAAGGAAGTAGAAATGACTATAAAAGTACTAAAAAAGTGGAGTATACTAATGAAGAAGGGCCAGATACCAAGTAGTACTCGTCCAAATCTAGGATTTCTTATCATCATCTTGAAAATAATTTAAATACGAAGCCAACGTAAAAAGATTGAGGTCATTCTGAGTTCAGACGAAGAAGTTATGAACAAAATAATGAAACCAACTTGGATGAGGTTTCTGTTGAGTTTACGCTGAAGGAAATAAGAAAAATAGGATTTTTGTTGGTTTTTATAAGGAAATAAGGAGGTTAAGAGTATATTTGGTATGAATTTTAAAAGTAATTTTTGTTTTTAAAAATAGAAAAAAATAAAAAAAACATGTTTGGTGGAGGCATTTTTAAAAAACACTTTTCATCAATTCTATGTTTTTAAAAACCAAAAAATGAAAACAATTATTAATCGTTTTTCTCGTTTTCTTTTTTCTTCTTCTTTTCATTTTTTCTTGCCTCTGTGTACATACCCAAATGAACCAGAGCCATCACCAAGGAATTGTCGCCGGCTAATAGACCATGGGTTCGAGGAGCTTGAAGAACAGAGAATCAAAATAGTGAAGCTGATGGGTTTCTGATGTGGTTTCGATGGAAGAAAAATGAAGAAGATGTTGATTGTGTATGGTGATTGAATATGTACTAATTGATTTCAGCTATGGACCCTCTTGCAGTTCGAATTTGAGAAGACATTGAAGTTGCTGCTGCCATTTGAACGACAAAACAGGGAAACAGATGGTGTTAGAAATGGGTTGTGAACTCGAACAAGAAGAAACAAGGATGAATGAATGTGATTGAATTATTTTGATTACTTGTAAATGAATGGTGTGTGATTTTGTTGAAGCCCATATTGCAGGGAAGAAGAATGGATGTTAGAAGTCACCAACAACTCATGTTGGAATCAACAAAAAATACGCATTACAAACTGTTCGAGGAAATGCCTGAGCCACCAGTTTTACACAATTCAAAGTAAGTTTCAAGTTCAGTGCCAGTAATTAGCTAGACCATGGTTCAGGTGGGTAGTTAAGAAGAATAGGAGATGGTTCTACTCAGTGACTGTATTCATATCTCTTGTTATTGAACGACTTCTTCGTACACTTGGAAAGGTTTCATTTTTTGTTTTTTACTCTCTCATTTTTACCCTTAAAATCCTTTGTTTTTCTTCCGTTTTTGTCATTTGAATACATAAATGTTACCCATTTTAGCTTAGTTTTGTAAATTAATCAAAACGCATTTTAGTATTTAGATGATTAATCATGGGTTGTTTGTGTTTTTCTGATGAATTACAGTACTTGAAGAAGAAAGATTAACAACCTCTTTTATGAAGCTTTACTGAAAATCAAAAAGGGGTAACTCCTTATCATCCATCTCTTTAACCCTCTCTCATTAGTTGATTCTAGCAGAATTGATTCTTTTGGGGTTCATTTTATTGCTATCGACTGTGTTTCCATGCACAATCTCTAAAATTTGTGTACGTGAGTTGGACTAATAAATACTGCACTAAATTAAACGATGTGAAATCTTCCAAAGGGATTGCGTTTTGGATGGCTCCCGAGGTTTGCATCACATCTTTTATAATTATTTGATGTTCTTATTTAGTTGCATTTAACTGAGTTGAACTGTTTCATTTTTAATTAAACAACAATAGTGAAACTAGAGGTCCAGCTTCACAACCTATCAACACATGAAAATCATTCCAATACTTCCCCTCTAGCTTGTGCATCTGTATCTTGCATGCGTAACTTGTCAGGAAAGAGTTGGAGTAATAGATTTATAATGCTTTTTGTCAGGAAATCTTCCATCTGATGATTAGTTCTATCATGCTTAACTGGAATGTGGTTAATCGGTTAATGCTAATCCTTGTTGTTGCAATATTGAAAAATATTAACTGTCTGCTGCTAGTAAAGAATAAATTTCCTTTTCGATTCAATTATGAGATAGTGTGCATGAGTTTTCTAATATTCATGTTTCTTTGTTCACAAGTTGTTAATCTGAAGAATACTGGCTATGGACTTCCAGCTGATATTTGGAACCTTGGTTGCACAGTCTTGGAGATGTTAACTCACCAACTTCCATACGCTCCTCTTGAATGGGTAAGCACTTCATTTTGACTAGTTTAATATTTCGTTCTTGACGTCTTGCTCTTCTCTTGCAGTGGTTCTTTTGTGGGTTTCAGTCTCTGATAATCTAGTTGCTTCTTAGTTGCTCAGTTTCCCATTTAACTCTAGCTTACTAATTTAGTAAGAAGTTAGCTCTACAAAGATCACATATTAGTGTTTCGCTTCGCTTGAATTTGCTTAAGTCTAGTCAACAATTTCATTATACATATAATTGATAGTTGATACATTATTTTTTAGGTGCTAGATGATATATGAGATTGGTCCTAGCCAGTTGCACATATTGTAGTGATGGCTACTTCCTACAAAAACAAGTTCTTAAAAAAACCTGCTATAAACTTATTGTTTGATCAACCACCAGCTTCTTAGAACTCTGATTACTTGAAATTTCAGGATGCTAATCTAATACTGTGATAAACTGTTTTGATGAAAGGGATGTTAGTTAACTAACATATACAGACCACCAATCTTAACTAACATCTCAAACCTAGCTCCTTGTACAAGAATAGCTTGATACCATGACAATGGAGAAATTTCTATGATGGTTCTCACAAATTAGTATCGGTGAACATATAGGGATGGACGGAGAGTTTTTTATGTGACTGGCTCAATATATTATATTTGGATATCATCCATCAGTCATTTTGTCGTGTTATCTGTCTCTCAGTAGTCATTATTAATGAAATTTATCTGCCATTTCACATGTTTGCTGTGTTCCACTTACAAAAATGAAGTTACACACCCATTTGATTTTGTGTATCTGAAGTTTTAACAGCAGTTTTCCTCTCTCTTCTCTGTCTCTCTCATGACAGATGCAAACAACTTATAGAATTGGGAAGGGTGAACCACCATCTGTTCCTGATAACCTTTCGGAGGATGCACGTAGCTTCATCCTCAAGTGCTTGCAAGTTAAACCAGAAGATCGACCGACTGCTGCTATGCTTTTAGACATCCATTTGTGAAGAGGTCTCTCCCAGTTTCCTTCGGTTCTGACTCTCCTTTTCATAGTAGGGGGAGATAACCTAAGTCCTTATCTCTCTAAAATTTCACTCTCCTTTTCATAGTAGGGGGAGATAACCTAAGTCCTTATCTCTCTAAAATTTCACATTGAGGTAACCTCGTAAATATTCCAGTTCACTGGCATGTGATGTTAGTAACATATGTGCATCACATTTTGATATTAATGTACATATAGAAGTTGAGGGATTCATAGGGAAACCAGATTTTATGAATGTTGTTGAAGGAGTTGGGACATCTTACTACAGATTCAGTTGGTTTCTAAGTTTTAGAGATGACATAGCAGGGACAATGTGGCTTTATCATCGACATCATCACCAACGCGCTTAGCTTGTACAAATATAAACTTGTTGTAATGTGTGAAGTATTTGTGCAAGCTTATAACTAATTTTGAATTATTTTGAAAAAAGTCTTATAACTAATTTTTAAATTATCAATTTTAACTTATAATTAAATTTTGAAAAATATGTTTTTAGAAACAGTCATGCCACACGATTTTTTAATATTTATTAGAAAATGGAAACAAGAAAAAAATGGTATGTTTTAAAAACACTAGAAAATGATTTTTAAAAACTGTTTTTAAAAATCATACCAAACACGCCCTAAGTCTCCTAGCTGGATAAGAGCATCTCCAATGCTAGGGGTCAAGGTCTTAAAACTACATGTCATTTAGGATTTAACACATTTCATCAAAAATTTATCTCCAATGCTTGGTTCAAGGTCATGAGAAAAGATGACATTGCTAAGTGGGGACCAAGTGGGGGTAAAGGAGAAAATCTAGATTATACCTTCTTCATGACCTTGGGTCTTAAGACAACATCACCATTTTATCTCTAAATTTAAATATAAAGTGGTAAATAAAACTTTGAGGATTGGAGATGAACTTTAAGGTAAAAAGTTGTCTTTATTTTTTTTTGTCATTTAGTAATAAGCCACAAAAAAAAGGTGTTTATAAGACCTCCACCTAGTATGACCTTGACACCTTGCATTGGAGATGCTCTAAGGATCAAAAGGAGGTGGAAAAATTTAATGAGGTTAGGTTTCCTAGTTGGACAGTAATCAAGAGGAGGTTACCAGAGCCTATATAAAAGAGAGCCTATATACAATTTTCTACACAACTTCTCCACAGAAAAGGGAAAAACTAGGATATTTTCTGTTATTCTTCCTTTATTATTTTCTTGTATATTTTCCATGGGTTATAGTAAACCCATGAGTAGCTGACTCTTCTATTAGTTGGAGATGTAATCGGAAGTTCTAAACATGAGAATCAATTTGGCTGGTTAGTTTTAATTTTCATTATTTTTTTATCGTTCATGTTTTACCACGTATGCCAATTATGTGATTTTGTTCATGTAATATGATTTGTTTGCTTGGGTATGTTTATAATCGCGAATTAAATGTCCTTAATAACTTATCTGTAGCTAATTTTATCAAAAACCCTAATAAGTAGTAGTAATTTGTGATCACAACGCTGCAAATCGTGAAGGAAGTCACAAATAAAGCCTGGTCTAGGTTGAATATACCACGATAAATGCGATGTGTTGCCTATGAATAACTCTTCTCACAGATATTAATGTTTTCCCCAAATTGAATCTCTTAACGATTGACACTAGGTTATTTAGTGAAAAAGAATTAATATATTAGTGATTGCAGTATATTTTGACATATGGAGGCGTAACGAAGTATTACACGTAGTGGGGATACTTTGGGGTTATTGGTATGAAGAGAGAGTAGATGTTGATCATAATCGATCGGTGAACATGCATGTTTGGTGATGGAAGATGAAGCCTATAACCATTATTTTTCATTTTCTAAAAAAAAAACTTTATTCACTTTGCTTTTAGTTTAGTTTAGATTAGATTAGTTGAGAAACTGGACTACCCCCTAGCTACCTAAGAAGTCGAAAGCAAATAATAAGTCACTGCTCTCTGTGGGAAATAATCCTTATTTACTACTCCACTCGTTATTGTATAAAGTATAAGAAATCTTTTGGTCGGCTGACCACCCATCAAACAAGTACATTGGTTGTAGTAGCTTTCCATTCGTATTTTTGGATAGTCCGACATTTTATGAGCATGCATATTTATTATATATATTTATGAACAATCTGATCATACTCCATTTCAACAAGGTAATTCTTGGTAATAGTCAAAGTTCTATTCGAACTGAATATGGGATCTTTACCAAGATGTGATTAATGTATAAGTATGATTACTCAATTATAATTATAACAATTATAATACGGAAAGTATATCAATCACATAACACACAAGATTTTGTTAACGAGGAAAACTGCTTGGAAGAAGAACCACATGACTTAGTCTAATTTTGAATACTATTAGAATTAAGACGCTATACAAATTGATTACCGCAACTTCGTATAGTTGAAACCAAGTAAACTATCCTAAGTTACCCAGTTCCTTTAATGTCCATGTGCTTACAACTAAACTGGCCAACACACATGAATCCCAAGATAAAGTACACTATCTTGAGTTGCTTCACCTCTGTGAAGACCTATGCACTCAACTCTTTTGGATCATAACCTGAAACAACAAAGGACTAATATGTTTAGTAACCAACTCGCTTATAAATCACCCAAATCAATCTTTAGATCACTGATAAAGTAAAGTCAAAGGATCTTCCGTTTATATCAATAAACTCCTCTAGTCAAAATATCAAACCAAGACAATGATTATTGAATATTCAATCTTGATGAACAAGATCTATCCCAACAAATAAATTTAAATAGACAGTTTGTTCGATCTTCTAATTCTGATGTTTATAGGAATAAATTGCTTGTGTAATCCCAGATAATCAAGTTCCAATTAAGTCATACAAAGATCAAAACCAAAAGAAAATTCTATAAGCCTCCAATCTTCTATTTTAATCTTCAAAATAACTGTTGCAAAAACAATTCCACTAACAATTGCTAATTGTATAAGTTACACTATTTCACTATTAAATTTCCTGGCTTTATTCTTATTTTTCTTGTAAATATTTGTATTGCTACTCTTATTTTCTAATTTTATAGGAATTTGGAGGCTAATCGATGAAAAGAGAATGAATTATCCAATCGGGAAAAGAAGGGCAAAACGGTAATTTGAAAGACAAATACTACTAACACCCCAACATCCGATAAGGGGCCACCTGCTTTACTTTTATAATGGGTATGATGGGCCTAGGTAGCACTTCGGCAATACCGCAAAAATTCGGGCCGGTGAAAATACGCGCATTATTCGACAAAGAAAAATAGGAATTCGGTCAACTATGCGGCCAAATATGCGCAATGCGGCAAAAAACTGGAAATTTGTTAGTTCGCGTTTAATGCGTTTTACATATACAAATGCGGTACAAATAATTCGGTGTATAATAATATTTTGTAAACATTTTGCAGAGTTAGAACAACATGATTTGTGGTTTAATAGAAGTATATATAAAAATATGTTGTATTATTAATAAAAAAGACGTTGTTCAGTTGGTTAAGAGGAGTGTATATGAGCGATTGGTCATGAGGTAAATCCCCTGTATCTATAGTTTTTGGAAAAAAGATCGAAATAAACACTTAAACGTTGAAACCGTTAGTAAGTAACGAAGTGAGCTGGCGAACTAATTATCCGAATAATTCGGAAGCGCAATTAATTCACGAATAAAACGACCATTCCACAAAATAGCTCGCCATTGGTACGCGTGTAATTCGTTTCCCGAAAAATTCGCAAGGTATTCAACGAATTGCTAACTAGGTTGATGGGTTGTCAGCCGACCAAAATATTTCCTATACTTTCTACAATAACGAGGAGAGTAGCAAGTAGGGCTTCATTCCTACATAGAGCAGAGAATTGTTATTTGCTTTCAACTTATTAGGTAATCAGGGGGTTGTTGAGTTTATTAACTAAACTAAATTAAATTAATATAAAAATGAATAAAGGTTGTAAACAAAGATAGAAAACATTGGTTAGAGGTTTCCTCTTCCATCACCGAACATGTTCTTCAATCAATTAAAATAAATAACATCTTTCTCCTCGTACCAATAAGGCAATAACCCTAAAGTATCCCCAATCGGTGTAATACTTCGTTACGCCTTCATATGTCAACATTCATTGCAATCGCCAATATCTGAATTCTTTTCCACCAAATAACTTAGTGCTAATCACTAAGTGATTCAACTTGATGAAAGCGTTAGTTATTTGTGAGACGTGTTATTTATAGGCAATACACCACACTTATCTGTTGTATATTGAAGACTTATTTTAGGAATGAGTTTGGGTTTCCTAGTCCTAGGTGGAGACCTAAAGGGGTATTTACTATTTTATGTCTTGTCTAATATATGAAAGGTGTTTCCTAATATTAGCTAGGGATTCTTGGTGGCCAATTTTGTAACCTATATAAATAGGTACTAGGCCATGTAGAGATTATTATGAATGTAGAGAGAGATTTGTTAGAGATTTGTTGTGTTATCTTTAGAGAGAAAAGATAGGGTTTTTGTGGTGAGTGCAATTGGTGAGGAGCAAAGACAAAGTGATCGTTTCTGGTAATTGCTACGGTGTAACCAAGGGTTTGCTAGGATTCCACAAAGGCGTTATACATTTGTAATTGATTCATTCATAGTGGATTGGAGCTGGTGCGACTCAAAGTGGACGTAGAAAATATATACACATTGTATTCCATGTCTTGTGAGTTTGATTTACTTTCTTGTTCTTTGTTATTATTTGTGCTTGGTTTACTTATTATTCATCATATCATTCCAAGATCCTGTATTACGTGGTTTTGTCAATACCTAAAGTAATTATCTGCAGCAGTTCCTTGAGAGGTAAAATCCTAAAAACTGGTATTAGAGCCCAGGTGGGGCTACTATTGGAGATCGAGCAGAGAAGTGGTTATGGATATTACCCGGTTTAGGGCGCAGGTGAAGCCAAACTTAAGGTGGAGCAGGCAAGGCCCAAAGTGAGCAAGTATCAAGGTGGAGTTAGATCGCGCCCTCCCTAACTCAGGTGGAGCAAGGTTCAAGGTAGGAAAGAAAATACTCAAGGTGGAGTTAGTGCTAGCCTTCTTATTAACTCAGGTGGAGTAGGGCTCAAAGACGCATAGTGAAAGTAATCATGTTCGATGGTTAGCATCATACGGATGACAATCATTAGGTGGAGTATGATTGGGTTGGTGAAGTTGTTTAATCTTGCCAAGGTGGAGATTGTTGGTGTGTGTGGCTCAATTAAACACACATAGGATAGCTAGGAATAGTCCCATATGGAGTAAGCGGAGTTCCATATGGAGATTAATAAGCTAGACTCTCTCCTTACATAGAACCGAGGCCTTTTAGGATAAAAACACACTTATGGCCAAAAGAGGTCAAGTGGGGACAATATCAGTGCTATGTGGTCGGGCCCGGAGTGGGTTCGAAAGTCCGTAGATCATAACAACTAATTGTTGGTGTGTGTGGCTTGATTAAACAAACATGGGATAGCTAGGAATAGTCCCACATGGAGTAAACGGAGTTCCATACGGAGATTAATAAGCCAGACTCTCTCTTTACATAGAACCGAGGCCTTTTAGGATAAAATCCCACAGCTGCGGTCAAAAGTGGTCAAGTGGGGATAATATTGGTGTTATGTGGTCGGACCCGGAGTGGGTCCGACAGTCCGTAGATCCTGACAACTGGTATCAGAGCATTAGGCTCGGCACAATTTTTTGTGGAAGTTATCAAGGTTGTTTAGGTTTATTAACAACAAGGTTATTGATTTTTCTTTGACAAAAATTGAAGTGGAAGTTATGGGTGATCATAACGAAAGTACATTAGCAAGGGTTAAAGTTTTTAATAAGAAGAAATTTACGTTTTGGAAGGCTCAGATGGAAGACTATCTATATGAGAAAGAACTTGGTGTTCCATTAGGTGGAATTAAAAAAAAGGGATCACTCAAAGAGGAAAAATGGCTGGTTCTTAATCGCAAGTGTGTGGTTGTGATCCGTAGATGTCTAACGGAGGAAGTTTATAACAACATACAATAGATTACCAGTACGAAACTCTTATGGATACACTAAAGAAGTTGTATCAAAAGTCATCAGCCTCGGGGAAGATTATGTTATGTGAACAACTGTTCAATCTGAAGATGCAGGAAGGCGAAGGATTTCAACACATCTTGGGAAGTTTAAGTCGATTATTTCTCAGCTTTCAAAAGTTGGCATTACTTTTGATGATGAGTTTAAAGCTTTAAGGTTATTGTCTTCATTACGAACGAGTTAGGAAACGACATGTAAAACTATATGCAATTCTGCCGGAAGTGAGAAGTTAAAGCTTGATGATATGCAAAAAAGGTTAATTGGCGAAGAAGAAAGAAGAATAAAACGAGGTTCTAATTTTAGTTCTTCGAGTTCATCCTTAACTATGCAACAAGATGACATAGGCAGAAATCCAAAAAGGAACAATGACAAGTCTAGAGGAAAGTCTACAGGGAGATCTCAATTCCAAACTAGAGGAACTGTGGAGTGTTGGGCGTGTGAGAAAGAAAGACATTTCAGACGTGACTGTCCGGAAAAGAAATATGCTAACAATGGTGGAAACAAAGGTAACCAAAAAGAGGTCAATATCGTTGCAACTGCAGAACCAGTGAAGGTCCTTGTTGATAACAACAAGATGATTACAGAAGGTTTTCTACTACTCTCTGAGCACAAGAAGGATGAGTCTTGGATTATAAACTCAGGAGATTCTTTCCATGCGACAGGTGATAATAGTATCACGATCTCTTACAAGGAAGGATACTATGGCTAGGTATTCTTAGGTGACGGTGTAGCATGCGATATCATCAGGATGGGTGATGTGATTGTGAAAGTCAATGGTTCGACATGGAAATTGAAGAATGTCCGACACGTTCCAATTTTGGAGAAAAACTTGGTATCCGTGGGCCAAGTTTGTGATGATGACTGTGAAGTTACGTTTATAAAACACAACTAGAAAGTGAAGAAATGGGCTATGGTACTAGCTCGTGTAGTTAGAGTTGAAACTCTATATAGGACTTCAGACGAATCTACTTTAGCAGTGACTAGTAGAGGTGAAAACACTGACTTATGGCATAAAAAACTGGGTGACATGAGTGGGAAGAACATGAAGATTCTGTGCTCGGGAGGGTACCTTCAGAAGGTAAAATCTGTTGATATGATTTTTTGTGAAGACTGTGTTCTGAGAAAGCAAAAACGAGTTAGTTTCAACAGAGATGGCAGAAGCTTAAGAAGTGCAAAACTTGATTTGGTTCATACTGATGTATGGGGACCAATAGATGTTGCATCTCACAGTGGTTTCTATTATTATGTCACCTTTATTGATGATTATTCAAGGAAGATATGGATTTATTTCATGAAGAATAAGTACGAGGTGTTAGAGGTGTTTCCAAAGTGGAAGGCTTTGGTTGAAACAAAAACTGGTCTGAAGTTGAAGTGTCTAAGGTCAGACAATGGTGGTGAGTATGAAAAGAAAGAATTCTTACAGTTTTGTGCTACAAATGGATTTCGTTTGGAGATGACGTTTCCAGGGAGACTACAGGAGAATAGAGTAGAACATATGAATTGGACGTTTGATGCACGTGCTAGGTGCATGAGGTTGTAATCGGGTTTGCCCGAGACCTTCTGGGCACATGCAACAGAAGTGGATGCTTATATGATTAACAAGACACCCAGTAGTCCATTGGATATGAAGATACCCGAGGAGGTTTGGTCTGGTAAAAAGGTAAATCTTTCTAATTTGAAAGTTTTTGGTTGTGTTGGTTATGTTCATCTTAGTCCCGGTGATAGGTCTAAGATAGGCGCTCAAGAAAAGAAGTGTATATTTATTGGTTATGGAGGTGTTTTTGGGTATAAATTTTGGGACTATGATAGTCACAAAATTATCAAAAACAGGGATGTTACTTTCAATGAGAATGAGTTGTACAAGGACAGAAAGACAACACAGGTTGAAGATATTGAGTCAAATACTAATAAAGACTTGTATATCGACATGGATGATGTTTTTTTGAAGAAGTCTGGTACAAGAAGAACATGGTGTTGCCGATAGAACTGAAAAACCCCTGGTACAAGACGAATGGACTTTTACTGCAGTGAGAGTTACTCCTGCAGTACCACAGGAAGTACGAAGATCATCAAGAACTCATAAGCCAAACCCCAAGTATGCTTTGAATCATCTATTAGTTACAGATGGTGGTGAACCTGAAGATACCAGAGAGGCACTAGCAGTTGATGACTCAAGCAAAGGGCAATTTGCTTTGGGTGATAAGATGAACTCACATAAGGAAAATGACATATGGGTGTTGGCAAAATTACGAAGGGTAAGAAGACATTGCACAACAAGTGGGTTTATCGAAAAAAAGATTGAAGCAAATGGTGAGGTTGGTTGTAAAAGGGTTTCAGCTGAAAAAAAGTGTCGACTACAATGAGATATTTTCTCCAGTTGTGAAGATGAATACTCTAGAGTAGTGTTAAGTCTAGTGGCTTCTGAAGATCTCTATCTTGAACGGTTGGATGTAAAGACAACTTTTTCTTTATGGTGACCTACATGAAGAAATTTACATGAAGCATCCAGAAGCATTCATTGGTAAAAGGCAAGGAAGAGATGGCGTGCAAACTAAAGAAGAGTGTATGGTTTAAAACAGGCCCCAAGACAATGGTACAAGAAGTTTGACAACTTTATGCATATGAGTGGTTACTCACGGAGTAATGTTGATCATTGTTGTTACTTCAAGAAGTATAGTTTTGACTACATCATATTATTACTATATGTAGATGATAAGTCAGTAGCTGGAAGATCTTAACAAAATATTGAGAACTTGAAGAAACAGTAAGCAAGTAAGTTTGATATGAAAGATCTTGGTGAAGCTTGGCAGATTCTTGGTATGAGAATCACAAGGGACAAAGCTAAGGGAAAATTTATGCTTAGTCAAGTTGAATATATTGAAAGAGTGTTAAAGAGGATCAATATGGATAATGCTAAGCTATTTAGTTCTCCACTTGGAAGTCAGATTCGTCTTTCAAGTTTGCAATGTGCACAGACAAATGAAGAAAAGTAGTACATGGCTAATGTACCATATTCATCGGCTATTGGGAGTTTAATGTGAGATATGGTATGCACGAGACCGGATATTACACATGCAGTGGGAGTAGTGAGTAGATATGCAAGCAACCTAAGTAAGAAACATTGGGAAGCAGTAAAGTGGATACTTGGTATTCAAGAGGTAACACAAATGTACCATTGTGTTATGGAATAGGTGGATCTATCTTAAGGGGTTATGTGGATGCAGACTTCGCAGGTGATGTAGACAAAAAAAGAAGTACGGCCGGTTATGTTTATACTACAGGGTCAGTTACAGTGAGTTCGAACTCACGGTTACAGAAGTTGGTGACATTATCCACTACAAAAGCTGAGTATGTAGCAGTGACAGAAGCGAGCAGGGAAATGATATGGTTACAAGGTTTATTAGCTAAGTTAGGTAAGGAACAACGGGATAATGTTTTGTAGCGATAGTCCGAGTGCTATACATTTAGCCAAGAATTCATCCTATCATGCTAGGACGAAGCATATAGATATTCGGTACCATTTCATTCGAGATCTCTTAGAAGAATGGGACTTAAAGCTCGAGAAGATTCTTGGTTCTAAGAATCCAGCTGATATGTTTACCAAGGAAGTTACATCAGACAAGCTAAAGCTTTGCAAAACTTTAGTTGGTCTCTCAGAGTAAGGTTCTGGAAGGGGAGACGCATCAGGGAAGACGGTTAGCACTGACAATCCAAGTTGATAAGAAGATCAAGGCAAGGGAGAATCAAAGATTATACACTAAGTCTCCAAAGTGGGAGATTGTTGTATATTGAAGACTTATTTTTGGAATGAGTTTGGGTTTCCTAGTCCTAGGTGGAAACCTAAAGGGGTATTTTCTATTTTATGTCTTGTCTAATATATGTAATGTATTTCCTAATATTAGCTAGGGATTCTTGGTGGTCAAGTTTGTAACCTACATAAATAGGTACTAGGCCATGTAGAGATTATTATGAATGTAGAGAGAGATCGTTGAGAGATTTCTTGTGTTAGCTTTAGAGAGAAAAGCTAGGGTTTTGTGGTGAGTGCAATTGGTGAGGATCAAGAGAAAAAGTGATCGTTTCAGGTAATTGCTACAGTGTAACCAAGGGTTTGCTAGGATTCCACAAAGGCATTCTGCATTTGTAATTGATTCATTCATAGTGGATTGGAGATGGTGCGTCTCAAAGTGGACGTAGAAAATATACACACATTGTATATATTGTTGAACCACTAAAATCTTGCATGTCTTGTGAGTTTGATTTACCTTCTTGTTCTTTGTTATTCGTTGTGCTTGGTTTACTTATTATTCACCATATCATTCCAAGATCCTGTATTCCGTGATTTTTTCAGTACCTAAAGTAATTGTCTGCAGCAGTTCCTTGAGAGGTAAAATCCTGACATTATCGTGGTATATTTAACCTAGCCCAAGTTTTACTTGTGACTTCCTTCACGATTTGCACCGCTAGTGATCACAAATTGCTACTAGTTATTAGGGGTCTTGATAAAATTACCAAATATTCGTAATTAGATATAGATAAGTTATTAAAGATATTTAAATCGTAATTTTAAACATATCCAAACAACCAAATCATATTACATGAACACAGTTACATAATTCTTACAGTAGTAAAACATGAACGATAAAAAGAGATAATAAAATTTAAAGTAACCGCCCAGATTGATTCCCATGTTTAGAACTACCAATTACATCTCCAATCAATAGAAGAATCATCTACTCATAGGTGTACTAAAACCCATGAAAAATATAAAAGAAAAGAATAATGGGGACAAATAATAGAAAATATCCTAGTTCACCCCTTGTTTATAAAATTGTATTACCCCTTTATACATGCTTTGGTAACCTCATCTTGATGTCTATCAAACTAGGAAACCTAATCTCATTAAACTCTTCCACCTCCTTTTGATCCTTATCCAATTAGGAGACTTATCCTCCTCAAATACAAACAAAACCCCTAATTTTCACGTTAAAGGGAAGCCTAAAACGTATCCTTTCTTTCTTTTCCCGTGTAGGCCCAATAAAGGCCAACAGAAACCAAACTCAAGTTGGTTTCACGACTTTGCTCATAACTTCTTCATACGAACTCGGAATGACCTTATTTTATGTGTGTTAGCTTCGTCTTTTAATTCCCTAAAAGATGTTGATAAGAAATCCTGTATTTGAATTAGTTTTTTTTTTTTTTTTAATTTTTTTCACTTGTAGCACTTCACTTCCTTAGCACTTTTAAAGTCATTTCCACTTCTTTTGGTTAAATCATCCTAACATGATAAAAAAAATAGAAAACAAGATTAATACAAGATAAAATGCAAGAAATATAACTAACACAAATATTTAATTGACACTCAAAATATATAGATTATGCACTTCTAAGGTACTTTATGGGCGGATGCTATTAGCACCTCAATATCCCCTAACGGGGGACCGGGTTCACTTTTACTTAACCGTCAGAGAGTAAGGGGGACTTTTATGGGAGGATTCTATTAGCACCACATAATACGCTAAGGGGAGACCCGTTCGAGAATGACTAAATTTCCTACTTATGTTTTCTAATTTGATAGGGATTAAGAGGAGGTACAAGCATTTGAGGAGGTTAAATATCCTAATTTGATAAGGATCAAGAGGAGTAGGAAATATTTGATGGTTATTACTTTTCCTAGTTGAATATACATTAAAAAGAGGTTATAAAAGCATATATAAGGGGAGCTTAGATAAAATTTTCTTTATAATTAGCTAAGCTTTTGGAGGAGCGCTTTTTTCTGGCTTTTATTATGAGTTTTTTATTTTAATTTTATTTTATTTCTTTCTCTTTTATTTTATTGTCAAAAAATCCATAGTTATGTCTAGCTAATTCTTTTATTGATTAGGGATGGTTTCAAAGTCCTGAACAATGAAATCTTATTATTGTTACAAGTTTATTTTAAGTTTTATTTTTCTTGCCGATTGTCTCTATTGTTTTTAGTGTTTAAGAATTATTATTGGGTTATTTAATTGGTCATTTAAATCAACCTAATAATAATTCTTCTACTAGTATTGAGTTGTGTGATATAATTGTCATTCAATTTTTTTCGCAAGTAATACATAGCAAAATCTGTCAGAAGGATTCTGTTAAGTGATTGTGTATAGAAATGACACTAGTAAGCAGATCGAGCCTATGCGTCTGATGCTAGGATCAACTTTATTCACACAGTATAAAGCGTCCGCTTATACCTTGAGAGCCCATTCTTGGTGGGTTAGTTAGATAGAATCTGGTAATCGAGCACTTCCATATCCAGTGACAATAGGAATTCCGGGGATCACAAAGTTTATTTATATACTACGGTTGGTGATAATATAAATTTAACAATAAACAAACGAGTATTTTGATTAAGTTTCTTTTTAGTGACGACGAAGTATTCCTCGATCGTCTTTCTTTTTATTGCTTTAAATCGATCTTTACTGTTATCTTTTATTATTTATTTTAGTCTAAAACCCAAAATATCCCCTTTTGATACTTTTGACAACTAGAGACTCCTTGCTCTTCGTGGGAGCGAACTTATTACCACTATATGACTAGTTAAATATGTGGAATATAAGTAGTTAATTTGTTGTATAAACGACACAATCATTGATCAGCCACATAGAAAAGAGTCCATTAATTAATTTCTGGATCTTACATATCCATAAACACTTAGATCTATAGTCAAATTTTCAAACAAACTTGAGTGACCTTATATCAGAAGAGATGGACCATAGAATAAACAAGTTTAGTCTATTGAAGATAAATACATCGTTAGTTCATAAAAAGTAATCAACGAAATCTAAATAACAATCTAACATTCCACCAAAGGTAACACTAGAGGCTTCATGATCCCAAAGAAGACTTTAAACAGAAGGCAACACAAGATGTTTCACCTAATTAGATTACTCCTATATCTTCCAAGTTGGCTTTTCACATGACAATGGGTGTGTTCTGGGATAAGTTTTTAAGAATAAAAGACCCATATTTATAGTGTTACGACCAAGACATTGTTTGAAAAATACCATTTAGGAGTTTCAAAAATTCTAAAGATATGCAATATAATTATATTTATAAAATTAACAACTATCAATTAATTCCCAACTTATAATAGATTTTTCTCATAATATGATAATAAGAAACAATTAGCTTCTTATTCAATGGTCAGCAGATCCAAGCTCAAAAGATAATGATTTGAAGAATCAATAAACCAAATGATAGCAATTTGTTTAATAATTTCCTTATTTATTATTAATGAATTGATAAGGCCTATAAATAGGCTACATTATTTAGAAAACAAGAAAACAATATTACTACTAATAAATATAAACTCTTAACAAAATAAATACTTTAAATATAATAAAATAACTAAATAACTGTTCTCTATAAAAATAAAGAATCTACGTTTGTCCAATGCCTTGTGCCTCTAATGGACTGGTGTACTCGTCGCGCTCTACACTTACTAGCCTCACCGGTTTCTATAATCTTGAGAGACTTGAACCACGTAAAGAACAATATGCACCAAAATATATTTGAATGACGTATCGGGTCAACACAATTGACTGGTAAAATCATATATGGAGCAAATATCGATTTATATAATGGATTTTGAAGGCAAAGTCCTATTTAAAGAGGGTGGAATGATAAGACCACGTTTTATTGACCATGTCGAAGGAGTTTTTATTTCTATCTGCTCACCGTGAATTCATCTCCCCACTACTCCCTGTACTGATTTCTCACAAGCCCTTTTCTAGGGTTTCTCAAAAACATCCAATTCAGGGTTTTTTCCCGATACCTCAAAAAAAAAATTATTTGAAATTATGGTTTTTTGAGATGAGAATTAGATAAAATCAAGGCGTGGGTTTTTCAATTCATGCAACAAAAAATGAACTTTGATAAAGAATATGGGAGTGGTAGTAGTTCGAGATTTCATATTGTTACTGTTGGAAAAGTACCTTCCTGTAACAGAGAAACACAAACATAGAGAACTTGAAGATGATTAAGGGAGGGTTAGAATTAAACTGCACACACACTCAAACACAAAGAGGTGAAGTCGCCTGTTCAACAGACTGCCCTTAACTCAATATTTGCCAGGTACACCTTCAGGAAGATGCTGCTATACCCTTTCAGTGACAAACTTGAATTCAGGATAAAATCACCTGATACCAACCCAGCTAGCAAAGCTCGTTGGCCCGTTGTGAACTTAACAGAAGATGAAAGAAAAAGAAAGTAAATTCTAGTACGCAAATTAAAGCAAGAAGAGGGGAAAAGTCGTCAGGACAGTGGCTGCAACTGGGGTAAACGAAAACCTTAGCAATGTTGTTCTTTTATAGGAGAAGAAATCTTTTGAGTTTTAAAAGGGTGAAAAATTTAATTTGAAATATTAAATCCCCATTAAAACAAAACGTTAAGATTCTTTTAATTAAAAAAATATTTATGATTTTATTTTTCATTTAATTCAAAACGGTAAAATATTTATTTAAAAATAAAGAAACGTTTTCTCATTGATGGGTACACGTGTGCACTCGCAGGCACGCGCCAGGCACACGTCAAGCTCACGCCAATGGTCACACCAATGGTCACGCCAAGGCTCACACCAATGGTCACACCAAGGATCGCACCAATGCTCACACCAAGGCTCGCACAAAGGCTCGCACCAAGGCTCGCACCAAGGATCGCACCAAGGCTCGCACCATGGGTCGCGCCAAGGCTCGCGCCAAGGCTCACGCCAAAAACACACGCAAGCACCGCAAGCCCGCAAGCCCGCGGCCTGCGGTGCTTCGGTGCGAAGCACCGCACATGTATGCATTTGCCCACTAGTCCATTTCCAAAGTCCATATCCAATCCACTAGTTCTTTTCCTTTTATAGAACGTTTGTGGTAATATGCATAAACTTCCTCCTTGGTTTGCCCAATGTGGGATAACCAAAGGTTTCTCATTCATTAAGAAGTGAAAATGGATGGCTATAATTCCACCCAAGTTTGGACTAGTGATCCTAGCACCCATCAAGCTAATTAATGTAACAAAAATTAATTTAAGTAAGAAACTATTAATTTTAGTAATAACCATTTTTATTTCCCAACAATCCCCCACATGAATGACGAAACCGAAAAATCGGAAAATCGGAAAAAACGAGAAATACCTCTTAAGCAATAGGTGACCATTTGGAATTGAACCTTTGCTTAGTGAGAAGCACCGGAACTACTTGATGGTCAGTGAACGTGATGTCTTGAACTGCCATCATTTAGTGTAATTCTTCAATAACTCCTTACGCGAGATATCTCTTAAAATGCTGTTAAGTTCACGCCGTTGTGTCCGTTTTGGCCCTGGACGTATCCCGTTTCTCAGAATGCTCTAGAGAATCAGCTCAGTTCTCATAGGAAGCGACCCACTTCCTTATTCAGATAGGTGAGTTCTATCAAGAGTGTTAACTGCTACACCCCATTTCAATCTTAAATTGAAACTATATAACTCATTAAGACTTTACTCTAAATCATCCTCACTTGCAGTCACACTATCACGTCTACACCATAGGGAAGGGATAGAGAAAATAATTCTCTGATAGTGTTTAATTTTACCCGCCACAAATTAGTTGTCTCATTCAAAACCTTGATCTTGGGATCTCCAGTCAGCAAGGTTGAGTATCCTTCATGGCAAGTTTTAATTGATGAGCTTAAGTCCCATCCCCCTCGATGCATTACTAACTACCTCCTTGGACAAGCCTTTCGTCAAAGGGTCCGCGATATTCTCCTTATACCTCACAAAGTCAACAGAAATAATGCCAGTTGAGATTAGTTGTTTTAGAGAATTGTGTCTTCTCCTTATATGAATAGATTTTCCATTATAGTTGCTGTTTTTAGCATTAGCTATTGCAGCTTGATTATCACAATGTATAGATACAGCTGGCACAGGCCTATGCCAGAGAGGAATGTCTTCTAAAAAGCATCTTAGCCAAGCGGCTTCCTCTCCTGCTTTATCTAAAGCTATAAACTCGGATTCCATAGTGGATCGAGCGATACAGGTCTGTTTGGAACTCTTCCAAGACACTGCTCCACAGCCTAGAGTGAAAACGTATCCACTCGTAGACTTAGACTCCTCTGAGTCTGCTATCCAGTTTGCATCACAGAATCCTTGCAGAACAGCAGGGTATCTCTCATAACTTAACCGAAAGTTTAAAGTGTATTTAAGATACCTCAGCACTCTGAAAAGTGCATCCCAATGCTCTTGTCCTGGATTACAGGTATACCTACTTAGTCTACTCACTGCATAGGAAATGTCTGGTCTCGTGAAGTTCATTAAGTACATCAGACTTCCTATGACACGTGAATATTCAAGTTGCGAGACTCCATTGCCTTTGTTTTTCTTGAGTCTACAGGAAGGGTCAAAAGGAGTACTTGCAGGTTTACTATCAAACTGGTTAAATTTCTTCAGAACTGACTCAACATAATGAGATTGACTGAGACTGAATCCATTAGACTCATTTCTAATTTTCATCCCTAGGATTACATCAGCAGGACCCAAGTCTTTCATATCAAAGTTCTCATTCAACATGTTCTTAGTGGAATTAATGATTTCTAAGGTTGTACCTAGTATAAGCATATCATCAACATACAGGCATACCATCACACAAGCATCATTGACAGATTTAGTGTAAACACATTTGTCAGCTTCATTTATTTTAAAACCATTAGAAAACATTACATGATCAAATTTTTCATGCCATTGTTTAGGTGCTTGTTTCAAGCCATATAAAGACTTTTTAAGTCTACACACCTTCTTTTCATAACCCTTCACCACAAAGCCCTCGGGTTGATCCATATAAATTTCTTCATCTAGTTCACCATTTAGAAACGCAGTTTTTACATCCATTTGATGTATCTCTAGGTTATGGATTGTAGAAATTGCAATTAGCAACCTAATTGAAGTTATTCTAGTGACAGGTGAATAAGTGTCAAAGAAATCTACACCTTCTATTTGTTTATAGCCTTTAGCTACAAGTCTAGCTTTATATTTTTCCACGGTTCCATCAACCTTACGTTTTCTCTTAAAGATCCATTTACAACCTATGGTTTTGCTCCCTGGAGGTAAATCTACTATTTCCCAGCTTTCATTCTGAATAATAGAATCCATCAATAGTGGATTCTTTCCACCATGGAGCTTCAGACGAAGTCATGGCCTCTTTATAGGTTTGTGGATCAGTTTCAACTAAACAGGTAATGAAGTCTGGCCCAAAAGATTTTTCTAATCTAGGTCTTTTACTTCTTCTTGGCTCATAAACAGGTTCATCTTCTTCTACCGGTAATGAATGGCTAGAAGAAGGGACATCTAGAGGGTCTACACGTATCACGCGAGATTCAGTTTTCATTGGAAAAACATTTTCAAAAAACGAAGCATCTCTAGATTCCAAAATGGTGTTCACACCAATTTCCGAGTTATCGGAACTCACGACCATAAATCTACAGGCAGTGGTGTGCTCGGGTATCCTAGAAAGACACAATCAACGGTTTTAGGTCCTGTTTTAGTCCTCTTAGGTGGAGGAATAGAGACCTTGGCTAAACACCCCCACACTTTGAGGTATCCATAAGAGGGTTGTTTGCCTTTCCATAATTCATACGGTGATTTTTCTATTCCTTTAAGGGGCACTCTGTTCAGGATATAACAAGCTGAGAGGACGGCCTCCCCCCACAAGTTCGCCGGTAGTCCTGAACTGATTAACATGGCATTCTTCATCTCCTTAAGGGTTCGGTTTTTCCGTTCAGCCACACCATTAGATTGTGGTGAATAAGGAGGAGTTATCTCATGAATAATGCCATGTTGCGCACAAAATTCTCCTATTGGAGTTACGTATTCACCCCCACGATCAGACCTAACAGTTTTAATGGTGGTACTCATCTAGTTTTCTACTTCTAATTTATATAATTTAAATGCCTCAAGAGCATCATCTTTTCCTTTAAACAAGTAGATATGACAGTATCTAGTACAGTCATCTATGAAGGTAACAAACCATTTTTTTCCACCTCTGGTTTGGATTGATTTCATATCAACTAAGTTAGAGTGAATTAACTCTAAGGGATTAGAAACTCTGTGGACATTTTTTTGAAAAGGCTTCTTCGCATATTTTGATTCTACACAGACTTCACATTTATGTTCATATTCCAAATTTAATTTTGGAATGCAGCCAGATTTTGCCAATTTGTTCATTGAATTATAATTTACATGACCAAGTCTACCATGCCAGATATTCAATGAGACAACAACATAAGAAGAATCAACTTTATTAATTTCAGTAGAGATTACAGATAATTTGTAAAGGCCCTCAGCCTTATAGCCCTTTCCCACAAAGTCCCTACCCTTAGTGATAATCACTTTTCCGGACTCAAAAATAATTTTAAAACCCTTGTCATCTAGCACACCACTTGAAACGAGATTCTTGCAGATGTCTGGTACATGTAACACTTCATTCAATGTGAGGATTTTCCCAGAAGAAAGCTTCAGCGAAACCTTTCCTTTTCCTGCAACTTGTGCTGCAGAAGAATTACCCACATAGAGTTTTTCTCATTCTCCTACTGTCTGGTAGGAGGTGAACATATCCTTGCTTCCGCAGACATGTTTGGTAGCTCCAGAGTCTACCCACCAGTTTCTCACATTGGTAACTAAGTTAACCTCAGACACCGTGCCAGAAAATTCATTTTTACTACTTTCAGCCAAGTTTACATTTTGTTTCTTAAAATTCGCATCTTTGCGTTTTCTACAATGCATTGCCATATGGCCAGACACACCACAGACATAACAAGCTCCCTTAATCTTACCAATAGCAGACTTTGGTTTTTGAAATTTACCTTTTCCTTGAGGGCTAGGCTTGCGCTTGTTGTGGTCCAGCCTGAGTGAAGCAAACCTGTGTTCGATCACATGAGCTTTGTTTGACATGTCTCTTGCAGGGGAGACATTCTTGTCCTTTGAGCACAACAACTCTTCAACTTGTATTTTCTTGCCCAGTTCTATCATAGTAATCTCACCAGTTTCATGCCTTAGTCTTCTCTTGTATTAGGCCCATGAACTTGGTAACTTTTCAATCACAACAGATACTTGAAAGTTTTCAGAGATAGTCATACCTTCAGCAATGATTTCATTAGTAATTTTCTGCAACTCCAGAAACTGGTCAACCACAGATTTTTCATTCAGCATCTTGTATTGTAAAAAACGTGCAACCAGAAACTTTTTACTTCCTGCATTTCTGCTTCATATTTTTCTTGCAGTGCAGACCAGAAAAATCATCTTTAGCATTGTAAAAATCATACAAAGAGTCTTCAAGGCAATTTAAAATGTGATTTTTTGCTAAATAATTATTTCTCGTCCAGGTCTCTTTTTCCTTGGATGATTCAGGAGTATCCAGAGCTTTGTTATATGGTTTCAACACTATTTCATCAAGCATGTGGAAACTCAGGAAAAAGAGCATCTTCGACTGCCATCTCTTAAAATCCTTACCAGAAAACTTCTGAGGTCTCTCAACATCAGTCTTTGCCATTGTTACAGAAGATCTTTTGATTGCACAGATATTGAGTTAAGATTGTTGGAAAAGTACCTTCCTGTAACAGAGAAACACAAACACAGAGAACTTGAAGATGATTAAGGGAGGGTTATAATTAAACTGCACACACACTCAAACACAAAGAGGTGAAGTCGCCTGTTCAACAGACTGCCCTTAACTCAATATTTGCCAGGTACACCTTCAGGAAGATGCTGCTATACCCTTTCAGTGACAAACTTGAATTCAGGATAAAATCACATGATACCAACCCATCTAGCAAAGCTCGTTGGCCCGTTGTGAACTTAACAGAAGATGAAAGAAAAAGAAAGTAAATTCTAGTGCACAAATCAAAGCAAGAAGAGGGGAAAAGTCGTCAGGACAGTGGCTGCGACTGGGGTAAACGAAAACCTTAGCAATGTTGTTCTTTTATAGGAGAAGAAATCTTTTGAGTTTTAAAACGGTGAAAAATTTAATTTGAAATATTAAATCCCCATCAAAACAAAACGTTAAGATTCTTTTAATTAAAAAAATATTTATGATTTTATTTTTCATTTAATTCAAAACGGTAAAATATTTATTTAAAAATAAAGAAACGTTTTCTCATTGATGGGTACAAAAACACACGCAAAAGCACACGCAAGCACCGCAAGCCCGCGGCCTGCGGTGCTTCGCACCGAAGCACCGCACATGTATGCATTTGCCCACTAGTCCATTTCCCAAGTCCATATCCAATCCACTAGTTCTTTTCCTTTTATAGAACGTTTGTGGTAATATGCATGAACTTCCTCCTTGGTTTGTCCAATGTGGGATAACCAAAGGTTTCTCATTCACTAAGAAGTGAAAATGGATGGCTATAATTCCACCCAAGTTTGGACTAGTGATCGTAACACCCATCAAGCTAATTAAAGTAACAAAAATTAATTTAAGTAAGAAACATTAATTTTAGCAATAACCATTTTTATTTCCCAACAGTTACAACCACTTCATGACCCACAATCAAATTGGTCAGTTGATCTTGCAAAAAATCTCGAAAATTATCTCTTGAAAATATGTTCTGGTGAACCTATTAACCGCGAAGAAGATGTCCACTTATCTGTTAATTTCGCTGAAGCCGTTTGGTTACTACAAGTTTCAATTCAAGTGTATAGTCGAAAAGTTAAAGTATCTTTATACATTAGTTTTACATGCTTTGGACTTCATTTCTCAGAAAAGTCCAGAGGAACAACCAGTGAATCGTCGGTACAGCGTACTGAAGGAAAATGTGATATCCAAGCAGATGTTGATTAAAGGAATGAAATATTTTTGGGTTTAGATGACGTTCCAATGGAAGCTAACAATTGTTTGGATGGTGACCCTGGTAAAGATGATAACTTAAATCAATTTGTGAAGCCATCTTCGAATTTAGTTGTACTAGAAGGGGATTGTTTTGATCCTAATGGCGAAGCTGGGGAACTGGAATCGTATCTGCTATCCACATGTGATCTTTATGAGGATTTTATTCCGTTAGATCCTTGTGATGCGGGAGAAATTCAGAAATTTATAAAGGGTAGCAGAGCTGCTGTAAGTCATAGAGCTAGCTTAGTTTGGTCTAAGGGTCCCAAAACTTTTGGTCAAACTCCGTCTGAAACTGGCCGGGTAACTGACTGCCGTAAATCATCTCAAAAACACGATGTCAATCTTCAAAAGTCTCCTATGATCGGTTGCAACCATGATAATAGTGTTTCTCAAGATCCTCCCAACTATAGTTTTCTCAAAAATGAATCTCATGAAGATGATAACTGTTTATGCCAAAATTCTCATTGACATCAACAACCAATGATTTGATTGAAAACAGTAAATAGAAAGATTTTAACTAACATTTTGATACACAGAATCCTCTTTAAAATCAATTAATGAGAAAGATTTCAATTAACCATTTATTTACAAATCAAATATCTGATCAAATTACAGTCTCAAATTCATAATCTTTTTAAGTATAGAAGATGAATCATGATAGTGAAACTTTTAAATAGTATCTTCCACAATGAATACATACCTAATGATCTTTTTCCTTCTTCTCTGATTACTCTTCCTTAGCCTCTTCTTCTTTTAATTTTTCCGACCCCTCTCTGTTGAACGCTCTCTTCAATTTATAGATTATCTAATGGGTCCCTCTTGTCCCGATACCTTCTTTCGTTCTCCTTATTATCTTTGGATCGGGATGATTGTATGGTTGACAGGTCATGCTCTTTACTTTTTGGTCTGTTACCTTGTATGATTAACACGTACTCTTCGTTCTTTGAGAATCATCTTTGTCCCGATCACATGTGTCAACCATGTGGTTAAAGTAAATAAAAGTAATTATTGTCTTTACTTTCTCGTTCCAGATTCATTATTACTCTTACTTTCCCGCTCCACGTTCATTTTTACTCTTACTTTCCCGTTCCATATTCATTATTACTCTTACTTTCCCGTTCCTCGTTCATCATTACTTCTACTTTCCCGTTCAATAAACATTTAATGCTATCTGTTTCGATCAGTGTGATACTACTTTCCCGACCTTATGTGTCAAACATGCAGGGATTTACTCAGCCTTTCACATCTGTCATTTTTCGATCCTTTGATACGGTTTTGATTGTGTGCTTCTCGTTCTTCTTAGTACCACTGACTCCTTCTTTAATCGTCTTACACGTGTCGTCCTCCTTTTATTTCCCAACAAATTGCCCCCTTCTTCTTCTTTTTTTCAAAAACTTTTAACGGTCGGTCCAAGGATTTGAAAAAAGTAGAAGAACAATTATTACCTTCCACTTTACCATTACTTCTTTTCACACGTTATGCGAACTTTTCGCAGGTAATAACTTCTTATTATCACGTTTGTGTCAGTTACCTTTTTTTCGAGGAAATCAAATCTTTGCCTTGATTAACGCCTTTTCAAATTGTGACGGTTTCTATTCTTTTCTTTAAATACGATGCAGACTTTTCCACTTCCGTCTTTACCTCTTAAAAATTTTCAAATACTTTCGTTCTCCCAACTGTTCATGAGCTTTTAGCATCAATCACATTGATTAAGTAATTGCTTATCTTCTTTCTCCGGGTATGTTGAGGATTTTTACCTCCAGTATCTTACTTTAATATTTAACCATGATTAGCTTTTAACAGATATGATTGAACTGATAATTGTTTTTTGATTTTTATGATTGTTTCTTTATGATCTATGATGATTCCTTCATACATTGATCCTTTGAAATTTTCTTTTCAGATAAAACGTTATGTCTTCCAGAAATCCCAATGCTGCTGGTGATCACCAAGAAACCGGAAGATCTTCAAGAGTTCCTTCTTCTAGATATGCTGTGTCTCGGTCTGTTCGTAATCCAGCTCCTGATGCTTCTATAACCGCTAATCCTACCCCCAGAAATAAGCGGGATCATGCCACTTATAGTTATCGGTCGATGAACATTGAAGATTTTAAGAGAAAACATGTTCTTGATGAATTTAAAGTCTCATTCTATGAAAAAAATAATGACGTACTAACTTTAGGAGCGATGCAAAGCTTTAACTATTCTCCCCATAGTTTATTAATTTCTGCTGGTGCTTTAGAGGTCGGACTTCGCCTCCCATTATATGAAGAAGAAAATCCTTTCCAATACGAAGTTCTTGCAACTCGTGGTGGTTCTCCTCATGGACTAGCTCGATCCATTACTCAATACAATGGAAATTGGTGGCGTATCCTTGATGAGTGTAGCCTCCGAAGTGAAGGGAGAACTAATCTTACTTGCTACGTTCCAGATTTTACAGAACGTGACAGTTATACCGTTGAAAATTTTCATACTACATACGGAGATTGTATTAGTAACAGGAATTTTGGGATTTCCCTTATTACATGAGGTTGACGATCCCAAAATCAAGTTTATTCCAATACCAAAATTGATTTTCCCACAAGAGAAAGAATTCGTCAGGATCATGACTATAAGTGGTATCGCACTCGAATTGTAATTGAAGGTCCTTGGGTTTTTGGTAACATCTCCAAAGATGAAATTCAAAGACTTCGTAGACGTTTCCCAAGCTATTGTCCTTGGCGGTTAAATTTTGATGACTTCAAGTTTGATTATAAGGTTCGTATTATTCTTTATTTCAATATTTTCCCGAACTACCATTGAATTTTTTCTTACGGGACAAATGTTTGTGCTTCAGGTTGAACCCGATTCTGAACTTCAGACCGATGTTCCTCCTCCTCGCACAAGCCTTGGTATTCAGATCGTTGAAGGTAGGCAAAGAGTTGAGGAAGAAGTTATTGAAGGTAAGGGGAAATAAAAATTGGTTTTCCCTGAGAAGAAGAAAAAGAAACTAAGAAGACCGTTGTACCCTTCTGAAGTAGAAGAAGGGGAGATTAGAGATTGCTTTGTTGAAGGGAATAGCACTTCCGCTCTTATCGTTGTTGCGGGACAGGACGTTGAAGGTTCGGTCCAAGCAGAAATTTCGGGACAGCACATCATCATCAATGCTGTTCCTGTTAGCGTGGGGGAACCAATTATTTATTCGGACCAGCCTTCAATAGCTCAATCTATTTCTGAAGCTGTTCCTACTACTGCTGCTCCTACCGGCCTTTATGATTCCCTTTCTCCCCTTCCTTATACCTTTGACATAGAGCCAATCGCTTCAAGTAGTGGTACAATAACAGTTTTTACTGGATTACCTCAAGAAGAAACAGATGATATTGCTGTTGAAGAAGAAACTATTGAGGAAGCGAACGAAGCTGTTACCGTTGAAGAAAATACTGAAAAAGAAAATGTTGTTGTTGATGTTGTTGTAGAAGAAAAGAGAAATGAAGTTTCTGAAGAAGCGAATGTTGAAAATATAGCTCCTAGTACTTTAGTTACAGATGTCCCTAATGTCCCGAGCCTCCTTGTGGATAAAAATGCTTCTGGAGTTATTCATGAATCAAATGCACCCATCGGAACATTAGTTCAGTCTGCCACTAATGATGATAGAGCCGATGTTGACATGCCTGACGCTGAACCTTCTACTCAAAGGTCCTTCTCTGAAGTGAATGAAGGAATCACTCTTGCTGGTGATGAAGACGAAGCTTTTCAGTTGTTTATTTCTTAAGGATTTCTGAATACTTTCGCATGTCACGATCCATTGAAATCTGATAGTTCTTCAATGGCTAGGCTGCGGACTTCATTTGGTGTTGTTCCACTGGGGGATGCTCGGGATGCTTGGTTCGAAAGCGAGTGTTACGATCAATCGTTCCCACTTAGTCTTACTTCTTCTTTAAATGAAGTTCTGACTATTGCAGAGGGTCCATCATATTCTTTTCCGCAGCAAGCTCTTGCTCAGCTTAAATATGGTACCGATTGCCTATTTGCTGCGTACAAGTTTTATAAGGCTCGTACCACAATGATGGAGATGATGTTCAAGAACGAAGCAACGAGGGTGAAGCGCGGAAATGATGATTTGCAGCAAGAAATTGAAAATCTCAAGCAGCAAAACAACTATCTTCAACAACAACTTCAACAACAACAACAGCAACAGCAACAACTTCAAAATTGAGGATCAAAATCAAAAGCTTCAAAGTCAGAATCAAGGTTCTTTCCTTGCCCCTTAGTTCGTATTTTTTTTTTGGTTCGTACCTCTATAGGTTCGTACCATTTTTTTTTTATTTTTTTTTAATTTTGAAATTCATTTTTGGGATCAGTGGGAGACTTGGAATCCCTGTTTAGGTTCCAGCATAGGATGACTCAGTTGAACAATCATGCAAGAGAAGTAAATATGGAAATAAAATTGGTTAAAGGGAAATTAGCACAGTTGTCTGATAGTATTGAGTTGAATATTTGGAGACGTAATAGAGCTGAATCAAAATATCATGAAGCTCTCAAAACTTTAACCCTTAAAGAGGCAGAGTTTAAGTCTGTAGCTAGAGGTATATGCTTGAGTTATGTGCTTGTTTTGCTGAGGGTATTATATGGTTTATCTGATACTTATTCTGGTTTTCAGGGCTAGAAAAGAAGGTCAACGAAGCTAATGCACGAGCAACAATAGCAGGAGCTGAACTCAATGTTGCAAATAACACAATAACAAATATTACTGAAGAGTTGAAGACTTCAGAGAAGAACGTAGCTCTGAGTGTAATAAAGCTTCGGGATTTGCAATCTCAGTTGAATGCTGAAACTTCGAAACGCGAAGCTTGTGACAGGAAATTATAAAAGTGCAATCAAAATCTGAGGAGCTATTAAAGGAATTAAATGCTGAAAAAGATCAAGTAGAAAAAGATCAGCAAAAAGTTAAAGATCTTCAATCAGAAATTGATTACAGGCATGCTTATATAATCTGGGTGAGACAAGATGCCAAGGAAAAAATTGCAATGTCATTTAATGCTGCCTTGGATCGTGCTCAAGCCGATCCTTCTGTTTTGAATGGTCGCGCTACCGTCCCGGTAGTTCCTCCTCAACCGTCCCGACGCTCCAATTCCGAAGCCTAGTTGTACTTGTTCTTAGCTCTAATGCTCATAGCTTCATCTTTTGATATTCTTTTCTTGTATCCCGATCCTTTTGTATTTTGAATTTTGACATACTGATTGGCGCATAATTTATACCTTTTTACCTCTTAATTAATATTTGCTAGTACTTATTTTGTGTTAATATTATTATTTTATTGTATTAACAGGTGGTTCACATAAAATCCAAAGTACGGATAAAATATGGTTAAATGGGCATGATATGAGCTCTTATAGTCGCACACTTGTTTAATATGGTCTCAGAAGGATATCGTCCGCAGGAGAGGCTCCCAATAGACTGTTGCATACCGAGCACTTTGCTGCTGCATTTCTGGATGCGTAGACCACTTTTGTCAGTGAAAATCAGATAAAAAAGAAAGTAAAAGAGAGAGGTTAGAAGATGGTAGGCTGTATCCAAGTCTAGCCTCTTGACTAGGGTCTGTACGTAAGAAAAGAAGAATTGAGGTGTGGAAAGAGAACTATGTGGGCATGAGTAGGCTATGGTTGGAGGACAGAAAAGGTACGGCTAGGAATTAGCTAGACTCTTGATATCACATGGACATTAAAGATAAAAGTAGTAGGGGACAAGCCCATGTGACGAGGGAGAGATAGAAACCTAAGGAAATTAGAAGTACAACACGTGATGGTGAAAGAAAAGAAGAAGAAAAAAAAACTAGCGTGGGAGGTGATTGAAAAAGTATAAAAGAGGTTGTACGGTGGAATTTTGGGGGGCAGTTTTTATTTTAGGTTTGGAGGCGTGTACAGGGTTCTTTGTAAGGTTTCCAGAGAGATACAGGACAAGACTGCAGGCGGAGGCTGTGAATTGGAGACGGAGGTGAAGAAAGAGAACGAACCTGGAAAAAGAAAGCGAGAATTCTCTTATTCTGAGCAGAAACTAAAAAGGGTTTAATCTTTTCTTCTTCTACTTTTTTATCTAATTATTTTTATGGGTTTTAAGAAACCCATCTCCATGTTCTAATTAATTTGTAACTAGGGTTTAATGTTGAAACCGGTTACAGTTTTAGATCAATTAGATAAAATATTCGATACATACCATTATGATTTGAATAGATTAATTCCATAATTTTGATTTATTGAATTTCATTAAACAACTGTGACGTCTTTTGATGGTACATGCTTGGCCTAGGTTTTTGATGTTCCATGCTTCTGGTATTAATGTGATTTTAATATAGTGGTAAAAAGGGTTTGATTCTCGGACTTGTGAAGATTTAATTTCTCGACCTAATTTTTAATTACTAAAAATAAATAAGATTAAACAGATTTGATTTTTAAAATAGATGGAAGAAAACTATGGTTTAAGATTCCACCATTCACCAATACTTCTGTGATATGCCTAACAATTCTATGCTCAATTTTATATAAATATGCCAAAAATAGGTTTTTAAAAGAATAATTGTAAATCCTAAGCATGAGACATCAAAAGCAGTCAACCCAGCATGACTCATCAAAAGAGAACACAACTATTTAAGAAAAACCATTTTTTCAATTTTAATCAAGCAATTAATAATAAAAGAATTGTAAAGAAAATATAGATAAAATAGACATACCACTCAATTATTGGAAGAAAGGCTTCCTCCGTCACCCCAGTGATGGTGATTATCTCATTGTAATGGAAACACACTCAAAATAACCTTTCATTGCTCAAAAAGTGATTACAATGATTAAAAAGAAGTAACAAAGACGTTTTGATACGCTTATAAGCGTTACAGTGGATGGTTCGGAGTGTTACAGGAGAATGAAAAGGAAACAGGAAACAAGAACGGACCGATACTGCGGTAAAGAAACGGCTGCCGAAGCAGCTGCGTATACAACAGTATCAGCGACAGTTTCCTGGTGCTGTTTTCTGCACTTCGTCTTCTTCTTCACGAACAGAGTTTCTTCTTCCTGTTTTTTTTTTCGGTGATCGAAACTTAATTTTTCTTGGCTTCTCTTTGCTATATATAGTATTGGTAAACCCTAGAAACCTTTGTGAACCGATAAGGAACCAAAAACAAATCCAAATCAACTTGAAATCCCGTGTGAAACCGAAACAGGGAAGAACTCATTTTCCCGTCCAGATTCGATTTTTCCAAGCAATTTTCTCCGGCTAAAACTCTTTGTTGACGTGTGTTATGTTATCCTTTGAGTGTTTAAACAATTTGATATAGAAAGAACACGTCAAAACTCCATAAATTTCGGTTACAAAATCATGCAGAAGCTTTATCACGTAGCTTTCCTCTTCCCGCCATTTTTCGAAATTTCAAATTCAAAGGGAGGTGCTCCCAATCCAAATTGTGGGTGCCTTGATCACTTTGCTGGGTGCCTTTAACAACTTTTTGAGCCGATTTTTCTATAAAAATTTATTTCTCGAAAATACCTACAAAGACATAAAAAGCTATAATAAGTACAAAAACGAACACTATCAGAATAGATAATCGAGTGTAATTTAGACATAAAAATGTGTCTATCAGGTATACAATTGTTATTTTGAAAATCTACTTATTGCAAATATATTTGTCTACTTATTTGATATTTCATGCTTGGGTTAAATCCTTTAATGGGGTATGCTTAGAATAGCCAGGTATTATTTGTGGACCTAAAATTAGTTTTGTACAATTTTCTCGCTAACGCAATTTTATGGTGTATGCTTGAGACTAGGGCTTTTTGATGCACCATGTTTAGGGCGTCCCAGTGATATTTGCGACTCTAAATATTCATGAGTTATGTTTCACTTCAGTAATTAAATAGAAATAGTGGTGGATACTGAAATCCCTGGTTACTGACTCTCTCTGCTTAATTATTTTGTTAGTTTAGTTTGTATTATTATTTTATCTATAAACCTAAAAATCCATAAATATTATTTCTGGTTAGTTGATTAAGGATATTGATTGCAGTATTTCCCCGTTCTCTGTGGGTTCGACCCGTACTTGTCGTTGTCTACTTGTTAAACGTCGTGCGATTGCGGTTATTTATATAGGGTAATCTAAAATCCCATCACATACTGTAGTTGGAAACATCATTTTGTGATTTTCTGCTATTGTGCTTGGATATGCTTTTAATATTGTCCCTGCATAAGAGATGATATTTATGAAATATTTAGATTAATCATATTGTTTCATGAGTACAATGGATCGAAGTATATATACCTCAAAACATGTAATTCGAGATCCCACACATACGAAACAAACCCGGGCCAGGGGTAAGATACAGGGTTGGTCTCGAACGTACTATGAAAATGATACCCATAAATTAGGTATTCCTTCTTTATCAAAATTTTTTAATTATTAAAATTCTATAAGGACATTTACCTCTTTGTTGATATTATGATTGTATCGTTAATCGTAAGCGCTTTCCAGAATATGATGTTCCTGGAGTAATTGAATTTGATTATGTCGCCAATCGTAGCGTTTTTCCAGAATAAGGTGTTCCTGGATTTGAATTTTGATTATGTCGCAAATCGTAGCGTTTTCCAGAATAAGGTGTTCCTGGATCTGAATTCTGATTATGTCGCCAATCGTAGCGTTTTCCAGAATAAGATGTTCCTGGAATTGACTCTTATTTTAAGTATAACTTCATAAAGAATTTTATTATTAGATAAAGTATTGAATAAAGACTTTTATACCTGTATTGGCCACCATAGCTTTGCTATTAATCATGGATGATAAAGCTTTAAGTATTGTGCGTTCCATGGATGTTGTAAGATTTCTCCTTGCATATTCCGAAGATAGTATGATCCTTGTCCCGCTGATGCTTGTATTATGTACGGACCGTCCCAGGTTGGTGCGAACTTTCGAGCACTTTTGTCCCGATGGTATTCCGTGACTTGTCGTAAAACATATTGTCCTTGGACAAAGTTTCGTGACTTGACCCTTTTGTGGTAATCCCGTGCCAACCTTCTTTGATAATTTTCCATTTTCTGGAGTGCCACCTCTCTTTTTTCTTCCAAATCATCCAATTTTTGTAACATGAAATCTGAATTTTAGATTTTTCTCCCATGCTTCTGTTCTAGTTGTAGGTAGAATGACTTCTGTTGGTATAACTGCTTCTGTCCCGTAGGTAAGAAGGAATGGTGACTCTCCAGTGGATTCTTTTCTTGTGGTGCGATACGCCCATAATGTATTATGCAATTGTTCACACCATTGTTTGTAATGTCCATCCAATGTTTTCTTCAAATTTATTGTAATTGTTTTATTTGTGGATTCAGCTTGTCCATTACTTTGGGGACAAAATGGTGTGGATTTGTGTTTCTGAATGTTATATGCTTCAAATAGCATATCAATGTTCTTTCCTTGAAATTGCTGTCCATTATCAGAAACTAAGGCTGCTGGAATCCCAAATCTACAGATGATATTTTCAAATAAAAATGTGAACACATCGGAGTCTCTGATCCGAGCTAATGCTTTAGCTTCTACCCACTTGGTAAAATAATCGGTGGCCACTATTAAATATTTTCTCTTTTTGGTCCCTTCAACTAACGGACCAACAATATCTACCCCCCATTTCGAAAATGGCCATGGAATGAGTATAATTAAGCTCTGTGGCAGGTGCTTTGATTTTCTTTGCGAATCGTTGACATTCTTCACACCTTCGTACCATGTTTTCTGAGTCCTTAAGCATGGATATCCAATAATAACCTTGGGTTTTAGCTTTTAATGCGAGTGAACGCCTTCCACTGTGGTTTCTTTGAGTATCCGTATTCCTTCCTCTTGTGATAAGCATCGGGATAATGGCCCGAGAAATGATTTACGATATAAAATTCCATCCCGAAGCTGGTAATTATCCGATTTGAGTTGAATTTTTCTTGCTTCTTTAGAATTTGAAGGCAATATGTTATCTTGTAGATATTGATGAATCGGAATCCTCCAATCTGGTTCACTTGGTTGATCATCTACTTGTTGAGGCATAAATGGGGCATTTTGTATTACGGGATCATAATTTCTTCTATCACATCTCTTTCTATGTTATGAAGTGTTTTTATCTGGATAGATGGTTCATATATTCTTCCGACTTTTATTGATGTGACATTAGGATCGTTTACCATGGAGGAAATGAATGACATTGCATCAACATGTCGATTTTTGTCTCGGGACAGATGCCGAAAAATAATGTTTGAGATTTGATTTGCTAAGATTTGAACAAGGTTTTTATATTGTACTAAATCTTCATCAAGTGTTTGATATTTTAATTCGACTTGTTGAATTACCAACTGTGAATCACTTGTGAGTCGAACATTGCTGATTCCTAGCTCGATGATGAGTTGTAGAGCATGAACCACAGCTTCATATTCTACTATGTTGTTTGTATGTTCTTCAAAATCAAGACGAAATGAATGTGTCATTCGTCCTCCCATTGGTGCAGTAATCACAATGCCAATTCCTGCTCCTTCCTTGTTTCGGGACCCATCAACAAAGACTTCCCACCTTTGAGAATTTGTTGAGTTCAGAATATCTTGTGGGTCCTCTTCCTCGTATCCTGGTAACCCTTGAATATAAATAAAAAATGAATTATTAATGTGATGAAAATTTTAATGAAAAAGTTTTGAATAAGTTAATTTCTATTTTTTTCCACCTATCGGACCTTGAATTTCATATTCTTCTTCAATCGGGAAATCCGCAAGGAAGTCAGCTAAAACTTGAGATTTTTGTGCGGTTTGCAACTCATAAATGATGTTGAATTGTTCTAGCTGGGCGTTCCATTTTGCGATCCTTCCTACTTTTCCTGTATTCTTTAATAATGATTGTAACGGTGCCTTGCTCGGGACACGAACATAATGTGTGAGAAAGTAAGTACGTAACTTCTGAGTGGCAAAGACCAATAATAAAATGAGTTGTTCGATTTTAGTGTAATTTCTTTCTGCCGAATTAAGGGTTTTGCTGATATAATATATTGGTTTTTCTATATTCTCATTAGTACACACCATCACTGCGCTGATTGCATCTTCCGTTGCCGCTATGTACAAAGTTAATATTTCTTCAGGTTTTGGTTTATGTAATGCTGGCAATGTAGCCAGATATTTTTTTATGTTTTGGAAAGCTTGTTCACATCGATCGTTCCAATCAAATTTATTTTTCTTCTTGAGTATATCAAAAAAGGGTTTGCACCGTTCTGATGATCTAGCAATAAATCTGCTTAAAGCAACCAAACATCCATTTAATTTCTGTACACTTTTAATGTTGTTGGGTGATGGCATGTCTGTTATTGCTTGAATATTTGCTGGATCAACTTCAATTCCATTTTTGGTAGCCAAGTAACCCAAAAAACGTCCCGAAGTAACACCAAAAGTTCACTTCTCCTGATTAACTTTCATCTTGTATTTTCGTAATGCACCAAAAATTCCAGTGAGGTCTTGTAGATGATTGATAGATAATTTTCTCTTTACCAACATATCATCCACACAAACTTCTAGTATTTGTCCGATCCAAGGTTTGAATATTGCATCAACCAGTCGTTGATATGTTGCTCCCGTATTTCGTAATCCAAACGGCATCCTGGTATAGCAATACAACCCCCTTGGAGTGAAGAACGCTGTGTGTTCTTGATCAGCTTCTGCAAGTGCAATCTGGTTGTATCCCGACTGACCATCCATAAAAGATAATGCCTCATGGCCTTCTACAACATCTACCAACTGATCAATGTTGGGAAGTGGATAACTATCTTTCGGACATGCTTTATTTAAGTTGGTGAAGTCTATACAGATTCTTACTCCACCGTTCTTTTTTGGAACGATCACCATATTAGAAATCCACGTTGGATATCGCACTTCACGAATGAATCCTGCATTTAAAAGCTCTGCTAATTCTTTTTCTACTGGATCGTGATACTCCGGTGCAACCTTTCGTATCCGTTGTCGAAATGGTATAGCATCGGGACGTATTTGTAATTCATGTTGTACAATACTTGGGTCTATCCCGGGCATATCTTCCATCGTCCATGCAAATATATCTACAAAATCATGAAGTAGCTTGATTAAACTTTGCTCCATGTCTTCTTTCATCAATGTTCCGATTCGCACTTGTTTAGGCCATTCTGAAGTTCCAATATTTATAATTTTAGTTTCTTCTAGGAAAATTGGTTTAGGATTCCCGATCGAAGTTGGAGTTCCCTTTAATTACTATGAGGATCCTTCGAACTGCTGACTTGTTGAATTTTCTTGATTCTTACTGCTTTCTCCTAATTCATTTGTTGCTTTTTGTTCGATGTTTCTTTTCAAGTATTGATTTATCTCCTCTTCCATTGCTTTGATTTTACGGTCTTTCTTCCTTTCCCGCTGTTGTTGTTCCCGTTCTTCATGCATTCTTACCTCTGCTATTATAAAAAACTTCGCATCATCTTGATCTCCCTTGATCTCCATTTCTCCTTGCGGTGTTGGAAACCGTAAATATTGATGATAAGTTGAAATTACACCTTTCAGCTGGTGTACCCATCGTCTCCCGATTATTGCATTGTACGGGGATGGAACATCTACTACATTGAATCTTGTCAAGATGTTAATTGGTCCAGCAGAACTTGCAAATCAATATCTCCTTCAGGTCTTGAAGCCATTCCGTTGAACCAATAAATTACATACCGGGACGGGAATTGGGATTAACTGATCTTTTTTGAGTCCCATTTTGCAAAATGTGTCATGAAACAACACATTTAAAGAACTGCCCCCATCCAAAAGAATTTTTCTAACGTTTCATCCTGACATTAGCAATGTAAGAACCAAAGGATCATTGTGCATCTCAATTTCTTGATTTACTTCCTGTGCTGAGAAATTTAAAGGGGATGCCATCCAGTCTTCCCAATCTTCCGTTATCCTTCCTGATACTTTAAAAATTTCATGGTCTCGAAAATGATATCATATTAATGGTGTGTTCGTTATATGGGATATGCACTTCCTTGCCTTTGTCTGGTCTTGCTATTGGTTCGGGCCTTTGAATAAATTCTTTCAACTCTCCTGCATCAATCATTTTTTGTACCAGTATAATAAAATTCCTGCGATTATCTTGTGTGCCCTTTATAACAGTGGTACTCACAATAATCTTTCGAACGTTGTGTGAACTCAGGCTGATTGCCTTTTGATGGTGGCTACTGAAAAATCTGGTTTATTTTTTACGATTTCGAATAATTCAGAATATGATATATCGAGTTTTGTGAACACTCTTTCTTGAAATCGCTGAACAAAATTTTTGCTATCCCCTTGCCGTGAGCGCTTTGATTCCCTTGGTTTAGATTTATGAGGGAATTTCTTTTTTTGTTCTGGTGATACTTCGATTGAATTTGTCCTTTTCATGTTTCTTTGATTTCGTGAATTACTTATTGGACCTTGTTCTTGCACATCTTGCAGTCTTGCACATGTTTCTATTATTTCCCTAAGCTGTCCCTCGGTTTTGGGATTGTTATGATGAATTTCAATGAAAAGTTGACATCTTCGATCAGCGATTCCCCATTTATAACGATTGATTGCTGTACTTGAATCTACATCTCCAATTGCTTGACAAATTGTATGCCATCGGGCCGTATATGACCGAATCGTTTCTTCTGGCCATGATGTAAGGGAATATAATCTGTCCACTCCCGAACCAACGGGCTTGTTGTACATGTATGCTTCGAGAAATTTCCTCACTAATTGTGAATAACATTGAATAGAACTTTCTGGAAATCTGTCATACCATAATAATGCTGAACCTTTCAAACTTGATGGGAAGCATCGACACATTATTGCTTCGTGTCCGTCCCATCGTGACATCACTCGATTATAATATTTTAAATGTGAGGTCGGGTCCTTCGTACCATCATAACATTCAAATACAGGGATACTGTATTCTATTGGCAATGGAACACATGCCAACTGTTGAGCCAGCGGTGTCCGCTTGGCTTCTTTCAGCACCTCTTCTATTCTTCCCCCTTCTTTATTTTTTTAATCCTTTTATCTCTTCTTTCATTTGCTCCATTGCTTCAATACATTTTTGCCATTGTGCACGTTGAATTTATTGATTTTCCCGTTGCCTCCTAGCCCGTGATGATGATCCTGCTAACACCATTCTCTGATCTTGATTTTCCTTTTCATTTCTGGGTGCACGCCTTCCAGAAATTGCTTCTTGACTTCGTGACCCTGTTGCATCTTGTCTTTCCTCACGTTGAGTCGCATTTTTCAAAGCTTGATTTTCTCTGGTTAATAATTCGATTCGATTATGACTGGCCCTTTGTTCTCTTCTTATTTCATTCATTTCTTTCATCAGATTTTGAAGATAATTTACTTCATTTCTTGAATTCTCATGATGTGACGACTGATTTTGAATAATGGTATTTGGCGTTAATTCATGAATAATGATTTTGAAAAGTCTCCTATGATCGGTTGCAACCATGATAATAGTGTTTCTCAAGATCCTCCTGACTATAGTTTTCTCAAAAATGAATCTCATGGAGATGATAACTGTTTATGCCAAAATTCCCATTGACATCAACAACCAATGATTTGATGAAAAACAGTAAATAGAAAGATTTTAACTAACATTTTGATACACAGAATCCTCTTTAAAATCAATTAATGAGAAAGATTTCAATTAACCATTTATTTATAAATCAAATATCTGATCAAATTACAGTCTCAAATTCATAATCTTTTT